>JAKSZT010054017.1:8451937-8486778 GCA_026826555.1 Tolypeutes matacus | reverse complement strand
AGGTGACTTGGATGAGTCCATTGAGCTGTAGGGTAGGAGTTGCAGCTCCACCTAGATTTCATGCACACCTGGCACATAGGTAGGCCAGAGGCTCCAGTCTCTGGAAGTATACCTAAAAACTCCAGCATCACATATAGGTTTGAATAGAAGGGACTGGTGAACCATGTGCAGGGAGGACTTATTTGAGTCTAATTCTGTCACTCTCAGGAGCACAGATTCCAAAGTAGAACCCACTGATAAGGCATCAGTCTCTGGGGCTATCCCCCCTTATATAGGACCAGGGTGTCTCCGGAGCTCTCAGGAACCCCACTGAGTAGGGTGATAGGCACTTAGATGTTCTATGAGCTCCTACCGAGGTGTGCATAAGAGTTACCTCTGGGATGACCTCCCGACTCTCTTTGAAGTCTCTTAGCCACTTGAACTCATTTGTCTTTACCATTTCCCCCATTTATTCAAGGTCTTTTTCCAGTTGTGTTGCCAGTTGGCACTTGGTATTAATCCCTCGTTGCCAGGGAGGCTCATCCCCGGGAGTCATGTCCCACGTTGGGGAGAAGGCTTCGTTCCACTCAGATTCTGTTTCAAAGAGACTGATCATTTCCAGGACCCACCTCAGAATTTTTTCATTTTAAACTTATCTTAGAAAATATAATTTTGAGAGATGCAATTTTACTTTGAATCTTCAAAGCAGTCCTTCTTTTCCTTAGGCTCAGGTCCCCACTTTGGGGTGTGTGTGTGTGTGTGTGTGTGTTGTTCTGATTGTTTTATTTGCTCATCCCAGATTGGGAGGAATAAAATCAAGCACTGTCCTTTCCAAGAGCCAAGGTAAACAGTGTCCAAAGTCACCACCCACCAGCTTCCCCGGAAGTCTGGTCACAGTTACTCATCAACTGTCCTCGGTTTCATCTTCTCTTCCTCTGACCACTGAGCTCTCTGCCACTATCGATGCCTCTTTTGCTCATGCAACAAAACAATCCAAAATGAAATGTCTTTTGTACCACCTCTTTTATTTTTACATCTTTCTGGGTGACGAGTTGTACATCTTTGAAAGAGAAGTTGATTGCAGCCCAAGAAATGAATAGGGCTGGGGAATAATTGGGTTTATAATCAAGTTCTCACAATGTTTGTGGATGGTTGTAGCAATTTGATATTATTGATGAATTCCAAAAAGAAATATTGGATTATGTTTGTAAACTGGTCTTTTCCTCTGGGCATGATTAAATTATGATTAGGCTTTGATTGCACCACATCAGTAGAGAAAACGACATGGCAGAAGAATTAGTTGGAGTTTTTGAGCTGGATCCCCAGGAAGAAAGCACACAAAGGAGCTTGGTCATAAGGAAGGAGAGAAGGTCCCAGAAAAAGAGACGAGCCCTTTGCCTGACAGTTCACAGCTGGCTTTGTGGAGAGAACAAAGCAGCTGAGCCCTGAGAGAATCAAGCCCCAGGAAGAGAGACAAAGCCTAGAGAGCCTGACCATGGAGCCTTAAGAGGAAGAGGAAGGCTGAATGTCGGCAGCCATCTTCCTTCAACACGTGGCAATAAGCTTTGGTGAGGGAAGTAACTTACGCTTTATAGACTGGTAACTGTGGGCTTCTACCCCTAAGAAGTACCCTTTATGAAAGCCAACAGATTTCTGGTACTTTGCATCAGCACTCCTTTGACTGACTAATACAAAGGTCATCTATTTTTCTCATTGATAGAACTAATGAGAGCTTAAGTTAAGGTTAAACGGTGAGGGTCAGGCTCAAAGGTGTGTGTGTGAGAGAGAGAGAGACAGACAGACAGACACAAAGACACAGAGAGAGACAGATAATAGCAGTCACATATAGTCTGTGACATTGCTAACTTGGAAGTACACATTCATATTTTGCCTATTCTCTGAAAGAATTTAAAAATCATAAAGATTATCTGATACTTAATAGCTTGAGGCAACCCATGAATGAAATTGCCTGCAATGAGAGACAGTTTTTGCTTTTTCCCCTAGTTACTTGTCTATTCAATTAATTAGTATCTTTTAGCCAATTTCAGTTATTTCCATTTCTCCCCTAAACAATCAATTTTATCAATAATTTTATCAATGTGTTACCCTTGAGTTGTGCATTATATTCTCTTTTTTTAAAATCCTCTCTGTATCTGGCATTCTCTGGACTCTCTTATTCTGAATTTTCCTTACATATCCACATCGGAAGGAGAGTCCCCTGATCCCAGTCTCTCTTCTCTTCTTGTCTTATTCTTTCTTTCTCATCCGCAGCACCGTTTTCACGGACCCCAGCACCTGACCGGAATGGTCATACCCTATGTTTTCTTTTATTAGATTACCAAAAATTACTGTATTTTATTTATTTTTAAGAGACAGCAGACAGAGAGAGAGAGAACACCAAGGGCACCATTCACTATTTCTTGAGATGATTTATAAAATCTCTATTTTCTAATTCTTTTGGACTTCAATTTATTTCTGTTCCCATCTTCATTATTTGCGTTTACTTAGTCCTCCAGGGTTACATTGGGTTCTCAGTCAATAACATTTGAGTTTACTTTTTTATTAGTTTACTTTCATTGCTTCTTATTTAATAAAATAAGTTATTAATTTACCTTGGAGTTCAGCTTTGGCAGTGCAGCATGCATCTACTGTGATATAGTCTTACCTTTATTTTATTTCTAAATACTTGGCAATTTAAATCTTACTGTTTTTTAATTTAAAAATTATGTAGAGGGAAATTTTAATATTCATTGTTATTTGTTTCTATTTTATTTTTATTTATATTTATCTGACACTAAATTTAGTGAGTAGAGCTTATATAATATCTGATTTGAGGAATTTATTATGCTTATTGTTGTGGCTTGGGATAAGATAAAAATTTGTAAATTTTCCTTGGAAGCTTGAAAAAACATATATTTTCTATTTAATCTATGTATATTATTATTTTGTTTAAATGTATCTATATATTTATTTTTAGTTTATCTCATCTTCCAAGGCTAAGAGGGGGTATTACCATCTCCCAAAACAAATGTTTCTGTAAATCTCCATTTTATTTCTAACATTTTTTGCTTTATATATCTTACTGTTATTCGTGAAATAAATTTTCATAGTTACTTATATTCACTAGGGATTATAAAATGACAGTTTGTCCCCTTTAATATTATTTGGCCTGGAATAAAGTTTGCCTGAAACAATGTTACCAGCCCCTCTTTCTTTGTTTTTGCATTTCCCTGATAATATTTTTAATCATTTTTTTCCAATCTCCTCTGTCCTTTAGTTTTACATGGTACAAGTTGGAAATTACTGTTGAACAAAATATGAAAAGTTTAGTTTGGTCATTTTAATTGTCAGGAAATATTGTAAATTATACAAAGTCTAAAAAGTAGTCTAAAAAAATGCAGACAGCACCTGTGCCGATCCATGCAATATCCTCAGGGAGGCAGAGCTGTGAATCCTCTGTCCTTCCCTTCTGTTCCCTCCTGACCACTGGCTGGAATGCCTCAGTTTACACCATCAGGCCCCTAGGCTAGAGAGCCCTTGTAGGGACCCTGGGCACACAGGTAAAATGAGAGAGGTAAATAAGACGTTACTGCTGCACTAGGTAAAATCTTGGCATTGTTGATGATTACTTTCCCTACAGGGTACTTCTCCATGGGGTTTTCTTCTTACTGCCATCTCCTAGAACTCTGCCAGTCTACAATGTCATAGGACATGTCAGGCTTCAAGACGATATGCCAAGAGAACTGCTTTAAGCACTTTGTATGGTTTTAACTATCTCTGCCTCAGTTTCTTCATCTGTAAAATAAGGGTTAAATGAGGCAACTAAGGGCATATGAAGTGCTGAGAGCAGATGTCTTGGCATATAGTTCCTGGCAGGCATGTATCGAATAACATTATTATTGATCTTTTATATTTCCTATTTATTTATTTTTTTTATTTATGCTTTTAATCTATATTTTGTTTTCACTTACTTTTTTCCTGGTGGTTTGGAAGGACATCACTCTGCTTTAAATTTTGCTTTGGTCCACCTTTACATATTTGATTTACTTTTTCTCTGGTTTGTAAGATTTGATGTCAACTCTCACCCCGTCACAAAATGAGCAATTTAATGTGTTTATGTTTTTCATCTTCCCTCCTTCAATCCATTTTTTTATTAGATAAGTGCTGTATAAATTGAGAAGCATGTTTTCTGAGAATTATATTGGCATTTGCATTCTAACTGGAAGGATATTTACAGTTTTTTATTTTATATTAATTGGTTTCTTTTCTCACAATCACTCTTTTAAAACCATGACTTTCCCATTCTTGAGTCACTAATTTCAAGTCATCTCTCAGTTGCATGTAGATCATATTCAAATTCTTTCACCCCCCATAAAATTTTACGGACAGTATTTTTTGAAAGTTTTTCCACAGTCTTGTTTTGTTTTGATTTTCTGGAGAGTTTTTCCTTCCTTCCCTCCCTCCCTCCCTCCCTCCCTTCCTTCCTTCTTTTTCTTTCTTTTGCCTTTGTCTTTGACTTTATGCGTGAATGACATCACACACTTGCACATAAAAGCATGGTACAAGTTGCCCCATTTTCTGGCATTTACTAGGCTCTCCTAGGTGTGAATTTTTTTTCATTATCTTTTCTTGGGGGATTTTTGATCTCCATATTTAGATTCTTTTAGCTTCAGAAAATTGCATTTAATTACATCCTTAGTAATTGTTTTCTTTCAATTGCTTTCTTTTAAACTTTAGGTATATCTAAAATTCATGTATATTAGACCCATTCTTTATCCTATCTTTTTCTCATATTTTCCTTTGTATACTTCTGACACATAATAGATGCTCAATAAATATTCATCGAAAGACAAAAATGAAACAGGAAGGAAGGGAGGGAGGAGGGAAGGGAGACAGGAACAAAAGGAGGGAGGTAAGAGGGAGAGAGGAAAGAGGGGATCTGCTTGGGGGCCATTTTTTTCAAGTGTATCCTACTCATCTTTGATTTGGCTTCCTGATCATTTCCATCTTAACTGTGTTAACTGCCTCCTGTGGCTGAATGTTAACTTCCTTGCAAACTTTTCCTTTATCAGCCGGCTCCATCTTTTCATAGCAGTCTGTAGTAGTGTTGTTTCCAAAATGATATCCAAATAGTGTTTTAGAGCCCCCAACTTCATGTATTTTACCAAACATTCTACATGCCCCCCTCTACCCTCAATTTATACAATAAATAGTCCCCAGTGTGATGTTATTTTCCATTGTTCTTTAGTATTCCACACCTTACCCATTGGCTTATGTTTTTTGATAGAAATTTTTGAGTCATGCTACATGGAATTGCTAGTCTGTAGCAGGTATCCTTCCATCCAGGTGCAGATGAAAGGTGAGATTATCCCCTTATCCATCTGTTTGGTTCTAGGACATGTTAAGCCAATCAGCCAACAAAACAAGGGCATTGCCTTTGCCATAAGCACTGCCAGGGACTCTCTTTCTCAGCCTAACGCAGCCCTTTCCTTACAGGAGTTATGGCCCCTGAGATAGAAGGTGCCCTGCCTGCCCTCACTGCTTGCTTTTATTTCCCAAGAGTAGAAATCAAGAGGGACAGAGCAAGATATAGGGAAGTCAACTACTCCTTTCAGGAGAGAGAAGTGTTTTAAAGAAATGGCGACTTCCTTTCGTGATTGGTATAGCTCCACGGTCTCTGAGCCAGGTAGAGAGAGGGTGACAGTGTGAATGTATGTGTGTGTGTTGTGTGTGTGTTTCTGCATTTATCTGAGCTGCATGAAGTGGAAAATAAATTTTCATCCCATGTTTTTTCAAGCGTACAAAATATAGATCTGCCACCTACTGTTTTTCTTTTTCTCCACTCGCTTTTAATTTAGCATTGATTAATCCTAGAATATACTTATTCTGTTAGGAAATTAACCTAAAATGATAAATTCCCTAAGGCCAGGGGCTAAGAACTCAATGACCAAGCCTTTATATACATAGAATGAATAAATGTGATTAAATAAAACTTGAGACAGATGGAACCAAGCACATTTTTAAATATTGTGGACCTGATTTTTCATTCTTCCTATTTATTCTATTCATACAGTTTTACAAACATGTTTTTCACATTTTTAAATTAGGAAATCTCCTTAGCATCCAGCATATGATAATAATTTTAACAGGAATTTTTTGCTTATCCTCTTTATAAATTTCAGTATTTCAATTTCTCATGTGTGATGACAAAAGTTCTGAAATTAACAGAATTAACTCCTCTGAAGTCTAGAGGTTTGGTATGCACATTATCAAATAGCATGGTTATACTTCTGTTGTTTAAAAACTTTTTGAATCATCAACATCATGAAAGGCCATTTGGAAAACAAGGGGGAAATATTCTCATAATTCCACAACCAAAATGCCGTCACTATTATCAACTAACATGTTTCCTTCAGTCCTCTTTTCAATATGAAACCTCCATGGCTGTGGGTAAGCGATTCACCAGGCAAATTCTAGTGGGAGGGAAGAGTCATGGCATCTAGGAAAAGGCATGGAACCTAGAGTACTGCCGCTGAGACATTAATTTTATTGTTTGTATCTTCCTATTCTGAAAACTAATTGCTGCTACCAAAACCCTCGATAACGCCACACCCCAAGGCAGTCAGAGAGAAACGAGAACCAGCTGGGGGTGGGAGGGAGCGGAAAATAGAGGCAGCTGGGCTGAGCAATCCAGAGAGGCAATTGCATGTGGAGAAGTGTGTTAGAGGAATGCAGAATGCCCTTTAAAAATGACTGGATGATGACTCTGTTATTTACAGTCTACCAATTTAACAATTTCTCGTAACAGAAACTTAGAAAATTCTGCAGCTTGTATCATGGGCGTGACCCACGGAAATGTTATCTTGGAGCATATCTACATGTGTCCAGAAAAGTGTGGAAAGAGAGAGCTCAGATGGCAAAAACAAGCAATTTGAACACAAATGGGCAATTCTCTTGGTAACTATAAACTAGATGTTTCACAGTGTCTTAGTGAGAAGAAATTGGATGTTTTTATGAAGGCCCTCCTCTGTAATATTTGAAGGTTGCATGAATTATGGGCATGCCAAATGTATTTAAAACTCTATAAAGTTTTCATTTCAAACTCGGTTCAACCATGCTAACCCATCTTTTGATTGCCCTCATTAAATCTTAAATTAAATTCCACCCACACCACCACTTCCCTCCCAGCCTGTTCTCTTGATTATAGAAATCTGAATTAGGCCTAAACCAATGAGCTACAGGTTCAAGATCAGTATATCCAATGTGAACAGTACAAGTAACATACCCACCCACTCACAGGAGAAGGTTCTTTCAAAACACTTCCCTGTGCAAGTGTGCTAAGGTTTAATCATGCTAAGACATAATTAGATTTGTTTTTTCATTTGTTGTTAAACATATCCATATATATTATATAATATATAGCATAGATATTCCACATTACATCTTTTGTTCATTTATCATGATATAATAAGCAAATATCTCCATTTTATTAAATGAGATTCATAACCAACATTTTTATAACTGCATGATATCGTATGCAATGCAAAGATGGTTTTGGTCTTGGAGATCCAAACTGAGAAGGTTACTGTGTAAAAGCCCTGGGTGGAATATTCTCTGGGAAAGTTTAATGATTCATGCCTAGGCTTTAAATGTTCTGACATGGTATGAAGACAGGTGTCCCTCACTGAGAAAGGAAGTGTACCATTCAGAGTTCTTTTTTGTTGTGGGTCTGTTTGTGTTTTTTAGAGCAACTTAACAACTCTCTGCTCTCCTGTTTATGTAAAGTAGCTACTTATATAGTATAGCTATTTCGATGCAGCGGGATCCGGTACCACTTCAGAAAGTTGTGGAATCACCCAAGCTTTGTGCCCAGCCAAACACGGTCAGTTGTCGCATATGTTGATTCTTAATGCGTAGAAAGGATGTCTTCCCTTCTGGTAGGGTCAAGCTCTAGGAGATGCCTGGAGGAATGGAGAGCATCTGGGAAAGAAGAGGAGGGCTGCAACCAAAGAAACCACTAGGCTTCCTCTTTACAAAACAATAGTACACAATGATCCTCCTCTGTCATATGATTTAGCTGTAAGGTTTGGCAATTTCTGAGTACAATGGATAAAAAAATTAAAAGCTGCAGCCATGTGAAATACAATTGGTAAAGGCTGTCCTGGAAAATATTAAATTCAATACAGATGTGAATGTCTGTGTGGGTGTGTATGTGGGACAGGGAGGGAGAGAAAGAAGAAACAAGAAGGGTCAAAGGTTAGAAAGAGAATGCCACAGAAAGGCTGCTGTTATACTTTTCAGTCCAAGATCTTCCCTTTCTTACCTGTATTTTATTTTATTTTTCTGGCTTCTATCATTAGGCTCACCTTGGGGCCATACCTGGTGGGGTCTGCCTAATGCTGAGGCCTGGCAAGGTGCCCAGTGTACCACTAGCCTGGTTCTCTGGGCTCCACAGGTCAACAGGACCGAGTCCAGTTCACCCTTATTTGCACATAAGGCAGAGATTAGGCTGGCTCCAGATCGACATTCTTCTACGGGCTCCACCCCACCTTTCTCTTTTGTCTTCATCAAGTGGATATTTCCCAGAAAGCTGTATTAAAATGTACACTGGCTGCCTTTGGCAGAGATGAGCCCCCAGTTTGGGAGCTACTGAATCAGGGCCTTAACCAAACATGAAATGACAGGACTGTTTCCAGAGGAGGATTAATTGAGCCAACTCAAAGCAAACACAGCGTATTCTGGCATTGCTTTTGACAGATGGAAATAAAACAAACATTAGCAACCGGATTGCAGCTAACAATATGCAAAATTAAAGAAGGCACCTTTTTAACTTTGGGAGCCCACTGGCTTTTCTTATAAAATCTGCAGAAGAAAAAAAGGCAGAGCTGTTAATCTCGTTACACAACCAGTTAGCACATGCAAACAAGGGGAATTAAAAGTCTTTGCATTCAGGGAAGTAAAGAGATATTTGACACATATATTTATTAAGGAGAATGGACTGGAAAATAGCATTGCTGTATTAACCAGAAATGGTGTAGAAAATACTTAAATAACACAACAAAATATATGCACAGACAGCATAAGCTGCTTACAAATGGAAGCCTAAGTTCTAAGTATTTTTATTTGAAGGTTAAATTTTCAATTAATTTTTTCAGCTTGTTGCCATCTCTTCCAAGCATCACTGTTAATTGCTATAAAACAATGACTTTCCCTGTTTGAATTCTGGACATGGAGGCCAGAAGCTGTCAGCCATCTAATGAGCATCAGAGTATTGGGGCAGAAATCAAAATTACTGTGTAAAAGCTGAACCAAAATGTCAGGCTCTGAGAAGCCAACTGATCATTAAAAAAAAAAAAAAAATCCTTTTCATTTGCTCAGTTTTTCCGAAGTTGCATTTGTAAGCTCTGGCCCATCAATGAAAAGAGCAAATAGAAGCTTTGTATTATCGGTACTTCTAAATATCTCAACTCCAGGGGGGTCGTGGCAGACCAGGGTCTACAGATCCGTTTTCTCGCTGGATGAGCAGAGGAGAGTGAATCATTTGCAATCTTCTTCTTTACAGTGGAATAATATACCTGGAAGACCTTGTCCCTGGCAGTTAGAAAATGAGCTTATCTGCATCTCCTGCCTGGCCAGCTGACACTGGAGACACATTTTCCAGTTAAATCCCCCATTGTCTGGGACCATAGGAAACAAAATTTAGATAACTAAGAATCGGAGTTAGGAATAGAGTATAAGCCGGGAGTAGTTTGAGTGGAGGACAGGACTAGAAGGAAGGTTAGCGATTGGGGTGTAGAGATATTTACCTATGTTTTGGCTGGAAGGCAGGTTTGAGAGTCAGAATTAAGTTTGAGGATGCTTTTACATTGAGAATAAGGGAGAATAATGGCATTGAGGGTAAAAGGCGTGGCATTAAAAACAGCCTAGTATCGTAGAAAGAACATGGATTTTGTTTTTTAACAAGGCAGCTCTAGTTTTGAAACCTAGTTCCATCAATTAATACTTATGTAGCCTTTTACAAGTCACCTAACGCTCTTAGCCTCTGTTTCATCATCTGCAAAATGGGAATAATAACGTCTCCTCTGTGCTCTCTGGCAAGAAACAGTAAAGGTAAATGAACAGATGATAGCTTACCTCAGGGGTTCTGAACCAAGCACAATTTGGGTCATTCTCACCCTCACCCCAGGTACATTCAGCATCGTTTAAAGACAGTTTTTATGGTTAAACTAGGGAGGAGATGCTACCGACATCTAGTGGGCCAAGGATGGTGCTAAACATTCTACAATACACAGGACAGGCCCTCACAACAACGAATTATTTGGCCCAAAATGTCAATAGTGCTGATATTGAGAAATCCTGGATTAGATATAGATAGATGATAGAAGATAGATTACTCATTGAAAAGTTGATGATTTATAGATAGATTGATAGATGATAGATATTCTGAGATGGGACACACAGGCATTCAATAAATAGGAGTGATTTTTATTAAATCTGAAGATAGGGTTAATAGCAGTAGGGTTGGGATGAAATGATGGATATTGCTAAAGATGAAATAATAGTATGTAATTAAAATGTGCCGGCCACATGCCAAATGATTTGCATTCTTATCACATATAAGAATAGGGTTCACCCCATCTAAGATGAGGGTTAGTGTGAGAACTATGGACTGGGCCATAGCTGGCATAGCTGGGGGATAACACCACTGGTAGGTCCTTCCCAAAGAACTGCCAAGACTCACTAATTGTCTTGGGAAAATGCAGATAGCTCCTCCAGCATCGGGCATCCCGATCTGAGTTCCAGCAATTCAAGGGAGGAGAATTGATGTGACATATGAAGGTCAGGATGGCCCACTCTAAAAATGCCCACTTTCCCAGGTAATGGCACCAAGATGCCTGAAACGCTTTGATGGCCAAGGATCAGTCTCCATGAGGAAGGAGCAGGGGTAAGATGGAGACGGAGGGCAGAATGCTAGGAGCATTCTAGTACCAAACCAATTTTGAGAAACAGTAGCTGTTTGTTCAATGTGTCTTTAAAAGAATGGTGCATTTACGAGGTTCAAACTAACTCCTACACCCTGAATTCAGTCTACCAGAGAAGCAGCATCTCCAGAATCCCGGAGAACAGGGCCTTTGAAAGGTAAAGGAAGAATCGGTCATCCGTAGTCACATATTGCTCTCAGGAGGTGGATTGGCCTAATCACAACAAAGTTTCAAGAAATCTTGAAGATTCTGCAATATAACTGTACATAAGAAAGAAGCAACCTAAAAAAAAAATTGCCTGGTGTCCTGGCTGGAGAAGAAGTGCTCGAACAGAAAATGAGTTGTCTGAACAGACCACGTAAAAGAAGAGAAGAAATAGACAGATGTGAACATGTTTCACCTGCAATGTCCAGGCCAAGAGTCACTAATCCTGGGAAACACCAGAAAACTTGTCCATAAGGGGGAAGTCTCTGTTAATTAGCTGGTTTGGTTCACCAGGCCTCCTGGTAGCTGTTGTGAAACCTTCTTAACACTACCTATCACCCTGTGCTCTTATTCCATACTCAGAAAGCCGGATCTTGAGAGCCAACAATCTACCAGGTATAGTGCAGAAAGCAGAGGACCTGATATGGTGACATGACCATTCTCATTCTTAGAAAGGTCAGGCTCCCCAGTGTAAATTTATAAAGCAGAGTTTGGCTTACACACCAGTCTCTTTTCAATCTGGTTTCAGGTGTAATTCTCTTGGGTTAGATCTCCTCTGGATGTTCTGCCAAAATTCTTGATGAGAGAAGAAGGCAAAGTCTGAACCACAGTGGCCTTCCTATTACGCCCCTGGTAGGATCCTAAAAAATAAAAAATTATAAGCATTAGTGAGGTAGAATTTACAAACCAAAAAAATTACCCATTTTAAGTGTGCAATTCAATGGCATTTTTGGTAAATGTACATAGTTATGCAACCATGACCACAATCCCATTTTAAAGCATTGCCTCTGCCTCAAAAATTTCCCTGTGCTCATTTGTCATTAAGCCCTATTCCTACCCCCAGGCCAGGAAACCTCTGGTCTACTTTCTGTCTCTATAGATTTGCCTTTTCTGGGCATTTCATATACATGGAATAATTTAATATGTTGTCATCTTCATCTAGCTTCTTTCACTTAGCTTAATATTTTTTGAGATTCATTCATGCTATAGTATGTATCAGTATTTCACTCCCCTTTATGGCCAAATACTATTCCATTCTTTGGGTAGAGACATTTTGTTTATCCATTCACCAGATGATGGACATTTGGATTGTTTCCCTTTTAGGGATGCAATGAAGAATGCTGCTGTGAACTTTCATATACAAGTCTTGGTATGGACATGTATTTTCATTACTCTGTGTAGATAACTAGAAGTGGGATTTCTGGGTCATTTGGTAAGTGTATGTTTCCCCCGGTGGGCTCTTGACCAGCCTTTGAGCCAGCTCCTTTCTTAGCAGCATGCAGGATAATAATAGGATACTCTGAGAACTTACCTATTAGGTGTTTATATCATTCATTCCCTGGGACATTTCCTATTAAAGCTTTTGGAACTCTACCCACCTTTAAATCGAGGACAGCCTTTTAGTAGCCACTTGAGGCTGCAATTACGATAAGATGGCCCTCTGAAATACAAGAGATGTGAAAGCATCTTGAAGGGTTGACAACATAAAAGATGATAATGTGCTATTATTGACATCATTAAGTGTTATTCTCTTGTCATCTGTGATTTGAAATGGTGGAGTTTAAGCTCTAGCTGGTAGGAGCAGGAAGAAGTTAAGTTCTAATGCAAAGAGCCCTTGACTCTGAGGCTTGGTCCCATCTTTTCCACTTCCCAGTTAGGCAAACTTCTATAAATTGATTTGCCTCCCCAAGCTTCAGTTGCTTCATTTAAAAAATTAGGGCCACCAACCTCATCTCTCAGTGTTCCCGTAGCTTAAACAAATTGCCAACACACATAATCCAGCCCCTTGGGCTGTTGGGTGGTTAAGTTTGTTACCTGGTGCTCATTTTTTTTTTAGGAGGTACCGGGGATTAAACCCAGGACCTCACACGTAGGAGGTAGGCACTCAACCACTGAGCTACATCTGCTCCCCTCTGACCCTAATTTTAATCAAAGAAGGTTTTATACTCAAGTGAAGCTTCACAGAACCAAAATATGTTGGAAGAGAGTCTGCCTCATTTTATTCACTTATTTATTTTATATCACTTGGGATTTATTTGTGTAGAATTTTGATGTGTTTCCTTTCAACAAAAATAATAGCACAATGCATTGGCATAGCCCTTTTTAATGGGTGCAGTCACATCTAAGGCATCATTAAACTATCACCACCCGCGGCTCTGAGCCTGACTCTTCCTTAGAATCACGCGGGGAGCATTTCCTACCTCTCGATGCCTGGGCCAAACCCTCAGGGGTTTTGAGTCAATTGAGCCAGGGAGGGGCTCAGACATCTGCATTTTTTTACTCTCCAGGTAATTCTAATATAGAACCAGGTTTAGAACCATTGCAGTTGACTGTGAAAAATGAGGCAGAAGTTACTATCTCCTCTCTTTAGTTGGGGAAACTGGGAGAGAGGTTACAGGACCTGCCCAAGGACAGGCAGGTAAGTTTCTGATGCCGCTGGGATTTGAATCCAGGTCTCTAGACACAGTCCACTTTTCCACAAAGAAAACTGAATGAAACTAATGGAGGTCCTGGAGTGGGAGAAAGGACAATTTGAAGTCATTGGCAAAAATATACAAATGGGTGGCAGTAGCACAATCACCTAGAACAAGCCCACCGGAGGGTCTCCTCTTGCTGTGCCGTGCATATGCTGAAACCAGGACATGGTTTGTTATAAACTGCTTACTGTGAAGAAGTTCAGGAAGGTGGAGACTCTAAAGGGATAGATAAATCTATAAGTGACACTACAGAGTTGGTAAAACGCCCAGTTCAGCAGTTCAGGGCCAAAAGCAGAAAGGCTTTGAAGGCAGGTGAGCACTTTTATTATGGTAATCAACTCTGGGCCCAAGAAGCAATGAGGTCACCCAGTTCCCAGGGTGCTGGAGAGAGGGGGTGGCAATGAGTCGGCCCAGTGAGCACAGGCTGGCTGGTTCACATCAGAAATGGGGGGCCCACTGACCCTCAGATGGAGCCACCAAATTTGGGCCTCTCCGAGTAAAGGCCTGAGTAAGTTGCCGCCAACTTGTGAGTCATTGTGGCTTGATGGAAGAAATACTGAACAGGGAGGAAGACACTTGAAGAATCATAAAATTTGAGAAGAAAAGGAATTCACGATCACCAGATCAAGCCCTACGTTTCAGAAACCGAAGAAAATGAAGCCCAGAGGGGAGACGTGACTTCTTCAAGGCCACAGAGGGAGATTGAGTGACAGACCCTCTTTTCTCTGCCCAGAGTGCCTTCTATTTTCAAAACAAAACATAACAAAAGAACCTGGGCAAAACACAGATAAATCCTGGTTAATGTCAGGAAGAGATTTATTGGGGGAGGGGGCATCCAATGCAAACACCATGATTCTCTCTTCCACTCTTCCACTCTCTCCTCCATCCCCCTCCACTCTGCCAGTGGAGGGAGCTGTCGTTTTGTTTTCTACTCTGTCATGGGAGGATCAAGAGAGCATCTCAGAAATCCAGGTTCTGGCTCTGGGTTTGCTATATGTCTTAGGTTGAGTCACTTCACCTCTCTGAGTTCAGGTTCTCCTCAAGTAAAATGATGAGTGTGAATAAAAAATTCAAAGAATGCACTGTTTGGTCTACTGTCAAATCCAGGCTGCCACCTATTTTTGCAAATAAAGTTTTATTGGAACACAGCCACATGCTGTCGTTTATATATTGTCAATGGCTGCATTCAATCTCTAATGGCAGAATTGGGTAGATGCAACAGAGACCACTGTATGGCCCACCAAGCTAAAAAGTAGTTACTATCTGACCCTTTACAGAAAAAGTTAGCCAACCCCTATAAAACAATACACCCTCCACCGACTCCCTGTGGGAAACAGCCCGCCCCCCCACACACACACACATGCACACACTTATATATTTTCTCGTCCAAATACTTTTTCTGCTTATGTGATTGCTTTTAGGAAAATATTTCAAGCATAGAGCTAAACACAGAAACAAATTCAATGAATGATATTCATACCCCCTAGATTCAAAGGGACTTTGGAATGGTTAACAACGGAAGATTCTTAATATATCTTAACTATCTATTATCAGGAAAATTAACAACCCTTTAAGAATGCCCTTTTCTTCATGCAAGACTTTTCTCTGCTGATGCTTAATCTACCAATGTGGATGAGGTTAAACTACATACCTTCGTGGGCAACAATTAAGACACCTATAATTAAAGTAACTTTTCTCTGGAGTATGCAAAGAAAATTACAGATTTTTTCCCTCCTAACAATTGTGAAAACATAATAACAAAATAATTACAGCAAATTTGAAAAAGATAATATCACTCCTAATTCAATCACCATCATAAAAACCTAAAGGAACAGCTTCAATAGTGTCGTCATATTTGGAAGGCCCAAAGACACCTGGAGAACTTACTTAAAATGCAGATGCCCTGGCCCAACTTTCATAAATTCTGCTTTATGAGATTTGGGGTCAGGCTCAGGTTTGTGCCTTTTAATAACACACCAGTCAGTTTGGATGTTTGTAGCCAGAGGACCAACCTTTGAAAAACATTGCAACAGCTGAAGTGTTCTAGCTTGTTCTTGTTCCCTTACACCACCTGTGTGTTAAGCCTTGTGAAATTGAGGCGATCCAAATTTAAACCCCAAATCTTCTCTTAAACCAGTTATTCACATGCCTTCTTATAATACCAGTAATGGGCAAAGGGCAGGACCGTGGTTATAGTTTCCACTTAGTGTTGCCATATTGATGTCTAGTGTTTAAGACATTTATATTTAAACTGGCAGCTCAGGAGGGCCCGGTACTCACCATGATGTTACCAGCAATGTGTATTTGAATTTATTCTTACTTTGTCCTGCTAATTTAGTCTGTGTAAAAAGTCATCTCAAGGTGGATTTAATTTGTACTTCTTGAGCTGCTGGTGGAGATTAATACAGGCACACCGCGTTTAATTATGCTTTGCATTATTGCACTTCACAGATACTGCGTTCTTTTTTACCAGTGGAAGGTTTGCGGCATCCCTGCATCCAGCAAGTGTATCAGCACCATTTTTCCAACAGCGCGCGCTCACTCATGCCTCTGTGTCACATGTTAATTAAGGTATGTACACTGGGTTTTTTAGACATGATGCTACTGCACATTTAATAGACCACAGTGGGGTGTAAGCATAGTTTTTATATGCACTGGGAAACCAAAAAAAAAAAAAAATGCGTGTGACATGCTCTATTGCAATATTCGCTTTATTGCAGTGGTCTGGGACCTCACCTGCAATACCTCCAAGGTATGCTTGCATGTTTCTGTGTGCTTGTTTGCTATTTAGGTTTCCTAGAGTTACAGGTAAACTTTTGAATCGCTCTTTGTTCTGAGGAAGGTCTTATTTCACCTGTCTTTATTGGAAAGGCAGCTGAGACTTAAGTCAATGATGGAGCAAGACCCAAGGCCTGACTCAATTTCCAAGGGTGGTGCTCTTGGCCAACACCCTGTATCCTGAAGGTCTTAAGGCAAAAACTTCCAGATGGAATACAGGGAGCAAGAAAGACCTTCCAAGCCAGAAGACAATCTCCGGGAAGGATGTTTGCATGCAGGGGATGCTTTGGGCAGTTTCCTCGGGATCAATGCCCAGAGGGGTAGTGAATCTGGCAAAGGGTGGTGCTGAGCCTTTGCAGTCTCAGCAGTGTCCTCGAGGAGCTCTAGAGCTGGGATAACCCTTTAGAGTTGTCCCGCTTTGAGGCAAGGGGCCAGGTACTTCCGGCCTGCACCTGGACCAGTCCTTTGAGACAGGTTGCACCCCTGCCCCAGGGCAGGAATTGTTGGAGTTTGGATGAGGCAACCCCTTTCATCAACTGAAGGCAAATCCTGGAGAGGGTCTCAGCTGTGAGCCACCAGCCACCAACTCTGCCAGCTGCTGGGGGCTAAGAGCCTTAGTCCTGAAGAGGGAATCTGGGTGATGCGCCCCACCATCCTCAGAGGAAAGAAACTATTGAGACACTATAGGTCCTTTAATGTATGTTGTTGTTTGAGTTATCCACTGGTGTATATCAAATCACTCCAGAGCTTAGTGGCTTACCGCAAAAACCATTTAAATTTTGCTGAAGATTCTGCCAGCTGGGCTGGGCTCCACTGGACAGGTTCTGCCAGGCTTGCTGGTGATTGCTCACGTGGCCACATTCAGCTAGGGAGGCGGCAGTGGGGGGGGGTGCTGAGATCTGCTGGGACCGTGGGGTGCTGGGCTTCTCTCGCTTTCTCTGGGGAGTCCCAAGGCCTCTTCCTCTTTGATGTGGCATTGTCACATCCAGGGAACCTCTTTACAAGATGTCTGCAGAAGAGTAAAGCTGTTTTTCCAACCTGGAGACTTAAAGCTACATCCACCCTAAGCCTTTAGAACAGGGTTTCTTAATGTCAGTGCTAATGACATTTTGAGCTGGAGAATTCTCTGCTGTGGGGGTGGGGGAAGGCCTGTCCTGTGCATTTTAGGTCTGGAAGCATCCCCAGTCTCTACTCACTAGATGTCATTAGCACTCCCTTAACTGTGACGACGACGAACATCTCTAAATTTTCCAATTGTCCCCTTTGAGGCTGCCCCTAGTTGAGAACCACCAACTTTAGAGGGACCAGCAGCTTTGTGTGCTCTTCAGAATGCCATTGCATTCTGCTGGTTAAAGCAAGCGTAAGCACAGCCCAGCCGCAAAAGGAGGCATGGCCTCGGAGGCATGGCCCATCAGGGCCATGAACAGGACAGTCTGCCAGTTCTATAAGGTTCACATTAATATCCCCATCTTATCATGTGAAATGAAGGCTCATCCACTCAAGGTCACACAGAAAGTCAAGGACTGCCTACATCAGATTGTAAAAGGTTACTTTCAGAAATGAACTACCCTTGATCTCCTACAAAATGTTAGAGAAAAGAGGAAAGCTTTGCTCAGGCTTAGTTACGGTTAATGAAGAAAACATTAATCACTTGAAGTGTTATTTTGGAGCTCATAAAACCAAAATGAAGCACAATACGAAATGTTCATTTATTTCTAAGGGGTTTTTTGTTGTTGTTAAACTGTCAATCTCTCAATTCTCTTTGCCTTGTTTATAAAGTTTGAGGGAAAGAACACCACTTACTTTTTTAGAAATAAGTAAAGTTCTGTTTTGAATGATACAAATAAGAGTCTCCTCTTGGGGATGCAAGAATTGGAGTTTGTAGGCAGAGCCAAGAGATACCATTGAATGTCATGCTGTGATGGTTTGAAGCTGTACGTACCCCAGAAAAGTATGTTCATAAAGTTAATACATTCCTGTGGGGGTGGACCCATTGTAAGTAGAATCTTTTGGTGAGTAGGATCTTAATTTCCACCTCATTCAGGGTGGATCTTAATGCTCTTACTGGAGTCCTTTATAAAAGAATGAAATTCAGATGAAGAGAGACACAGAAGCAAGAAGTTGAAAGCAATGAAGCCTAGGAGAGAAGGGAGAGACCAGCAGATACCGCCATGTGCCTGGCTTTGTAACAGAGGAGCACCCATGATCATCAGCAGCCAATCTTAGGGAAAAGCATTGCCTTGATAATGCCTTGATCTGGACATTTTTCTCAGCATCAAAACTATAAACTTGTAAAGCCACTGGAGATTCTGAGGGCAGGAAGAGGGAAAAACAAGTGAAATATGGGGGCATTTTAGGGACTTTGGAATTGTCCTGAATGATGTTACAACAACAGATACAGGCCATTACATATCTTGCCATAACCTACAAAATTGTGCAAGAGAGAGTGTAAACTACAATGTAAACTATAATCCATGTTTCGTGGCAATGCTCCAAAATGTTTTCATCATTGTAACAAATGTCCCACACTAATGAAGGATGTTGTTAATGTGGGAAAATGTGGGAAGTGTAGGGAGCGGGGCATATGGGAATCCCCTATATTTTTATGTAACATTTATGTGATCTAAATATCTTTTTTTTAATTAAAAAAGTATTAAAAATTAAAAAAAAATAAAATAAAATGTTCTACAGACTTTCACTTTTTATACTAAAATGAAAAAAAAAGTCCATTGTTAAAAAACAACCCATTTTATGGTATCTGCTTTGAGCAGCTTTAACCAATAAAACACATGCCCAGTAGAATAGAGCTCCTTCACTGGGTCTGTACTAGTGCTTCCCACTGAGAACTCTAGCCTCTTACAATACCACAATTTCTGCCAGGTTATGAAATGCTGGGACTTAAAGCTCAGCTCTACCACTCACTGGCCACTTGGCTTTCTGTGAGTCATTTAAATGTGCAGAGCCTCAGTTTCCTTATGTAAAAATTGGGAGGCATAACTCCTACCCTGTGAGGTTTGCTGAAGAAATGAAAGGATACATCTGCATATGTCCCTTCATTGTCCCTTCCTGAGAGAAGAGAGAACTGCAGTGGATGCAATAGACACCAAAGAAAAGGTACTTTCAGATCTCCTCTTTGTCAGGCAGAAAGCCCGGGTAGGAGTGGAAGCTATCAGTGAATTGGGCCATACTCTATTGTCACCGTAACTTGTGGGTCCTGAGCCACCTCCCTGCCCACCCCAAAGGGAATGACACATAAAGGGAAAACATTAAGCAGGAGAGATGTACCTCCTCCATTCCACTTCAATCCCACTATGGAACCCCATCAATTGAAAATGAAGAATAAGGAAAAGCCAAAATGAAGACTAGATGTCAATTGTCATCCATCCTCAACTATAGCAATTGCTACCTCCAAAGTGCTTCTTAGAACGTGCTCCATGAATTCACCTCCAAATTCTGTTCATTACATTTATTATGGAGAAAACTCATTTATGTAGAATTCTCAGGACCTTGATGTTCTGGTTAGTTTAATGTTCTGTTTAACAGAGAGGCGTTAAATATTGCATACATAGAATTCTCGTTTTCAATGTTGGAACATGGCAACAGGGTTTATTGAACAAAGTCTTAATCAAACATATTTAATATTTATCTGATGGCTTGTGAGGCGCAGTTGGATTTTATATTGCCTCAAGGGCAAAATAGGAAGTAACACATTTTCCAAGCCTTATATAGGTAAAAAATGTGGATGATTGGAGGTTTCTCATATATAAAGTGAACATGACATGGATTTCTTTCATAGTCAATTTGGGCAAGTTAATCTCTATAAGTCTTAGTTCTTTTAATCTGTAAATTTCATGTAATAGTATTGCTTCAAGGAAGAAATCAGATAATGATTATAAATCCTTTACCAAAATGCCTGGCTCATACTTGTTACTTAGTTGAGTCAACTATTTTTTGCCCATTTTCTCCCTTTGGAATCTACTTCAGCTGCATGAAAAACAAACATGCAGAGAAAGAGCCAGGAAAAACAAAAGAGCACTTAACTGTCCTCATGGAGGAAATGTTGACAAAGCAAATGATGGGGGTCAGGTTATAAGGACACCATTAACTCTGAAGTGCATGCCACACACCCCATCCCATCCAATCACTATGGCCAGGTTGTGGTTGTAGACTCAGGCTGCTCAGAGAGACCAACTCAGCGTGCCAACCAGACTTGCAGACAAGCTTTGCCAAGCCCTTTCCTCCAAACTGCTGTTTGGATGAGAGTCCCTGGCAGTTGCAAAGTCACAGGTATTTCTGCAGTGCTTTGGTTACAGCCCTTACAGCTAAGCCCCAATTGGCCCTTCCTGCAGTGTGTCTGGAAAAAGCATGGTAAAGCCCTTGCTTGTGCCTTGTCACTTGATCCCAGAGATACAAGGAGGCATTTCTCTGTCATTAGTCACCCTTGGGCATCCAAGAATATAACTGTTTGTAAGAGATTTTGCCTCACATACTGAACCTTATCATTGAACCAGTTTTCATTTCACTAATTATTTCCAAATGATAGCTAAAGGCCCCATTTTATTTGCTGGCCATTGTTTGTCTCATTATTAATGTGCCTCAGTTTCAATTAGGTCAACTGACTCAGACAGATGGAATCTCCAGTAAGGAGCCACTTGCCTATGTTTCAGCCTCCCAAAGGGTTTTTTCCATGACAATTTGCTAGTGCATGAAGGGACCAACTGTCCAGTGAACATCCAGGAAATGAAGAACTGGCTTGAAGTGTGAACAGAAAGCCTTGACAGGCATCAGCAGTGTAAGAAGCACTGGCAAGAGAAACAAGGTGTGTGCTCGGCAGTGCTGGGCTCAACCCACCACAGCCCAGAGGAGCTGCCAGGTGAAGGTTAGCACAACCTGTGGCTTCCCAAGAAACAGAACTGGGGAAGGGCTAAGGAGTCAGTGGCTTTTCCTTTTGGAACATTTGGTCCAGTGGAGACTGCTGCTGTGTTTGCATTTGCTCTGCATGTGATACTTCTGTTGGGTGTACTTGCCTGGGTACCAGGATGGCACCTAAAGCACAGGCTGTTCTCACAGACTGAAAAGGAGGACCTGGAATGCTGAGAAAACCAGTCAGTGTCCTGCTGAGCTAAACACATCTTCAGAGAGTCAACGAGCAGGGAGAGGGGTATTTTCAATCCACCAGGTTTGCCTGCAGCCTCTCACATGGAAGACAAGGCAATGTTGGAAGGGTGGGCTCGGAACTTGGAATACAGTGTTGAAAGGTTCAATTTTGCCTCTGCCTATTAGTTGTGTGATCATGCGTCAGTTATGGAACTTCTCTGAGTCTCTATTTCAGTATATTTAAATGGGGAAAATGCTACTAAAATGGAGGAAACTCTACCTCACAGGATAGTTGTAAAGTTAAATGGAACAATATATATAAAAGACATGCCACTTAATGGGTACTCCCTTTTCTCTAGAACTTCCTCTCTATAGTTCCACAGCATTAACCAACTGTGAGTAAGTAACTACCTAAAATCCAATCTCTCTTTCTCCCTAATAGAAGAATGCTGATTTTATTTGGGGGCAGCCATGAGCCTAGCTAAACAACTACATCTACTAGCCTGCCTTGCAGATAGGGGTGGCCAAAATGACATAAAAAGTTATTGAAAGGGTTGCCACCTGAGAGCCTCCTTGTTGCTCAAATGTGGCCTCTCTCTAAGCCAAACTCAGCATATGAATTAATTGAGGGATTAACACCAAGTGCCATCTGGCAATACCACTGGAAAAAGACCTTGAATAAAAGGGGGGAAAAGTAAAGACAAATGAGTTCATGTGGCTAAGAGACTTCAAAGAAAGTCAGGAGGTCACCCCAGAGGTAATGCTATGCACACCTCAGTAGGACCTCATAGAACACCAAAGTGGATATCACCCCACACAGAGGGGCTCCTGAGGGCTCTGGAGACACCCAGGTCCTATATAAGGGGGGATAGCTCAAGAGATTGATGCCTTATCAGTGGACTTTCCACTGGAATCTGTGCTCCTGAGAGTGACAGAGTTGGACTCAAATAAGTCCTCCCTGCACATGGTCCATCAGTCCCTTCTATTCAAACCTGTATGCTATGCTAGAGTTTGTAGGTGTACTTCCAGAGATTGGAGCCTTTGGCCTGCCATGTGCCAGCTGTGCCTGGAATCTCAGTGGAGCTGCAACTCCTACTCTACAGCTCAATGGACTCACCCAAGTCACCTGGTGAAGAGATAATGATGGAAGGCGGCCATCCCAGTGAATGGAGAGAGTCTGCAGCTGCAGGATCCCATCCATCATATCCATGGGATATAGGCCCCCTCTCACTTGGAGGTGGAGTGGACATCACCATCCCAAACTCCTCAGGATTGGGGGGGGAGCTATGGACTAGAGTGGACTCACTGGTATTCTGTTGTAGACATATTGTGATTCAAATAATGGAAGAAATTACAACAGTGAGGTGGAGCCAGTGGCCACTAGACACTTTCGGGGCAGGAAAGGGAAAAGCAGTTGTAATACAGGGACTTTTTCAGGACTTGGGAATTGTCCTGAGTGGCATTATGACAGCAGATATAGGCCATTTTACGTCAGCATATAGCATGCAGAACTGTGTGGGAGAGAGTGTGGTCTACAATGTGAACTTGCTTGGTGGCAAGGCCCCAGGATGTGTATATCCATTGCAGGTGATGTGCTACACTAATGAAAGATGTTTGTGTGTGATGTTGTGGGAGGTGTGGGAGGTGGGGAACATGGGAATCCTTGTAATTTTTGTGTAACATTTATGTAATCTAAGCATCTTTTAAAATATAAAATAATTAATTAAATTTTTTTTTAAGTTATTGAGTGGGGCTCAAGGGAAAGCCCCCTTTGTCTCTTTCCCTACCCCTCCTCCCATCCAGAAACCATGGCCTAAGCTCAGACAGAGTTAGCACAAGTTTGGTGCTCCAGAGATGTCTGTTGACTAAACAAGAGTAAAAATCATAATACTAGAGACAGCTAATAATTATATATGCTCTGTCAATGTGCACTTACAAACTTGTACTATGTCTGTCAGTGTGCTAGGTCTCTTTCATATTTTATTTAATTGAATCCTCAAAAGAACACTATGAAATATGTTTTACTATTAACTTCCATGCACACATTTGGAACCTGAGGGTTAGGGATGCATGAGTAAATATATGAAGGCATGAATGAATGCATGTGTGAATGAATGCATGAATGATATGAGCTATAGGAATTTAAGAAGGAAAATGAGGGGTGCAGGGTAGGTATATTCATTTTCTACTGCTGATATAACAAGTTACCACAAATGTGTTAGCTTAAAACAACACAAATATATTATCTTATAATTCTGTAAGTTGGAAGTCTGACACTAGTCTGACTGGGCTGAAATCAAGAGGTTGGCCTAGCTGTGTTCCCTCTGGACACTCTAGGGGAGTGTTTTGGTTTCCTAGCTGCCAAAACAAATACCATGCAATGGGTTAGCTTAAAACAATGGAAATTTATTGGCTTACGGGTTTGAGACCAAGAGATATCCAAAATCAAGGCACCACCAAGGTCATGCTTTCTCCCAGAAGACTGTAGCCTTCTGGGGCTGGCTGCTGGTGATCCTTAGCCTTTGGTTTTTCTGTCACATTTCAGTGCACATGGCAGCCTCTTCTGGGTTCTGTTGACATTCAGCTTCTGGCTGCTCCCTCCAGCTTTCTCTCTCTCTGTGACCTACCCTATATGACCTTCAGTAATAGGATTAAGGCCCACATCTTAACTAACCAACCTCATCAAAAGGTCCCATTTACAAGGATTCACACCCACAGGAATGGATTAAGTTTAAGAATGTGTTTTTCTGGGGTAGATAGCTCTAAGCCACCAGAGGGAGAATCCATTTTCTTGCCTTTTCCAGATTGTAGAGGCCACCCACATTCCCTGGCTCATGGCCCTTTTCTCATTATCAACTCCAGCAATATCAGGCCAAGTCCTGTTGAAGCTGCCATCTCTCTGGTTCCCTCTTCAACCTTTAAGGACCCTTGTGATTACTTATACTGGACTCATGCAAATAATCCAGGATAATCCCCCTAAATTTAAAGTCAGTTAATTAGCAACTTTGATTTCATCTGATTCCTTTGCATTTGATTTCATCTGATTCTTTTCCATATTATATTCCATTCAACTTTCAGCCTAAGGGTTAGGACATAGACCTATTTGGGGACCATTATTCTACCTACCACAGTAGGTTTCTATAGAAGGTACCTCATCATTTGTCAGGCTACTTTTGCAATAGGAGCAGCTGCCGGATGTCAGATCTCAGTTAAAGATTACAGGAAGAGAAGACCATTTGGCCCATTTTTTTTGGCATGGCAATGGAGGTACAGCTGTAGTCACAGAGTCTCATGCAGTTGTTCTTCTGATGCACCTCAGTCAGTTCTCTGGGGGAAGGATGAGGGTAACAACGACCAGCCACACCCAGTGACCATCTGAGAGTCCCAAGGCTTTCCTCACGTGATGCCCTGCCTTTGGGCACATGGAATTGATTTTCAAGAAGTTATGAAGAGGAGAGAGAAGGAAATCGCATTTGTTGAGCTAGAGTCAATCTCTTCATAATCAGTGTTACCTTCATGTCTCTCATTAGACCTGAGACTCAGGCTTTGATGTAGGTTACTGATGTACTGAGAAGGAGAGCAACTAGCTGCAAGTGGCCTTGCTATTAAGTGGCAGAGCAGAAACTGACATCTGAGATCTTCTAATCAGTCTACCCTAGTGAGTCTGATTGTTCACCCACCAGCCCCCAGGGCCAGTGCCCTGGTCTTGGCTCCAGTGCTCTTCATGTCAGAACAACCTCTGCATGTCCTTCCATCTGCTTACATCCTTTCTATCTATTGAAACTCATACTTCCTCCAGGAAGCAACCTCCCATCGCAACACCTGAACTACCCATTTTGACTTTTTATCATACTATTCTTCAGGTTAGTGATTCAATGGCCACCGGTATGTCTATTGTGTCCATGATGGGTCTCTCTCACTTGACCTTGGGCTCCTGAAGGGCAAGGACATTTTAATTATCCCTTCCTTACCCACCACCACCTCTGCTCCTGCCATAATATCTTTCCCAATATAGATCTTTGATGCTTTAAAGGCAATCAATGCTTTAAGTTGACCCTACCCAACAAATATTTCCTTTAATATTTCACATTGGTACACCAGCCCCAATGCAAGCTAGATACCTTTTCTCCAATACTTTAATAACAATAACAATAATAATAATAATAATAATAATAAAATAATATGCCCCTACTCAGGTCCCTATCCAGGAATGTTTTGCAAGAAATGCCTCCCTACTCGTCAATCAAAATAAAAGAGAAGGCAAATTAGTTGGTCCTTGAACCCACGATGCTATTTCCTCAAGGTGAATGACTCAAGGTAACAGCAAAGCATCTGTGAGGCTGAGCAGCGACACCACTACAGAGCTTGGTCCACTGAAAACCCAAGGAGCAGATGGAGGCTTTCTGCCTAGTTGAGCATTGCTAAGCACCATGGTTTGAACAGAAACATTCATAGGTCAAATCTCAGAGATAAACAGATAATTACAGTTAATCCCTCCTAACTGCCATCCTCCTCCTGCCCAACACACTGGAAACAAAACCCCCCTCATTCTTTCCGGGGTCCTAAGAGGAACAGCACTTCCATGCTGCCTGTGGATCTCTCTAGATGAAAGGCCTGTGTCCCTGTTTTGTGGATAAGGAGACTGAGAGCAGACAAGGTAACATGTTTTCAGAGTAGGTGGGTGGTGGGAACATCTGTTTGCAGCTGCATCTCTCCACTGCCAGGAGAGCTAAGTAAAGAGGACAAGACTCCTATGGACTGGTAGGCACAAAACTAACTGAAAGAGCTTGTCTATCCCTGCCTGAACATGACTTTGGGAAGCTGTGCTTCGCTCCTGCTGTACACCGGGACCTGAGATGGTTAATTCCACATTATTACATTTAATTTCCACAACACCATTGTTAATTCCATTTTATAGGTGACAATTCTCAGACTCAAGAAAACAAAGTGACTTGCCCAAGGCACCCCCAAGTAGAAAGAGGTAAAACTAAAATTTGAATTCAGTTTATTTGATCATTTTGATTCATTCTGTAGCAAATGTTTATTAGAGACCAATCTCGTGCCAGACACTTTGCCTGTAAACAAGCCAGGTCCTGGGAGAAGGCAGAGTCCCTGCAGAGTGGGCTTTAATCTGGAACTGGCCTGGTGTGTCTTTACCAGACAGGATCTGCTGAGTAGCTGGGGCCATGTCCAAGGAGGAGCTCATGCCCTGGATAAATCTGTCTCATTTCAGCACCCTTCTCCTTCCTGGGGTGATGATAATTACAGAATCACTAAATACAATTTCACAACAAGATCTTCCCTGGCCCAAGCCTGGGAGAAATGCTGCAGCTCAGCACACTCTTTCACAGCCATTTTGTAGCAACAGGAAAGGCCTGAACAGGGATGGATGAGACTCAGTGAGCCTAGCAGGGGAGACTGAGCCCTAGACTGAGAATGCAATACCTGCTTCAAGCACTAGCTTTGATATCTCCTGGCTTTGCAGAAGTCAAGTTACCTCCTGGAGCTTCTATTTCCTGTTAAGTTACATAGTAATTCCTTCCTTGCAGAATGTGGCACATAGCAGGAGTTTTAAAACAAAATTGTGAGAAAAGTTCCACCAGGGCTGGCTGGGCATTGTGGAAAAGTTGCAGAAGGAGTCAAAACAAAGCAGTGAGAGAGCAGAGGTGGCTCAAGTGATTGAGTGCCTCTCTCCCACATGGGAGGTCCTGGGTTCGGTTCCCAGTTCTTCCTAAAGAGAAGACAAGCAAAGAGAGCATACAATGAATGGACAAAGAGAGCAGACAGCAAGCACAAACAACGGTGGGGGGGGAGGGGGAGGAGATAAATAAATAAAATAAATCTTTAAAAAAAAAAAAAAGCAGTGAGGGACTGGGAATATTGGTAAGCCCCATGAAGGCAGAGACTGTATCTGTGTCCTGGGAGCCTAAAAGAGACACTAGTACATAGTAGTCATTTTAATAAACATTCTTTGAATGTAGGAATGAATTAAGATTGGTCACTATCTTGGTGGTTTAAGAAAGGACTAATGGTGGACAACCTGGGAAGCAAAACCATGGCCTAGTTCCATCCAATGAATGTAGAATGAAAGAAAGGAAATTATACTTTCAGACCTCATTCCTGGAGGAAGGCAGAGCCTTGATGTCAAACAAGAGGAAAGAAGCTGATTTCTAACTATGAGTCACTGGGTTTGATAGCACCAGTTATTTGGAAGACTAGGTGAGGTCCCTTGGAGGTCCTACCTGCCCCAGTTGCAGTCACTAGAGCTAAGACCATTTCAGACAGGCCCCATGCTTGGAATCATTTCCCTAGAACCTCTGGACAAATTTGGCAGAAAGACAATGGCATTCAAAACCAATCCTGTGTTCCAAAAAGACAATCAAAAGTATTGCATACAGAAAGATAGTGGAGGAGTTGCAGGTCAACCCCTAGGGAAGGGCTCTTGTCATTGATTCATGGAATATCCTGTGGGATATTCCCAGAGTTTGAAGTCTTTTGTCCCCACAGGATGAAGCAGGCCTTAGAAACACCCACACCTAATTCTGGACCCTGGTGGGAAACCAGGCCTGGGACCCAGTGAACAAGGCTGTCATTCTAACAATAGCCCAGAGAACATACGCCCCAGTAGAGAGCAGGATTCTCTATAATGTCTCAGAAGGAAAACTGGACAGTTCAGAATGGGACAGGTCCCAGGACCCCACCTCCTTCCCCCAACTCCCACCTTTGCTTTTGCTATTCCCTCATCCAGGAATGTCCTTCTGCTTTTTGGGTTTATAGAAAATTTCTACTCATCCTTCAAGACCATCTCATACATCACTTGCTCGGTGAAGCCTCCCCTGCTTCCCCCAGGTAGAGTCGGTTTCTCCCTTCTCTGTGCATCCATAGCCACTGGTTTGTATCAGTAGAGACACAAAAGAAAGAGAGTTCTTTGAGGGCAGAGATGACAGCATGCCAGGATCCAGCTCAGTTCCTGGCACATAGTAGGTACTCACTGGTTAAATAAATCTTTTGGGCAAGAGAACTGTCATGGCAGGTGTGGCCACTGCAGGCCTCAGGACCAGAGCTCAGGTCTCCTGACTTCCAGCTCAGCATTCTTTCTTTTCACTGTAGTCCAAAGTGGACCAAAAAAAAAATGTTCTTACTCTTTTTTCCATTAAAGTCTAATTTCTTCCCAGATATAGTTCTGAGAGTCAGCACTATCAAAACAAAAAAATAAAACAAAAAGACCATAGATTTAAACAACCAACTCCCAAGAGTGCACATTCTTTGGCCATCGGCCCAGTAAAGTAGGACCTCAAAGGCCATCTTCCTTAGCACTTCAGCATTGCCAGGGCAGTGGTCTCTCTGTCAAATTCCTCTGGGGACAACAGGTTCATCATGCAAAGAAGAAGCAAACCCAAGTGCCAGGTCAAGGTCTTGCCTCCCTGAGACTTCCCTTGACTTTCACAAGGAAAGTAGTGATTGGTGCTATTAATTCAGCCTTTGCCATGCATGCTTTCTTCTACAGGTGCATACTTACCCTCCTCATTTGACAAAACAACCTATGGGAGCGAAGTATGACTGTTCCCATTTTTCTAGATGTAGAAACTGAAACGGAGAGACCTTGAGCAATTTTGTCTGGTACAGGAGCTCAGCCACAACCAGGCCGAAAGGTAAGCTTCCTCTGCCTCCAAAACCTTTGTGCCTCAGCAACGTGATTCACACAAATGGGGCAGACTCAGGCAGGAGAGGCCAGGACAAGCTGGCTTCCCCACCAACACCCCTCCCCTGAGCTCAGAGTTGCCTTGCTGGGGCCACAAGACTCATTCAGGCTTCAGGTATGGCAGGGCTGCGGCTACTGCCTTGCATCCTGCCGGGCCCAGGCGTGGGTGGCCTTGGACCCTTGGCTGGGCAACTCTGGGGGAGGCCAGCCTGTCCCCATCCCACCTTGTGCTCACCCCAGGGCTTCCTGACACATCTCCATCACTGCCGCCCTGCCTCTGCCCCAGCTCCCATTAGTGCCTGAAATATTGTCATGATCCAGCATGAGCTGTGGCAGGCTACAATTAATTAATTAATCAGTTACACTCTATCAGCAAGTGCAGACCAGGAATGTTAAATAAACAAATTAAAGGCTGTGTTTCACTAAAGCTCGGCCTGATGAAATAATAATGAGGCAAAGTTAACTGCTCTGAAAGGAAGGAGAAGGGAGAAAATTAGGACGGACTCCACCAGTGCAGAAACATCCCAGAGAAACACAGGGAGGCTACCGCCACAAAAGCAGTTATTTGTGCCAAGCTTCTCTTGTCCCACAATTTACTCGAGCAAGTGGTGGAAATGCCTCCCCTAAGTAATGCAGAAAGAGCAGGGCTTTGCAGTCAGATACAACTGGCCCTTAATCCCAGCTTTGCTACTTGTCAGTAAGTCCTGAAGAGCTTTGAGCCTTGGTTTGCAAAAAAAGAAGGGGAGCAGGAGAAGATCACCTTTAGGAGCCGTCTCTCTTGGGGCCCACCCACAGCCCTTCTCAGCACCGCTTATTCAGTAACACCAGTGGGACTCAGGCTGAGCCTTTTCCCATGTTGCAGGCATGTCCTCGGCTTTGCTCGGGGCAGGCCAGTTGTACCGAGGAGTTAAAGTCTCTGGGAGCTTTAACTCCAACAATGAGTTGGAGTCTGGGGATCAATAGCCCAGCTCCTCTGCCTCCGTGACAGCTCTGATCGATCCCCCAGTGCCCAGGGCTGTGCACTCGTGCCCACTGTGCTGTCTCCCTGCCCTTCCTGCCTCCTCCCCACTCTCCTCTCTGCACCTCCTTGAGCACCTCCCAAGTCAACCACTTGCACTGCTGCTGGGAGGGCCCAGCCTACCTCTCCTTCCTTCAGCAGCTTTGGGGAAGATGCGAATGCTATGTTCCTTCATCCTTTGGCTACTTCCTAGTCCCAATATAGAGTAACCTCAGCTGCATGAACCTTCTCCAAGGATGATGTGTCTGTTTATCCCACCGGTAGCATACGTAGGTAGACCTTGCCTTTATGACTGGCCATTCACTCACCACATATGGCCCCATGTGCCAATCCCTTTCCTAAGGGCTGGGGATCCAGTTAGAGCAACACAGACAAACATGAGCTGGAGGTGAGGGGAAGCCACCATCACAACACAGGACTACACAGGAGGCTCCTGGGTTTAGGACCTGTCCATTCATTACCTCCTGTGGGACCTGAAGCCAGGCACACTCGCAGTGACCCTCAGCCTCCTCAGCTGCAAAGTGAAGATACTGAAGTCACTGGGGGGAAAAGAACCTGAGAGCTCTGGAACCTTTGAGAGGCTGGCCTGATCATTCTCTCCGAACATGTGGTTATTCATCCAGGAATTGACATCTGGGCAGTTTACCGGCATCCACAATGGAGGGTGATGCTCCTTTCCATGGCTTCATCCACAGAGGTCAGCCTCTGTGCTGTCACAGAAGCTCTCTGCCTTCCATTTCCTGGGGCCTGAGTGTGGCCCCAGAGGCGGCCCCTTCACTTCACCTGGGACAGCATCAGCAGGCGCCTCATGGGGCTTTCGGAGTTCCTCCAAGTGGAAGCCTCCAGCCCCAGGTCTGGCACAAACTGACAGACAGAGCATGTGGAAGCCAAGGAGAAAAGGCCCCAGAGAAGACCCTGGAAGTTGAAGAAGAGGAGGTCAGAGGACAAGAGATTCACCACGGCCCAGTCACAGAGGCCATCCCATTCTCTCCCCTACTCTGGTGACTTTGAGAGGCCACTGGGAGAACCCTGGCCATGCTCAAGCGAGGGAGAGTGCAATTATCTCAGGGCTTTGCTTCCCATTAAGGCCCCTCTAATGAGGAGGGTTTTTTCCTGGCAATTACAGGTAGAAAATTTAGGTGAACATGGGGATCATAAGTCCCTTTATACCTGGATGAGGATCCACCTGGCAAAGAATATTAATATATTCCTCTCCTGCTCTACACACACACACACACATACACACACACTGATCGACCCTGCTTTGCATCATTCTGCTAATACCCCTTTTATCTTCCCAGTAATTTTAAATGCTCAGAGCTCTCTATAGCATCATGATTTTGTATCACCCACTAGGGCCTCCCAGACTCCCACTCCCTCAGTGAGACCTGGATACTGTGCTCAGTTCTAGCTGAACATGACTAACAGGAAAAATATTAATATTATAATAATATTATAATAATACTAACATTAACAACCACCACTATTTATTCCTGGCTGACCTTGTGCCAGGCCCTGTGCTTAGTGCTTTCTGTGCATGAATTCAGGGGTCAGCAAATGCAAGCAAAGTGTGCCTCCCCCACAGCAAATAAAGTTTTATTGGAACAGCCATACTCATTCATTTACATAATTACTCATGGCCACATTAGCGCTAGAGCAGCAGAGTAGAATAACAAGAAGGGAGACGGTATGACCGACAAAGCCTAAGCCATTTCCTATACAGGTTTTAGAGAAAAAGTTTGCCAGCCCTGCATTAATTAAGTTATCTTATCCTTACCAAAGCCCTATGACTTTGGGGTCATTATGACCATTTTATATACAAAGAAACTTGGTTTCGGCAAGGTTGCATGCTTGACCCCAGGCCTCACGGCTTATAAGTAGCAGTCCTGGGATACAAACCCAGGGCTTCAGAGTCCGAGTCCTGAACTCCTACTGATCTCGCCAGAGCTTCTTTTAGAAGGAAGGGCATTCAGAAGCGACCAGCACATTGAAGTGAGCAATGCACCAAGCTACAAAGCTTGCAAGTCCTGAGAAGCCCTGGCCAGCAGGAGGGCTAGGAAGGAGGAAAAAGGATTAGGGGACCACTGATTAATGAGATAACGTCACCAAAGCTCCAGCATGGGGTGGGGGGACAGGGACACTCCTGGGTGTTGTTCTGAATCTGGCCTCCCTTTCCTCTCCCGTCACTGTGGATGCTGAGGGGCCTGTGCCTGCTGGACTGACAGTAAGGCTCAGCATCCTCACGAGCAGCAAGCTACCTGGAATCACGGATGTGTCAGCACTCACTCCAGCGCCTGTGACATACTAGACACTAAACTCATTTGCACAGGTCACCTTTACTCTTTGTAAGACTGTTTTCCACATAGGGTGGAAAATGGGGCCATGCCAACACAGGCCTAGAATTTCAGAATTTCCAAAGTGTATTGACAGCTAAGCACCCTCTGAAAGGGCCCAGTCCTCCCAGGAACATCCAGTCTTGGTCAGCCTGCTCCAGGATCCGGGCTGTGCATCCCCCATACTTCCACTGACCCACATAGGATGAGATGGCCAAGCCCTGGTCCTCCCCACTCCGGGCCAATGTTCCCCAACTTGGCCTGCCTTCAAAGCCTGCAGAGCTTTGTGCTAACACAGACACCCAGCCCGCCCCAGAGATTCGGATTACCCAGGGCTGACGTGGAGCTTAGGGGTGCTATTAACATCCCACCAGGGCCACCATGGACTGAGGAGCCGTGCCTGGGCCATTATGTCTCGACATGGCTCCTGGGGTGCTGAACGTGTTTACCGGGGGGTCTGCTTGGTGGTGTTGCTAGTCTCGTTATAATAGCCAAAGGAATGCCACATCTCCAAGGCCACGGAGACTTCTGATTAGAAAACCCACTGCGGAGTAGGTTGGTTGAGTGGGTTTTAATTAGCATAATGAAATTCCAACAATAAAAGGATAACCTCACAGCCTAGGAAGTTTGCCAAACCATCTCTCATTCCACTTGGGTTGTTGTTGTTTAACTCCTGTATCTACATTAATCTCAATGAAACTGAAAATGATATTTAAAAGGGAGATGAAATTGGATTTTTCTTTTTGCAAAGGAATGGGATTTGGAAACCTGGTGACAGAATTTTCAACAAACTTCGATTTTAAAAATAAGTAAATAAAGAGGAACTGATGGTATAAAGCTTGCTACTAGATTGAAATTCCAATTCAGGCCCTGATATCTAAATATTAGGAGTCCCTTAATGCCCCAAGAACTTATGTCTTCCTTCATAAAATGAGGATAGGGATCCTGCACCACCAACCCCCAGGGTGGTTGGAGGACAAAATATGTATGTAAGGGGAGTGGATGTAGCTCAGTGGTTGAGTTCCTGCTTCCTATGTACGAGGTCCCAGGTTCAATCCCTGGTACCTCCTAAAAACAAACAAACAAACAACAAACAAACAAATGAAAAAACCAACTCTCATTGGGGAGCAGATGAATCTCAGTGGTTGAGCACCTGCTTCCCATACACGAGGTCCTGGATTTATTCCCCAGGAACTCCTAAAAAAAAAATGTGTGTAAAATGCAGGAGCGAATGCCTGGAGCTCAGGTGGTCCTCAACAAAACTTCCTTAGAAAAAGGCTATTTCTTCTGTGGAGAAGTTTGCAACTCATTAGGCAGGAAAAATCATGCCCAGAAATTATGACTAAAGGTATTAAACCACAAAGAAAGTTGGGGACAGTCATTAGAGGAAAATAGGGAAGGAGGGAGAGCTTCGGGGAAGAGGAAGTGTTAGATCTTGGTCTTAGAGGATGAATGTGGTAGGACTACAATACTGAAGATTTGGTGGGGGGAAGGATGGCAAAAGCCCATAGGGCAACCTCAGGCATTGCCTGTCCATTTCCTCCCTGCCAGACTCCACACTAGCCTGAGGTTTCAGCAGTAAATCAGGAGCCCAGGCCAAGGTCATTGCCCCAAAAGGATAAATGGCAGCATCCTGGGCAGGGGTTGGGGTGGCCCGGAACAGAAGGAGATTTTTTCTCCATGGCTCAAGAGGAATTGAGGAACTCAGGAATTGAGCCCTTTCTACAACCAGCCCCAGAGGAAGAGGGCACACCAAAGCTTAACATAGCTGGGGTTTCTCCTGAGGGGCAAAAAGAGTCAGGGCAGTAGGAGTTGAAGTGTGTATCAGTGTATCCATCAGGGTGCTCCTGAGAAACTGAACCAATGGGAGATGATAGATAGATTGATGATAGATGATAGATGATAGATCGATAGATAGGCACATAGATAGATAATAGATAATAGATAGATTAGATAGACAAATAGATGGTAAATGATTAGATAGATGACAGATGATAGATAATAGATGAGATAGATAGATAGATAGATAGATAGATAGATAGATAGATAGATAGATAGATAGATAGATAGATAGATAGATGATAGATAGATAGATAGAGGTATATTAGAGAGATAGAGACAGACAGACAGACAGATAGATAGATAGATAGATGGAGGTATATTAGAGAGAGAGATGATTAGCTAGCTAGATGATAGATAGATGATAGATATAGATAGATAGATAGATAGATAGATAGATAGATAGATAGATAGATAGATAGATAGATAGAT
>JAKSZT010054017.1:8339455-8442157 GCA_026826555.1 Tolypeutes matacus | reverse complement strand
TCTCTCTCTCTCTCTCTCTCTCTCTCTCTCTCTCTCTCTCTCTCTCTCTCTCTCTCCACTCTTCTATCTGACCCTTAAATTTATCACCCTGTAACTGACATTTCCATTTGGACTTCAAACAAGCCTCTCAAATTAAACAATTCCTAAACCACCAAATCTTTGATCTTTACCCTACACTAAGCCCATTTATCCCCTAGTCTTCCCAGATCACTAAACGGCAATGCCATCCACACTGTTCTTGGGCCAGATTTCAGGGCTTAATATTTATCCTTCCCTTTCTCTCACCTCTCCATCCATTCCATCATCCTCTTTATTAATCAGTTAAATGGGATACTATCTCCCTTCCTCCGATAATGTGGGGATTAGAGATCACACCCAAAAAGTGCCTAGCATCTAGTAACTGCTCAAATGATAGCTATTTTCATCACTATGTCTCCATTCACTGGACAAAAGCTCCCATTCTCCTAATTTGGCTTTTAGGCTCTGAACATGTGCATTAAAAATGAATTGGAAGAAGGTGTGTCCTAGAGTCTAGATTCAGAGGAGGTAAATACTGAAAGTTTCAAGGCAGGTGAGTGTTTAAGAGCCCAGGGGTGAGAAAAGCCATGCATTAAATGAAGGCTCTTTCATTTCAGTGTGCTCCAAAGCAGCCCTCTAATAATAGATAAATGGAGATTTCAAAAAGAAGAAGGAGGAAAGAAAGAAATGAAAAACAAATTGTGCAATTCAATCGAACGGCATTTTGGTACAGTTATGCAATTTCAAGTTCAAGACCAGGCATTACGCTTATTTTCATCTCTGATAACTAATACATTAGTGTGCCGCTAGATGCAACTATTATGGGAAAAACAAAATTCAGTTCACCTGCATTTGTCACCAGAGTATTGTGTCTGCTATACAAAGGCAGGAGATTAAAATGAAAGATGCCTCTTATTGAATTTTAATTTTGAGAAAATGTGACAATTTCTGGGCTTTGCATACACAGTCAGCCAGATGATTTGAAGACGGCTCAATGCTGAGCATACAATTCATGTCTATGACACCAAACATAAGTTCCTTTTAGGCACATCAGCACCTGTGGCCTTGCCTTTTTTTTCACATTTATATTCATTAACAGCAGATCTTGAACTTATCTTTTCTGTGGACTATTGAGGCAGCTGTTAATCCAGAACTCTTTTAAGAGCCCCCAAAGTCTTATTTTTGTTTTGTTTTAAGAAACGACTTTATTCAAATTCATTAATTATCAGCTTTTTCTTGAATAAAAACAATTGTCTTATAAGAATTGAAAGTAAGATTGAATAAATGAACTGTTACTTCAATTTTTATAAACCAAATTATTATCATTATCTTTCGAGTTAATCTTTTATTTTTAAAGAAGCTTTAGATTACATAAATGTTACATCAAAAATATAGGGGAGGGGGCAGACGTGGCTCAAATGGTTGAATGTCCATCTCCCATATGGAGGGATCTGAGTTTGATCCTTGGGACCTCCCAGTAAAATAAAGAAAAATACAGAAGGTGTTCTGTCAGGTCCCGTGTGCGGGCATGCCAGGCCCCACCAAACCATGCAGCAAGATGGTGATGTAGCAGAAGAGTGACACAAGGGAGAGCCAAGACGAGATACAAAGAAAAAAACAGGAACTAAGGTGGCACAGGTGGCAGAACGCCTCTCTTCTACATCAGAGGTTTGCAGGATCAAATCCCAGTGAAGACAGGAGGAGAAGGATAAGAAGAGAGTGCAGGAAACAGACACAGAGAATTATCCAGTGAATGGACACAAAAACAGCAAAAATGGGGGGGGCATTAAAAATGGATAAAAGTAAATAAATAGATAAATCTTAAAAAATATATATATACACACACACACACATATATATAGGGGATTCCCATATACTCCACCCCCTCCCCCTCCCACACTTTTCCCTATTAACAACATCTTTCATTGGTGTGATACATTTGTTATGATTGATGAACACATATTGAAGCATTGTTACTAGTAATGGACTATAGTTTACATTATAGTTTACACTTTGCACCACAACAATTTTATAGGTTTTGACAAAATGTATAATGGCCTGTATCCATCATTACAATGTCATGCAGGACAATTCCAATGTTTCCATCGTACCCCATGTTACACCTATTCTTCCCTCTCCTTCCCTTCAGAAACTCTGGTGACCACTGCCTTTATATCAATGATACAAGTTCTTCCATTGTTAGAATAATCATAAGTCTACTTAAGTCCATAGTTGCATTCCCCCTTAAGCTTGTTCACTCCTCAATCTTGAGGATTTGGGGATGGTGATGCCCACTCTGTTTCTTTTTTAAACAGATTGAGAGGGGGCTTAGATCCCATGGGGCAGATGGATGGAACTGTTTTGCTGGCCGTTATAGATACTCTCTGTTTTTTGGGGATAGGCATTGTCCATCATCATTCTTTTGTTAGTTGTCCTAGGCAAATTCAATGAACTGGACAGTAAGTGCTGCAACTCTTACTGAGATTCAGGGTTCATCCGGCACATAAACAAACTGAAAATTTAAGTCTCTGAGACATATATTTAATGGGGATAGTGCTAATTATAGGTTCAAATAAAAGGGGCAAAAGAGCCATGTGTAGGGAAATTGTAAATGAGTCAAACTCTGTTACATTGGGGAGCATATATTCCAAAGTAAGGCCCACTGACAGGGTGCTGAATTCCTAAGATTGTTTACCCTGCCTAGAGTGACTAGCTGTCTCTAGAGCAGGGGTTCTTAATCTTTTTTGTTCCATGGACCCCTTTGCCAGTCAGGTGAAAAACATGGACCCTTTACTAAGTCCAGACTATACTTTGTGTGATTTAATAAATATATCACACCTGCACCAACAAGTGCCCACAAGAATAATGTTTTTTGAATTTCAATTCAAGCCCACAGACCCCTTGTTAAGAACCCCTGCTCTAGAGCCCTCAAGAGCCCCTCTGTTTGAGGCACTGTTTACTCTGGCAGTCAATGAGATCCTGCTGAGATGTGTATAAGCATAACCTCTGGAATGACCTCCCAAATCACTTTGAAATCTCTTAGCCATAAAAACTCATTTGTATTTAATATTTTCCCCTTTTGGTCAAGGTCTTTTTTCAAATGCGTCACTAGTTGGCACTTTGTAATAATCCTTACTTGCCAGGGAGGTTTATCCCCAGGTGTCATGTCCCATGCCAGGGGGAAGGTAGTACATTTATATGTTGAGTGGGCTTAGACAGAGACCACATTTGAGCAACAAGGAGGTTTTAGGAGGTAACTCTTAGGCACTATATAATTCTAGGCTTAGTTTGAATTTCTCAAGAAAAAGTTCATATGTACAACCATCAAGGGCCTAGCATAATGATCTATTCTCCTTCACTAGGTATTGCCCATATAGTCAGAGGATTCTTGCTACTCTCTTAGAGAATGTAGCAGAACTTCCCAGGATGGTAATTCAATATTTTTGTGCTATTGTGTGAGTCTCCACCCACCAATACAATGCCCTATGACCACTTGAACATATTCATATGCCATAAAGGCATGCGCCAGGTGCACCCCTCCCCACACATCCCCCATCACTGACACCCCCCACCACTGATGCTTCTCTGCCATAGTTGAGACCTTTCTGTGATCCAAAACCTCCCCAAAAACAAAGCTAAAAAAGAAACAAAAAAATATATAATAAAATAATAATAATAACAAATAAAATACAAAAATAAAAAGAATTAAGAAGGTAAAATTTAAAAATTAAAAATAAAATATAATAAAAATGTTTTAAATGTGTCTTTCATTACTGTAATATCTATCTATTATGTACAGTGACAATTTCTTCTGTATGTTCCCCCAGTGTCTTATTTTATCACTTTATTTTCAAAAAAAGCTTTAGGTTACAGAAAAGTTACATAGAAAATATAGGAACTTCCCATAAACCCAAACACCCCCGCTCCGTCTCCCCTATATATTTTTTAAAGATTTAAATCCATTTTAACCATCTCCACCCCCCATTTGCTGTTTTGTGTCCATTCGCTGGCAATTCTCTTTGTCTGTTTCCTGCCCTTTTCTCTCATCCTTCTCCTCCTGTCTTCACATGGATTTGATCCTGGGGACCTCCGATGTGGGAGAGAGAGGCGTTCTGCCACCTGCACCACCTCAGTTCCTGTTTTTTTTTGGCACATCTCTTCTTGGCTTTCCCGTGTCTCTCTCCTGTTACGTTATCATCTTGCTGCACGGCTCAGCAGGGCCTGGCACTCCTGCACGCAGGGCCTGGGGCCTCTCCCAGGCACGTCTTCTATATTTTTCTTTATTTTACTGGGAGGTCCCAGGGATTGAACCCAGGTCCCGCAATATGGGAGACGGATGCCCAACCATTTGAGCCACATCTGGCCCCCTGTCTCCCTTATTAATAACATTTTACATGTGTATGGTACATTTGTTACAATTGATGTACAAATATTGAAGCATTGCTACTAACCATGGTCAATGGTTTACATTATAGTTTACATTTTGTACTGTACACTGTTATAGGTTTTGACAAAATATAAAATGGCCTGTATCTGTCATTGCAAGATCATGCAGAACAATTCCAATGTCCTATGTTCCATGTATTCTATTCTTCCCTCCCCCTCCCCTTAGAACCTATGGTAACCATTAAGTTTCAATATTTGAAGAATAAGGTTCATAGTTAAATGCAATAATATGGAGAGCTTGACATCTTGATCTATTTTTTTTTATTAGGTACTGCCTATATTCTCGAGATATTTTTGACCTTTGAATTGAGAACATATCAGGACTCCCCAGGATGGGAATTTAATATATTCTTGGTTATTTTGTGGGTCTCCAGCCACTGAGATAACATACATAAGAGGAACACTTTCATATTCCATAGAAACATGTCCCAGGTGCACTCTATACTACATATCCCTCCACCCCGATACCCTGCACCAGTAACCCTCCCCTGACATATTTATCAGAAGAACATTTCCACCATTTTAGTTTTCATCACAGACCTACAAATCCCCAGAGTTCACCTGCTTCTTCCTCCAGCCCTCCCACTAGTTCCATGGGCAGCCCAACCCAACCCCACCCACCCAACCCCCCTCACATTCCAGCACCATCAAACCCAATCACATCACAGCACCTCTATCACCCCCATCCACTGCCCAGCCACCCCTTTCTACTTTATCATAGATTTTGCCCATGTTGAGCATTGACTCACAGCCCTCTACTCCTTTTCTGTCTCCTAAAAACCTGTCATCTAGACTCTAGCTCTGTGAGTCTGCTCAATTTGCTTGAGTCATATCAGTGATATGATTACATATCATGTAATATTTGTCTTTTGATGACTGGCCTACTTCACTCAACATAAGGTCTTCAAGATTCATCCATGTTGTCCCATGTGTTAATAATGCATTCCTTCTTATAACTGAGTAATATTCCATTGTATGTTTATGCCACAGTTTGTTTATCCATTCATCTGTTGATGGACACTTGGGTTGCTTCCACCTTTTGGCAATAGTGAATAATGCCGCTATGAACATCAATGTGCATATATCTGTTCATGTCCCTGCTTTCAATTCTTCTGGGTATATACCCAGAAGTGGGATTAATGTATCAAATGGCAGTTCTATAGTTGGCTTCCTGAGGAAATGCCAAACTGTCCTCCTTAATGGCTGCACCATTCTACATTCCCACCAGCAGTGTATGAGTCTTCTCTTTCCTCCACATCCTCTCCAATACTTGTAATTCTCTGATTTTTTCAATAGTTGCCAGTCTAATAGGTATAAGATGACATCTCATTGTAGTTTTGATTTGCATTTCCCTGACTGCTAGTGTAGCAGTTTGGCAGTTTGATGAAGTTATGAATTCCAAAAATAGATATTGGACTATGCTTGTAAACTGGTCTGTTAATCTGGGCATGATTAAGTTATGATTAGGGCGTTGACTGGGCCACATCAGTAGGGCATTGAGCCCCACCCCTTGGGGGGTGGGGTCTCAAAGATAAAAGACATGGCAAAGGACACCGTTGAAGCAGTTTTGAGTTGGAGTTGTGATGCGGAGTCTTGAGCTGGAGCGCCAGGAAGTAGTGTACAGAGGAGCTTCATCATGAGGAAAGAGAGCAGGCCCTGGGAAGAGAAGCAAGCCATTTGCCTGATAATCTACAGCTGGCCTTGTGGCACAAAGCAAGCCTGATCCCAGAGAGAGGTAAGCCCCGGGAAGAGAGGAACCCAAGAAGCCTAAACCCTGGCAAACATCCGCAGCTGTCTTACTCCAACACGTGGCAATGGATTTTGGTAAGGGAAGAAACTTACACTTTATGACCTGGTAACTGTGGAATTCTACCCCAAATAAATACCCTTTATAAAAACCAACTGATTTCTAGTATTTTGCATCAGCACCCCTTTGGCTGACTAATATAGCTAGTGATGCTGAGCATCTTTTCATGTGCTTTTTAGCCATTTGTATTTCTTCTTTAGAGAAGTGTCTATTCAAATCTTTTGCCCATTTTCTTAAAAAAGGTATTTCTCCCCACTGTCACAAGCCCTGAACCACAGCCCCCTCACTAGAGAGCTGGCTTTGGGTGACTGACCACACCTGCATCAGTTCCCAGTCAATGCAATATATGGGGTTGCCAATGACTATATTGACTTTATTAAAACCAAATATTCTCTATCAAATTATTTTGCTGTAATACAACAAAGAAAAAGGTTATGTTTTCTTTGACCTTTCCCTCCTGGCAAGGATGAAGCATGCTCTAGAAGAAGACATAGCTGTTGAAAGTAGTGAAACAATATGGAGGTAGTAGAAGAATATATGGAAAATGCCTCTTTAATTTTGCCTGGAAAAGATCAGAAACAAGAAGTGGGAGTCAAGGATATCTGAATTTCAATCTTTGCTTTTCCTCCAGCTTACTGTGTGGCCTGGGGCAAGTCCAACTCTTTGCCATCCATTAGGTTGTGGGGAGAGCTCCACCTCTTAAGGAGCAAGTTGATGGTGTGGGAGAGGGGACCAAAGGAGGTATTTTATGTCAAGGACCTGGCCCAAGATCTGCCCTGGCTCATAGTCAAGATCTTTAGGAATAGCTCAATCTTCTTAGGTATAGCAGGCCTTTGACTCTTAATTTTCAGCTGACCATTATTTGAAACTCTTCCCATTTCATGTGCTTGAGAAATCCTCCACTTTATGAGGCAGGGACAGCCTCTGACTATACCAGGTAATACTGCTAGATATCTGCTTTCCCAACTTCCCTAGAAGCTAGAGGTCTGCCATCTGGTGCACCCCAACTGAATTGGGAGGTGGTGACACCAAGATTTGGGAACAATTGAGTTCCTCTTCTTCAGCAGGAGGGGGATCAGCATTGAGTTCCAGCAGCAGAAGTGGCAGAGGGACCTGAGGTTACATGTTGCTGGTGGTAGGGGTGTCCTCCCCAGACTGGATGTGTGGCCAGATGTTGGCCATCGCTGTAGATGTTGTCCAGCCTCCCCAGATTCTGCCCCTTACTTTGTTCCTCTCCCCTTCCTTCATTTCTTCCTTTCTACCTCCTTTCCTTCCTTTTCTCCACTTCTAAAACATTCTAAATGTACAGAAAAATACTGAGATGATATAATGTATACTTGTTTCACAACCACTCAGCTTGATAAAATCTTAGCATTTTTCTGTATTTGCTTAAAATTTTTACTAAGCTATAAAAACAGTACAGATAAATTTGAAGCTCTGTGCATCCTTTCCTAATCCCATTTCCTTTTCTGCCTTCCAGAGGTAACCTCTATCCTGAATATGATATTTATCATGCACAGACATGTTTTTATTATATACAATTTAATAAATATTAGGTATTTATTTGTACACACACACATGACTTCTGCTCCAGACAATTTGGCAAATTGACATTCTGAAGAACTCTCCCATTACAAAACATCAAGAACAGAGATCCTTTTACAGTAATAGCTGATCTCATTTAAAAAGTAAAAGAAATCTACAGGGGTTAAAAGCAAAATGAAATTATCAAACAAGAGTGAAAGACTGGCTATCCTGAGAGCTATTTGCTACAAAGAAGCAGGATGAGGAGAGGCAAGGAAAAGGATCAGGAGGAAAAAGAGGGAGGAGAAGGAAAAGAGGATGGGGAAAAGGAGGAGAAGGAAGAAGGAGAAGATGAAGATGAGGGACATAGCCTTGGACAGATAGAAAACCAAGACTGCCACTCAAAACCAAGAGCCTGGAAGAGCTACATCCCCAATGAAAGACTGGGCTAGGAGAAAGTTCCCCCTTTAGGCAAAAGAAAGTGGTAAAGTATTTGTCTTGGCTTAGGCTTCAGGAAAAATATAAAACAACTCACCACCCCAAATGTGTCTCCTCCAAGAATTTGTAACTACTTCCCTGTACAAATGCAAATGTATGGTTCAAATGTACACAATTTATGTGGCACATAAAATTCAAAGCTGAAAATTTGAAGTGTTCCTAATTGGGCAATGCCTCTGGGTCCCCAGCAGAAGAAAACACAAAAACCTTTTTTGAAAATGTGAATTTCCAACTAGGTCCCTTCGTCCTAAAATTAAGATCAGCCAAACAAGAGAAAGCAATCAAAAATAAAATAAATGTGAGGAAATAAGACACCATGAGAGACAGTCAGCAGAAACTAAGAGATGGTAGAAATTGCCACCTCTTCCCTGCCCCAATTTCCTTAGATATTAAGATTATCAAATATAGAATATATAATATTTAAATAAATAGAAAGTAGGGAATTGAAAATATCTTGTAAAGTAATAAAATACCATAAAAGGGAGTGGGGATAGCAGAGTGGCTGAGTGCTTGCTTCGCATGTACAAGGTCCCAGGTTCAACCCCCAGTACATTAAAAAAAAAAACATGAAAATGAGAAGCCAGCTGTTTATTTGAACTAAATAGACATTCTAGAAATGAAAAAAATAACATTAATTTAAAACTCAAAGAATGGGGATGAAGAGCAGGATTGGCATAATCGAAGGCAATAGGAGAATAAAACAGACAGAAAAACAATTTATAGTACTATTTCCTGCATTTTAATTATTATATATATCGTATCATACTAAATATATACTCTGCATCTTGTTTTTTGTTGTTGTTCAATGGTATTTTTTTCAGATTTATCTAGGAGAATATCAGTATTCTCCCATGTACATAGATCACAACTTATTTTAACTGTCTTCCTTTTAATGAATATTTGCAGCAGTTACCAATTTTTGCTACTGTATACAATGTCATGATATCCACTCTTGTATATATCTTCTTGTGAAAATGGTGCATATTCCAAGTAGGGGATTTCCAAGCTTGAAGTATAAGTTCCTCTAGATTATGCCAAATTTCCCTCAAATGTGATCATACTCATTTACACTTCCACTAACAGTGCATGAGAGTTCCCATTACAAGTACTCGTCCTTGCCAATATTAGCTGTTAGTACCAATAGTTGTTTTTAATTTTGCCAATTTGATGGGTGCAAAATTGTATCTTTTGAGCACATTTTCATGCATTTATTGACCATTCCAGAATCCTATTCTGGTTATCTGTCTGCTCATGGCCTTGGCCCACCATAGTAGAAATTTCTAATGCTCGCCTCTCCTTTGAGCACAGGTGAGGTTTACCCTGCTCCAACTCCCTTTCCCCATTAGGCAGTTTCTGTGACTAGTTTCCACGAATGAATTGTGCGCAGAAGGCAGACGCTTAATCACCAGCGTGAAACCCTCTGGCTCACTCTTCTCTTGCTGCCAAAAGGAAGCAAACTCTATCACTAAGTTGCCAAGAAGGACTCTTCCCTGAGAAACAGACTTCTCAGTGGACTTCACATGACAAGAAACTAATTTTTGTGTTAATCGACCAAGATACGGGGGTCTCTTGGTTACTGCAGCAAAGGCAAGCCTAATTCAGGCTAATTCAGATGTTCTATTGGGTCATTCATCTTATTGTTATTTATTGATAGGGTTTTTCAATATCTATTGGATACCAGTCTTTTGTCAGTTACATACATTGCGTTATAAACTGTGAAATGTCTTTTAATTTAGTTTTTGTTATTTTTTACATTCCAAGGCTAATACTGTGACCTACCCAGTATCTCTTTTTTAAAAATGCCCTCACTATTTAAATCAGCAGGGACTAGTTTCTATTGCTTGCGATTAAGAACCCTGGCAGATTCAGCCTGCTTTCCTGGTTACAGGACTGGGATATGTAAGAGTTGAGGCCAGACAGGGACATGGGAATGTCCAGTGGGAGCTCTGAGGTTCCAACAGGAGTGGAGAAGGACACAGCATGAGAGGAACGTGATGGCTCTGGGAAAATCACCTGGCAAGGATCTGTGAACTGCCGGGGGCTGCGGTGGGGGTGGGGAGTGGGGCGGACAGGAAAGACCCAGGAGCAAACAGCTTCTTTATTCCTTTTTGTTTCTTTCTTATTTCTCACATTATTTTTGATAATTAAATGAAATTAACTCTTGAGACAATGGCTTCAAGAGAGCACATTTTTTTTTCCTGAGGAAGAAGAAATCTTTTGGGTTAGAGCCAAAAGGAGGATGAAACATTCAATCTTGTGGATCTGAGAAGTTCCAGAAATGGTCGTCTTAGCTCCAAAGATATCATTGGCTCCGTGGAAGCTATATCTTCCATACTGAACTTTGTTCAAATATCATTGTCGTAAAGCAATATGTGCTCAGTGGGGAAAATGTGCAGTGTTAAAAAAAAAAAAAAAAAAAAAAAAACGGAAAATTGGAATAGAAAAATCATCTGTAGAACCAGCACCCAGACATGTTAACTGTTGCTAACAGTTCAGGGATGTGAAATGTTGTCAGTCAAGAGAGCTGTGACCCCAGGGGACTTTGGTGGGGGCTGGGGGTGGGGGGAGGCAGGAGCATCCATTCTGCTCCCTACCACTGTCGAACTGAAGACCTAACCATCCCCTAGACCGGGCGCCTCAGAGCTGGGGAACCCAGCACTTCTCCCAGCAAGTCCCGGGGTCCAGCCTCCTGGGAACACCTTAGGATTAGGCTCCAGGGAGTCTTTTGTGTGTGAATGGGCCTAGGCCTCCCCCCTCCCTGGGGTTCTCTCTTGCTCAGGCCCCATGTCAGGGCTGAGCTTTTAGGCCATCTCACGATTCTGCCTGGAATGTCTCAAAGTGGAGAGCGTGTGTGACACAGCTCGGCTCCAAGGAAGGTGGCAGGCCTGGGCGACAGGGCCCAGATGGCAGGGAGATGCGCCTATAAACAGCACGTGGAAGGTCCTGTCACCAGGGCAGGCCTTATCTCCTCACGCCCAGCTCCCTCCCAGCCCTGAATCCTGGGCGAGAGCAGCAGCAGCCAGTGCCACCCTGTGTCACCCAGAGCCAGCGCCCTCAGCCTTGCCTGCACTCAGTTGCTGGCCTCACAGGAGGGAGCCTTCAGGAAGGCACTGCTGACCAGGAGGGAGGGGGCTGGAGGGCGGGTGGGTTTGGGAATGAGAAGCTAACTCCCAACCCAGGTTATAATCCAGTGCATAGCATTTTTCCTGGTTTGAAGTGAACGCTCAATAAATCTTACTTTTCTCGTTCCAGATGAATGGGGCTGGGTGAAAAATGGCCTCTTCTTCCCAGGCCCCAGAGGATGCAGATTAGCTCACCCTCCATCGAATTCCATTTAGAAGGGAAGTGCTGATGCTAGAGACAGCTGACCGCATGACCTTCCACAAGCTTCTGCCTCTCTCTTGGTCTCAGTTTCCCATATGATAAGTAGGAAGAGGGTGTTGAACCAGGTGCTGTTGAGGCACCTTTCAGCGGGATTGAGACTTAAATGGCATATGAAGTGAAGGTTTGCCCAGGGTCTCAGCCTGAATCCCAGCTGCATCATCTGACCTGAGGACAGAACGCTCACTTCCCGTAGATCTGATGCACAAAAGTGGGACAAGAGTTTTGACTTCACCAGAGTGACACATGACACCAAATAGGGGCTCTCGGTGAAGACAAATATGAGCAGACCTGAGCATGGAGCCAGTTTCTCCCATCTGAGAAGAGGGCTTTAGCTGCTCCTGTCACACTCTGAGGTAACCCACGTGGAGTGACTCCAGCATCTCACATCCATGTAAAATGAGTACAGGTGGTCTGGAAGCCTTTCTTTTTAGGCCCATCTGAAAACCTCCACAGAGAAGAGAGCCGGGCTGGGCCAAAGCCTGGCTGCCCCTGCTGGGCTAGGAGCAAGAAACCACCCATTTTCCTGTGAGCCCATTTACTTAGTGACGTCTCAGAAGACAGAGTGCGTCCCAGACCCGCTGCTGAGGGGCACCAAGGACAGAGGGGACTAGAGGTCGTTTCCCTGCCCTCCGGGGAGCATCCTGAGTCGTAGCCATCAGGTCCCACCTCCAAATTCTGCCTCCCGTCCTGAGCACCCTCCCTGTTCCCCATTTCCCCCTCAATTTGAACTTCACCTTTCTGAGATACCTACCCTACTACCACCACCCCCATCTATAACATTTATTCACGGCTGAGCACATCTTGTCTCCTGTTTGCATCACTGCATTCTTCCTTTTCAACTAACCCACCAACTCCATGAAAAGTGGGGGACTACTTAGTGCTTCTCTTTATCTCCCATGGGCCTGAGACCCCTGAACCCCTCGCCAACACCTCATGGATCCTGGCGTGGGGCAGGCATGTGGTGTGAAATGTGGACTGAGACTCCGTCTCTGTTCTCAAGGGGATCATATCCCAGCCAGATGCTTTGCCCATGAGAACACACATGTGGATAATAGCTCACTTCTATAGCACTTGAGGGTTTTAAAAGCACTTCTGCATGGCTGTTTTGAGAATAACCCTCCTAGCAGTAGAGATTTTTCACCTCCTCAGGGAAGCTTCTCAACCACCCACCTAACGCCCCCTACCCAATGTTCCCTTTCTCATACTTTATTTGTTTCTCCTAAAGCACTTGCTGTGATTGTGAATTATTTTATTTTTCCTTTATTCATTTGTCTGTCTTCCCCACTAGAATGGCCGTTCCGAGGGTAGGGAGTAGCTCCGTTTCTTCCTCTCTGAGCACTGAGCCATTCCACAGAAAGCACCCAATAAATCTGGGATGAGCAAATGGATTAGTTCATTAACCTATGCCAAGTTCAGTGCGAGGCACTTTCCATATCAGCACTCTCCAGTAGAAATATAATGTGAGCCATGTTTGTAATTTTAAATTTTCAGTATCTGTACTTGAATAGCGAAAAGAAACAGGCAAAGTTAATGCTAATATATTTTACTTAATCCAGCACATCCAAAATAGTTTTATTTCAAGATATAATGAATAAAAGAAATATAATTGAGATGGTTTATCTGCTTTTTTTTCATCTTAAGTTTTTGAAATACAGAATGCCTTGTACAATTTTAGCACATCTCAATTCAGATGATAACTTTTTATTGGAAATAGTTGATCTATATTTAGATTTCATAAATTTGCCGTTGGAAAAGTTGATTCATGTACCCAACTTGTTCCATACATACTTACATGTTTCCCAATAACTGAATTATTTCTAATTTTAAATAAAATGAAATGAAAAATTCAATTCCTCTGACTCAAGCAGTTTTATAAGCTAAATATTATCATTATGCCCATTTGATAGGTGGAGGACTGAGACCTTAGAGAAATGATGGGGCCTCGTCCACACCATTTGTAAGTGACAGAGCCAGGATTTAAATCCAAGTCTATCTCTCTACAATCTTGCTTCACCACCCTTGCTAGCACTGCGGAAACCACGGTCAGAACATTTCCTGGAAAGAACAAGATAGAATTAGTCCAACAAGCCAGGTTTAAACCCATTCATTTCCCAAATAAATTCACAAATTCATTTGCAAATATGTAAAATCTTATAGCAATTACATTGCCTCGAATTTGCTTAATGAAATGACAACCCAGCAAAGCAGAAACGTAGCTCAAAGAACCTTTTATTAACATTTTTCTCTATATAAATCCACCAGTGTATCAAGTTAACGATTAGTGAGAAAGCACCTTCCTGAATTTGGCACATTTCCATCCCGGCCTCGGTATGTAATGTTTGGCACAAACACATCACCATGGCTTCCCTTTGCAGCAGCAGTGACAATGACAACCAGGTGAGACCACCTCAGCCCACGTGCTCTGTTGACAATCATTTGTCTTTCAGTGACACACGGATCTCATATTCTCAATGTACAACTGACCGGCTTAAGTAACCCCCTTGATATTTGCAACGTGGCTGTGACAAATAGAGGCATATGGGCAGGGCTGTCCACATTTAAAGTCTTTCAAGGAAAAAGAACTGGGTGTTGTTTAGTAAAGACCCTTTTGGTACGACATTAAAAAAAAAAACCTTCAAACAAGGAAATTCATTGGAATGATACATGGGTAACTCGACAGAGTGTGGCCTCAGCTAGTGCTGAATGAGAACTTTCTAAGAGCTGTGAGGAACCCAGGCCTCCACATCACCCCATCTTTGCTTCTTTCTACATAATGCCAGTGGCCTTCACTTTTCTCTCTCTCTCTCTTTGTACCAACTCCCATTGCCACCATCTGGGCACAGGAAAAATGGCCACCAGAGCTCTGAATCTTACGTGCCCTATAATTTAAAAAACCCACTAACAACTGCCAAGCCCAGTTTCCCCAAGACTAGATCATATAGGCCCAGGTTTGGTCATGTGACCTTACCTGGTCCAAACAGGTAACCAGGAGAGAGCATCATAGAGAACATTTGCTGGTAAGGTCAGTAGGCAGAGACATGTTTGGACCATGGGGTGTCTCGACACCTGAATAAATCTCTTCTACAAATGTGACTGCTCAGGAAATTCTTAGTCAACAATAATTTACACAAAACTGACTCTATTTCTCAGTACTCACTCATTCAATGTACTTTCATGGAGTGCCCACTAAGTGCGAGGCAGACAGCTCTTTCCAAAGGAACGTGTGATTGAGAAGGAAAGATAAACAGACAATTACTAGGTTCGTAAAAGTTAATGTAATAGGAAAAATCATGGGTTCTATGTGGTGAACATATAATTCAGCCCAAGGTGTGGTGGCGCAGAGCAGGGATAGAAGTTTCCCCAGAGGACGGAAGACTGACCTGATGTTTGAAGGATGGCTAAGAATTAACTAGGCTGTGACAGCAGGGTGGGTGGTTTTGGATAAAAAGAACTCAGATACAAAGGCATCATGTTGTCAGGAAGCAGGAACTTGGGAGAAAAGTAGGAATTTGAGCTGGAAGGACAAACAGGGCTTAGAACATGAAGAAGTTTCTTGTGTGCCAGTCGAAGGATCTTGGAAACCCTTCAACATTTCCAAACACCAACCCAATAGAACCAAAGACTGCCTGCCAAGAAAGTAAGTTTAGTTAATGTTGCATTTTATATCACCCTTTAAGATTCAAAATTTGCATTAGCATATTAAAGGCTCTGAGAAGTCCCATAACAAACAAACACAGAAAAATACCTGGTTAACTTTGTTTAACCCAGCATTTCCCAAATGTATTCAACTATGACTCTCATCCCAAATCCACATCCTATGAAATACTCATTAATTCAGTTTGAGAAATACTGCTTTGAGGCAATGGGGAGCCTATTGAAGGGCTTTAAAAAGCGTAGTGAAATGATTCACTGTGTGCTTTAGAAATGCCCTACTGCCTGCTGCAGAGAATGGAATAGAGGAGGGCAAGCCAAGATGCTAGGAGACTTGTTAGGGAACTACTGCAATTATCCAAGGGGGAGAGGCTGGGGCCTGAGCTGAGGCAGTGGTCGTGGGGATGCCGTGGCTGGGAACAGCCATGATTGTCTGACAGCCTAACACAAATGGCTGCTCCATGGCAAGCTCCATTTAGGAAGATAAAAAATGAGCATGAGACTGAACTTTATTATGGGAGCCAAGAATGGAAGCACTAGCAGGGGGCAGGGCAATTACCAAGCAGTGGCTGTAACTCTCCAGCTTATAAAGGATCTGGCATTTCAAAAGGGACAATGCCCCTTTGCTAGGGAACTGCACAGCCTGCCCTCTGGGAAGGCTTTGCTGAGCCACGATTGCTGGGCTGGTCTGCAGATCAATCCAGTTCAACAGAGGAGTTGTCTTATTAGAGTGGAAGGTTGCAGGAGATGATCGTAAGGGAATCTGACCATGAAGCTACAGAATTCCCCTTCTTTCTCACTTGTATTTTAATTGAGTACCTACTATGTGTTAGCTCGGTCCTGGTACTTTGAAGCATTCTATTGCTAGACTATTGCTAGATAATAAACCATCCCAAACCTCAGTGACTTAAAGCAAAGATTTATTCTTTTGCATGGTTCTGTATGGGTTGACTGGGCTTGCTAGTGGTTCTTCTCATGGCATGGTATCAGCAGGGGTCACTTACAGAGCTGCGGTTGTCTGAGGCTTCCCTAGGGATAGATCATCAAGGTGAACTCTCCATGTAGCTAGCAGCTTGTACTGGCTGTAAGCTGGCAGCTCATCAGGGACTCTTTGCTGGGATGCCTCAGCTTTCTCCTGTCTGCCCTCTCCCTTTGGCTAGAGTGAGCTTCCTTATAACATGGTGACTGGTTCCCAAAAGGGCAAACTCCAATGCACAAGTACTTATCAAGTTCACTTGTAACATACTTGCCAATGGCCCATTGGCTGTAGCCTGTCACGTCGCCAAGCCACTATAGTGCCTATGTGAGGGACAATGACACAAGAGCATGGATACCAGGAGGTGGACATTAGGGACCGACAGGGAAACAATCATGATAAAATGATATCTCATATTCCTAAAATAAATCCTATTATATATTTCTATATCTATCTACATTTCTGTACTTTGAAGTAACACCTAAGTGGAAAAGAGTTCTCAAGAGAAAACTTCATCAAATGCACACATGTAAGAAAATGATTTATGAATAATTAAACAAAAAAGCACAGATCTTTGAGTCAGAGAGGCAAGGTTCAGTCCAAAGCCCACTGTCTCCTTTCTTAGATGGGTGTGATTTAGTAAAATATTTGATCCTGTTTCCTCATCTGAGAAATGAAGGTAATAAAAGCCATCATGCAGAATTCTTAGAAGGATTTAAAATATAGAGATATGTATGTACATAATATAAATTTAACATCTCCAGAGAAAACGTGTTTATATCTCCTTGTTCCTTTCTAATCTTCATGCATATATGTAAAATATATATGTAATTCTGCATCATTTTAATCAAGGTGTACATAAAACTGTGCTTTACTATTAGACTTATTATCTTAAGTGACTCCATGTTTCTGCATAGGCTCCAAGTTTAATCGGTGGGATATGTTCCATTATGTTGACACAGTATGATTTATGCGTTTACGTTACTTATGTTTTTACTTTTGTAAATTACACTGATTATATATATATATTTAAATCATTCTTATTTTTAAATCATTCTTTTCTAGTCATTCTTATGACAGATTCTGAGGTGAAAGTATGTGAAAACACTTATGACTCTTGAGACACATTGCCAAATACCCTTCCAAAACTTGTGCCTGTTCTGTCACAATGTCACCAACAGTGGGATTCTGTTATTTCCTTTGTTTGGTTTTGCTTAGATTTTGTTGGTTTGGGAGGAAATGTATCTCTGCCTTCCAAGTTTCAAGCTGCCTGTATTATTTTATGCAGCTACAAGGTATTGAGAGCTTTGTGTGCCATGCACTGTGCTAAACCTTTTTTTTCCCCTAGAGATTCTAAGAGATATATAAGGTAGTTATTGTTTCCATTTTTATTGATAAACTGATGCTCAGAGGCCCGAAGCAGCAAAGGAATCTGGCCAAGTTTGGGTTTACTTTAAGATGACAACTGATTTTTTTAAAAAGCAGAACATACATTTTTCTCTTCATAGCTAGTTCTCACCTTAAGAAGTCATTAACTTTATTCATTCAAAAAATAATTATTTATAGAGGGTAATCATGTACAAGGCATTGCACTAGATGCTGGGGTAAACCAAAAAAGACTAAGATAATTGTGGGGGTGGGGGGAGGGTGGGGTTGGAATAAAACACATGCACAACATACGTTTACTTACATTTATTACAACAGTATTGTACATTCCAGTCATAGCTCTGAGACTTATGTAGGAATCCAAAATATTTATTGGCTTCTGCTATGTGCAAGCCACAGTTCTACATGCTGGGGTTGAGCAAAATGGATAAGATATTCTCCTTTAAAGGGGTTGTAGAAAGGAAAGCACAGATGTGTGCCTACTAAGCGCCTAGCACCATGTTAGGTCAGGAATTTTCCTGAATCCCTCCCTCGATGGGCAATGCTAATTCCAGTTAAATTCATATAAGAACAATCAAAATACCCATGGGCATGAGGTTCATACCTTGCCTGGGGCAGCAAAGTCAGTCTCATGAAATGAAAGGGTCTTCGGCTGGTCCTTAAGCAACAGGAAGAACTCAGCCTTATGGAGACAAAGGGCAAGAGCCAGCGCCAAGCTGGGGAGGTGTAGAAGCCTATGGGTAGCTCTGCAAGAAGCTGCCTCAAAACCCATCCTGGAAATGCCTCTCCTCTAAGTGCAGAGACAGCCAGTTCTCCATAACACCAGTCTTCTGCCCAACACTGCATCAGCTCTCAGGGCAATTCTGAATTAAGTGCTATGGTCTGGGCCTCCAAGGAGCTTAACTGCCGCAGAAGAACTAATTGGAGAAGAAGATAAAGCACGATACAATTAAGTGCTAATTGGGTGGGCCTGACTTTCAATCAGCTTTCCCAAACTTGCTACATGATAGAAACCACCTGGGGCACTTAGTTAGCTAGAGATTCTCAGGCCTAGCCCTGGAGACCCGATTCAGGAAGTCTGGGGAGGGGCAGAATCCCTGGAGGCCCAGGTGACCCACATCTTCACGGCTATGAACAGCTCTTAGTCAGTGGTTCTCAAACTGCATCTAGTTCTCATCACCTGGGCTTTTGTAAACCTTAACAGATGCTTTGTCTTTCCCCAGGAAGTCCACTATCATATGGTAAAACTCTCCCCCCCACCCCAACGCTGATGCCCTCCACCCAAACTTTGAGAACCACTGTTCTCAATGTCAAGTGAGCTCACAGGAAAGCAAGGACATCCAGGCAGACTAGAGAATACACAACTGCAGAGGCCCAGCTTCTTTCTGGGGCAAGGTATGGTCTCTGTGAGCCTCAGTTTCCCTGTCTATAAAATGAGGAAATGATTCCTAACTAAGAGTGGCTGGAGTACAGCATGAAGTGATAGCTGTTCAGGCTCTGACGCTGTACCAGGTACTCGGTACCCTGGAAAGGTGATGTGACGCTAGGGGAAGGACAGGAGTAGATAGGAAGCACTTCCTGGTAGAGGGGACTTGAGATGCCTCGAAGGTGCGTAAAATTTACAGAGTAAAAAGGAGTATGCAGGGCATTCCAGAAGGGTGGGATCCAGGTTAGATCCAGAGGGGTTTCTAGGCACAGGGAAGGGAGTAATATGTAAAACAATTCCAGCTACATACTAGACACCTAATAAATCTGATTCTTTTCCATCACTTTCAACCAAAGTAGCTTAATACTCAGTCCCACCAGCAATATTCCCAACATGCTTTGTCCAAAACATTTTCTGTTGATTCTGGGATATAAACTTAGGCTTTCTCTCCTAACCCTGTGTCTGGTCTGGTTTGGAGGAATTCTGCACAGCCAAGTGGTCAGTAAGGCCCTACCTGCTGCCACCTTGCCGCTGTGCAAAGCTGGTTTACACAACCAGAAATAAGTGCTGGGTGCCTCAGTGATGGCATTAGATCGAGACCCCCTGGGAGGGGACCCTCCCTGCCCAGCCCATCACTCCTGCCATCCTGGGGCTCCTAAGAGAAACAATGACAGACAGGAAATCCTTTCCCAGCCATATGTTGCTGGTCAGGTGCCAGTCAGGACCTGGGTCCGTGAAAACGGTGCCGCGGATGAGAAAGAAAGAATAAGAATAAGACATGAAGAGAAACTGGGATCAGGGGACTCTCCATCCCATATGGATAAATTAACATTTAAGCTAATGCTCAGTGACCCTCATTCTGGCTTCTGGGTTTCTTGGCTTTTTTGTTTATTTTTTAATGAGGTTTTTTTTTTTTTTTTTTCACTTCTTGCTTTAAAAAAAAAATGGGTTTGGGTTTGACACTGAATCTCATCCCAGTGCAGGAACTCAGAAATGCCTGCAGGTTAAGAGAGAGAGATGTGGCTGCGGCTACAGAGAAGTCCCACCATTCCTTACTTCCCCAGAGTGGAAAGGAAGAGAATCACTTGGCAGGAGGTCAGGGGGGCCTATCAAAGGGGGAGAGAGGGTGGAGCCCGGTTCCTGCCCCCTGAAAAGCTGTTCTAGCCAGAGGGAGTGGCAGAGGTGGGCTTGGTATAGGAAGAGGGGCACGTAGGTCCCTTCCCCAGTGCAGGAGACTTAAGTGAACAGGAGATCCAGCTCTGCCCCAGCTCCTGGCCCCGTCCATACCCAGGGCAGCAGCCTCTCCCCACCCAGCAGGCTGGGCACTCCACCCTCACGAAAGCATGCCAGGTGGATCTGAAAGCATTTCAGCTGCTCATTTTATACGCTACCTGGTCTAGAGAGGTAAGGGATTCATCCAAGGGCCCATGGTCAAGCCCCCACATGACAACCAGAGCCAACAGCACAAAGCCAAGGTATCTTCCCAGAGCCCTGGTATTAAAAGCCTTTATTATGGAGTTATCAGGGAAAATGGGATGTAATGATGTTGCATATTAGGTATGTATTTCACATTTTGAAAAGGGCATGTGAGCTTTTTCCAGCCTGCAGTGCTCTAGAGGGCACTGAATGAAAAGTGCATGTGTCCTGCTCCAAGGAGAACGTGGTGGTTCTCAAGGACAGAAGCCTCTGCCCTCTGCTAAAGGGGAAGGTCATTTCCCGTTGGAACCAGATCCAAGATTTGGTGATGCGATCATCTAGACCTGATAACCCTCAGCACTGAGGGCTTGCCTCACAGGAAGCTATGCACGGAATCCCAGAGTCTGTGGGGGTATGGGCTGGGCTTGGAGGTCCCTTCCTGCATCCTCAGGAGGTATAGGTGTCTTCGTGATGGAAATAGACAGAGGGAGACAGAGAAAACAAGAGAGGAAGAGGGAAAGAGCACAGAGGAGGGGAAGGGAGGGGAGAAGAAAAGGAAGAGGAAGGGAAAAGACTTCCAATCCACCCCCTTCCCCAGCGCCCTGAAATCACCCCAGCTCAGGTGATTGCTAAGTCACAGTTTCCTGTGCAGCAGTGGTAGGAATTCTAAAGCCGGCACCATAGCTCACAACCAGACCCGATGCAGTGAGAGGCTCAGGGCCCTCAGAATCCACACGGACTCAGGACCTCACACAGAAGCATCTGCGTGATCTCTGAGGGGCGGGGGGTGGGGGGTGGGGGGTGGGGTCACGCCAGGAGGGTGCTTCTGCCCTCTGGACCTTAGGCTCCCTGACTCCCCAGAGGAATCAGCTCTAGGGCACATGTCTACATTGGAGTCGAGACACCCAGAGGCAATTTTCCATCCTGTCACCAAATCTATGATAAGGCAAAGAAGGAGAATGCAACCCTGAAGGAAATGTGCCAGAGAGTGTGTCACCCGGAATCCTCACTACAACCCCATGAAGTGCACTGAGTCTCAGTGGCTTCAATGGTAGGCATGCCCAAGGTCACATATATGCTAGAGGAACTGGGATGCTTTTGGAATCTAAATCTGAAGGATTCTCACAGTCCCTTGGAGGCCCCACTACAGAGCCACAGAACACCATTGTCGGGTAAACAGATGTCAAGTTCGTGGTGTAATCAAGAACAGCAGCCGATCCAGAAAGGCTGGAGGTGAGGCACAGAGAAGTGCACAAGCAAAGGAGGCGAGGAGTAGGAGGAGAAATGGCATGAAGAGCCTTGCATGCCAAACCAGTGGTTTCATGTCATTCCCGTGAGCACTAGGGAGCCCTAGGAGACTCCCTCTTCCTGGGCTGAGCCCATGCCTGTGCAGATGAGAGGGGGGGCATCCAGGGCAGGCCAGTACAGGGAGAATCAGTCTGGAGAATCCAGAGTCCTGAGGGTCTGAAAGTGGATGTAACCATGGTCAAGACCAAATGCCGAAGGTTAGAACCAGAGAAACAAATCAAGATTTGGGGCTGAGGGATAGATGAAAGACCACAGATCAGAGACAGGACAGGAGAACAGAAACTGGGTGGGCAGGGAAGGCAAGGGGGTCAAGATGGAAGCTCAGGACATCCTGTGAAGAAGCCAGGGTATCATCAGCCCCTTTCCATGGGCTCTTGGCTACGGGTTATGAAGCCAGGCTGACTGGGCAAGAATTCCAGAATGGACTGGGCATATATAAGCCAAGTGTAGGCTGTCTGCAGTTCACAGGCTTTTTTGGGGGGTTTGGGTGGTCAAGGATATACAAATATGGGAATAGTGTAGACAACTGGTGATGGAGATTCAGTGTCAGCCACCCACACTGGCCTCACTATGGGAACCCAGAGTGGCTTTCAGCCCCAGCAGGTCACAGTTCTGAGCAGATATCTATTTGGGGTGGGCCCTCCTAGGACCCCTCCATGGCAGGACACTCAAAGCCAGAGGACAACAGATTCTTCCAGTAGCATAACCATGTGCCCTTGAATGGGCATACTTCCCTCTGGGAGAAATTTCTCTTTTTGCCTGGCAAACTGGCCCTTCCTGTTTGAGCACTTGCTCCAGCAAATCCTACAAGCAGGCAAGTTGGGGAATGCTGCAGTCTCCCTGGCTGCTGCCTAGGAAATGGGTCGCCCATGCCTTCTGACTGGACTTTGAAGGATGTGCAAAATTTGGCATGGACATGCTGGTAGTGGGAGTGGGGTCCCTCATGGCTGGGAAGGAGCAGGGGCGAAGCAATGCCATGTGAGTGCCCCTGACAATTTCCGGGCCAGGTAAACAGCCAGGAGAACCTGGGAAATAGGAGAGGTGGGGCATGTCAAGGTGGGAGGATGATAGAGAAGCAAGGGGGTGAGTTTAGAAATGCAGGCATGTATAGATAGATTGTCGAAGGCCTTGATGGTCCTGCAGAGCATTTAAACTGTGTGCTTAATGAGAATCAACCTAGACTAGGATTTGGGCAGAGGACTGCTATCATCAGATTTGAACTGGAAATTCCCGTGGCTGCATGGGGAGAGGTCATGGTGGGTGGGCAGGGGTGGCCTCCAGGGGTCCCCAGACACTGTGTGGAGCCCAGCAAGGAGGCTGCTGCAAAAACCTAGTTGAGAAATAAAGAAGCGCCCATAGCAGCAAGGATGCCCTGGCCCTGGAAGAAAATGCCGACGATGCCCTTGCCCGTTGTGCTCTGTATATTCTGGACCATGATGTTAGACTCTGGCAGCTGTTCCCACCAAAATCCAGCAGAGTGACATCATTGAGAATCCTCGGCCAGATAAAGATTTCAGGTGAAAAAAGAATTGAAACCTCTTTTCTATTTTTTTCTTTTTCTTAATCTACATTGCCTGTTGAAAAACGCCTGCCCAGCCAAAACTCAATTTCTGTCTTTTTAATTCAAGTGAAAATGGATCGAAGGCTCAAATAACAACATAAAATTGGTTAATCAACTTTCATCCCATATTTATATTGCAACAGGGAGATTTTACAGTTTTCTGCCACTCGGCCCAGTGTTCTGTGAAAGCCAGCCAGGGTTTTACGTCCCCTTCAAATTGCAAACCGGAGGCCCCTCTGCTGTCAGTGACCCTCCTCCCCTCTTGCTAAGCAGTTCTCTTGCCTGTCTGGCCGGGACCAGCTGGTTCAGTTTCCATTCCGGGTGCGTAAGGCCCTGCAGGAATAGGTTTTCTGTTTTACTCGAGAAATGAAAATCGCTTTTTGCTCTCATCATCACATCATCACAGAGGGATGCCAGTGAAGTCATGGTATGACTAAAATTACTGAAAATATTTTAAACTTAATTTTCTGTGGCAGGCAGCCCTGCACCGTGCTCGTTGCAGGCCTGCTTAAATATCTTTATTGGCTTCCTGTTCTCAGGATAAGGTCTAAAGCTTATAGCCTGGCCCACAAGGCCCTCTGGAATCTGGCTCTTTCATCGATTTTCACAAGAAGTCGTTTTTAGGACCTTGCGAGTCTCCTGTCTCGGTGCCAGGTGCTGGAGATGCAGCCATGAGCAAGGAAAACGCCGTGCCTCTGTTCTTGGAGTTCACGTTCTAATGAGGACGACAGACCAAAAACACAGTGCTGTCAGATACGTGAAATGACTTCAGACCATGTACAGACTACGAAGAATAAGTGGTGTCAGGGTAGAATGGTGAAAGGGGTGATGGTTAGTTTGGAATATGAGTTTGCTAGGTAGAGGGAATAGCATGTGCAAAGGCTCAGAGGAGAGAATGAGGCCGGCAGTTTCTAGGAACAAAGAGGACGGTGTGGTGGGATCTTAGCAAGAGGGAAGGCATTGGATAGGACGTGAGCCCAGAGAGCTAGGCAGAGGCAGCTCAGGCATCTGCGTCGTGAGTCACACAGGTCTGGCCGTTATCCCAAGAGCCAAGGGGAATAACATAATGAGATCTGGGTTTTGAAAAGATCCCTCTGACTGTTGTGTGGAAGATATATTAGAGAAGGGCAAGGGATTGGAGGAGAGCAAGGACTGAGGTCTCTGCTCTGAAGTGAGGGCTGATAACAGGAAAGGGTGGGAAAATTGAGATGGGCAAACAAGATGACAAGCATTTTGCCTCTCCAGCTTTGTTCTCCCAAGAAACCTGCATTACAGCCTTGTGAGCTGGAATTAGGACCTTGAGAGGCTCCTGTCTTCTACCCTTTCCTCACTCACGCCATTTCCTCCTTCTCTTCCCTCTGAACTCTTATTCTTCCATCAAAATCCAACACAAAAGTCCCCTTTCCATGTCTCCACCACGGAAGGGCTCACTACTCTCCTTCCATGTGCTCTCATCACCTTGTATCATCCCAGATCTTTGTGTGCACAATTGTGACAGCTACTGGGCAGTTAATTTTTTTTTTTAAGTGTTTATGTATGTCTCCTCCACTAAATTGTTTTCTAGTCCACTCACATTTAAGAAAGTGCCCCTAATTAATTGTCGATGGATAAACTGTAGACAATGAAACAAACAACCTGGCTTCAGAAAGAACCTTGACTGGTCAGATGGAGAATGATCATCTTTGTGTGACTTTTTCCCCTTGCACAGACTGCCCTGGGATTTAGGAAATAGATGCTCTATTGCTTAAAAGAAAAACAGAGACTTCCAAGTCTAGTAGCCATTCCTGTGACTTAAACATCATTTGTGGAAATTATGACCGACATTAACATGATAATTAAAACCAAATTGAATACCTATTCACTACTCTTCAGGCTTGGTAGGAGCAAAGAGGAATCCAGTGCATATCTGAGCTGCCCTAATTATATGCTCCTTGTAATCAACATTACTTTTCCTGGTTACATTTCACAGTTAATTTGTTTTTCCCACACAAATCGAATTCTGTACCAGAAATGCAAAGTTCATTGTATTGTCACCCTTTTTTTTTTAAAGTTTTAGTTTAAAAAATGCAACCCCACATGTACAATTTGTTTTTAAAAATGAATTTCTCCCCATGTGGGTTTAAGATTAATGATATTTGTTTATTATTGGATGATCTGCCTTCAATAAGTGGCATAAATAAGAATTGGCTCCCAATCTTAATGTATTTATTTTCATAAGCCAAATAGCTATAAATGATATCAAATGTAATTCTCCAGAATGGTAACAGGTTATTAACTTCTTAAGCCGTTCCCTAATGGGTTTTAAATCTCTAAAAAACAGTGCATTCTAAAGCGAAAGAGACATGGCAAAACTCCTGTCTACCTTGGAAAACTAGCCCACATTGGGATTCCCTGGAACCCGGAGTAGCAGTATTTTTCCTATAGCTCCTCCAGGATTCCAGTTTGAATTACTTCTTCCCCAAACCCCTGCCTATCTCGACTATATTTTCCCACTCCTTTCCCATGGTGGAGCCAGAATGAGTTTCCATTAAATCTGAGGCCATTAGGAGTGTGAATGGGGGCAAGTGGGTCCAGCAGTCAGAGTTTGTGCCTCCAGCTCCAGCTGTCATCATCCGAGAGCAAGTTCTGTGTACTGCCTGAGCCTCAAGTTCTTCCAGGACAAAAAAGACACTGGAGCTACAAGGCTCCAGCACCTTTCCAGGTGACAAGATCATTATGAAGCCAGAATGGGCCGTTGTCCATGAAGTGAGAAGGAGGCAAATGAAGGGTGAGAGAGAAGGGCAGGGTGGCTCTGGTAGGTCTCTTCTGGTTTCAGTCAAATGGGAGTGACCTTAGGGCAAAATGTCTGTCCTCCTCTTGCTCTGCCTACTTCTCTTTCTCTCTAAAGAATTATGGGGGGAAAGTTCTGTCCCTGTTCAAGCAGGGATTCTTAACAAGGGGTCTGTGAGCTTGAAGTGAAATTCAAAAAAACATTATTCTTGTTGGGATGTGTTGGTGTGGGTATGACATAGTTTTTAAATATTGTGTGGACTTAGTAAGGGGTCCACAGTTTTCATCTGACAGGCTAAGGGGTCCATGGAACAAAAAATGTTAAGAACCCCTGCTCTAGAGCCTTATGGGGGAAAAGTTCCATCCCTGTTCAAATAAGTGAAGAGGATTCTATTGCTTGCTGGTTCAGGGAGGAGAGAAGGATAAATCTCCCGTTGTGGCTTCATCTCATGACACTTCCTACAAATGCTCTGCTCCACCTTCCCAGGAGGACAGACAGAGACCCCAGCTGAGCAGATTGACATCTGCTCCCTCACTACCTAGGTTTGAACATGCTTCTCTAATCCTGGACCTGCTGGCCCTTCAAGCCTGTGGCAGTTTGAAGCATTTTGTGGATCCCAGAAAAAATAATGTTCCAGGAGCTAATCCATTCCTCTGGGTTTGGGGACCCTTTGATTGGATTAAACAGAGTCGGGGGACTTTGACTGGATTGTTTCAATGAGGCATGGCCCAAGGTGGATCTTGGTCCTCTTGCTGAAGCCCTTTATAAAAGGAGGACTGGACCCAGAGACACACAGAAAGTAAGAGACCGAGACCAAGAGAGACGTCCCAGCGGCTGGTGGCTGAAATCAGTGGAGTGCAGAGGCACAGAGAGAGGTCCCCAAGAGGCTCAGAGAGTAGGTCCTGAGGGGAGGGGAGAGAGGAGCCATATGCCTGATCGCCCACAGCCGGGGTCAGGGAGAAAGTGAGCCTGGAGTAGAGACCCAGACCAGAGAGCTGCCACTGGGTCTCGCCACATGGCAGGAGTCCAGGACCGCCTGAGGCCTATCCTTAGTGAGACAACATCTCTGCTGATGCCTGAGAACTGTAAGCTTTTCATCTATGAAATTCCCATTATAAAAGCCAACCCATTTCTGGTGTATCGCTGCCCACCGCTTTTAGCAAACTAAGACAAAGCCCAAGCTCGGGGTCCCTCTCCAGAAAGGGTCTGATACAGGTAACTCTGCCCCAGGGAAAATGTGTAAAGTCCAGAGGCAGAACTGAAGCCCTGAGATCCTGGGAGGGCCAGGGGAGAGGAGAACCTGAGATGGGGAGCCCAGGGCAGGGAAGGGAGGGGGAAGACAGGTGAGCTGCAGGGACAGCTGGGCAGCTGGGCACTTTCTGTCTAGAGCCACCTCCGACCCGCTTTTGACTCAGTCCCTAGGGATTGTCTTTCAGGTCTTTGTTCTTTCAACCACCAGGATGTCCACATCAGCTGGCAAGCTTGAGAAGCATGTGTATTTCTGGGCACCACCTTGGAACAACTGAATAAATTTATGGAGGGTGGGGTCCAGGAATGTGCAGTTTTGCTAGTTCCCCAGGTGATTCTGAGATACCCTAGGAAGTGAGACCCCTGTTCTAGAGAGGAAAGAACACAGGACTGGGGATCTGACCACCCGGGTGAAAAACCATGTCACTGTCTTGCTAGTTCCTGGCCTTTTATTTCCTAATCTACAAAATTCAGACGATGGACCTACTGAAGAGACTGTTGAATGAATGAACTTGAGTCAGCAGATGTAAAATCAATGGGTCCAGGGCATGGCACAAAATAGAGTTTCAAAGGAGGGAGATGGTCTTTGATCTGAAGCTCCAGACAAGATCTGGCAGGGTCGCGGGAACCAATTTAACCAATATTCCACTGAAGACAAAAACAATAAATAGGAAAAGAATGAAAAGCACCCACATTTGGTAGCAAGGACCAATCATGCCCAAATAATAACGTTGGCCCAAAGGTGAAGACATAACTCCTGGGTATACTGACATCATTTTTTTTTGCCAGTTTCACGTTTAAATAATTGTTTAAAATATTCCAGCATTGCGTCCCTCCAGGCATGGCCATTAGCTGATTGACAAAGCAATGGAGGATCAATAATTCCTCAGCAACATGCTGAATTTGAAGCGGTGATGGGGGAGGCTAATCTCTTTATCTCCCCCATGTGATACTGCAACCATCTTTGCAGCTAGCATCTCCTCTATATTTTCAGTCTGAGAGGCAGGCAGGGAAAGCAAAATGCTCACTCTAACCCTATGTCTCACCTCCATTCTTCAAACCGGGCAACTGAGGCTGAGTTAGAAGCTCAGAAAGACCACTCAGTTTTAGAGACTAGGACATTACGTCACATGTATAAAGTAATTTAAACTTTTCAGAGTGAAAACATTCTGAGCCTCTTGCATTGGGGGAGAAGGAAAGAGATACATTTTAGCCTTAGTCTGTGTCAAGTTAAGCACACCTGTTAAAAATTTAAGGGTAAAGTATCCACTAAAAGGAACAAAATAGAATAATATATAACTTACAAACCCTAGCGGTAAAAATAAGTACATAAATAAATAGAATTTGAGCAATCTAATATGAAGCAGAAAAAGAGAAACAAAATTCAGAATAAATACATAAAATACAAAATAAAAATAGTGAAAATGAGTCAAATATATCAGTGCTTATTAACAGATTAACTCTTTTGTTAAAAGGCAGAGACCTTTTAAGATTCAATTGGGAGAAAAAATCTGGCTCTATGCTGTTTAGAGTCACACAGAAAGTTTGAAAGGAAAGGGGTGTGGAAAAGGCATGCCAGTCAAACATTAGTAAAAATATTAATAACCAAGTGGGAAAAGGGTGGGATAGCAAATAAATGAGGCTGAGAAAATCCGCCATGCCTACAAGAAAGAGATTACAATAGAACAGGGTTCTTAACAAAGGGTCCATGAGCTTGAATTGAAATTTAAAAAAAAACAAAAACCATTATTCTAGTGGGGACGTGTTGGTGCAGGTGTGATATATTTATTAAATACTACACAGTATAGTGTGGACTTAGTAAGGGGTCCATGGTTTTCACCTGACAGGCTAAGGGGTCCACAGAACAAAAAAGGTTAAGAACTCCTGCAATAGAATAAAATTAGATCCCAACTTCACAACACCCACAATTAAATCCAGGTGGTTTCAAATCAAAAACCCAAAAAGGGGTGTGGGTGGGGGAGTAGGTGTGTGTATGTGTAAATTGACAAGCTAACTGTAAAATGAAAATGCAAAGATCCAGGAAGAGGGAAGACACATTTGAGGAAGACAAAGGGAAGAACTTGCTCCATTGGACCTCAAGCCTGATTGCAACTTAAGTAATTAAGGCAGTGTGGTGTGGATGCCCAGATAGACAAACAGACCAATGTAACAAGACAGGATCCAGGAAGAGGCCCACATGGATACAGGCACTTTATGATATGACAAAGTGAGTCTTTCCAATCAATGGATGTGGGAGAACTGGAAATCCACATGGAAAATAATGAAATAGACCTCTGTTTTACATCACATCCTCCAACTGGAAACAACCCAAACTTCCAGCAACAGTACATTGGATAAATACACCATGGTATATTCCTCCATCGGCATAACATACCATCATGAAAAGGAACAAACTATAGCTCTATCTCACATGGACTAATCTCTCAGGCTGAACATGAGAGAAAGAAACCAGAAATAAAAGAGTATATATGGTATTACTTCACTTGCATGTAGTTTTTAAAATGCAAGCAATATTGGTCCTTTCCTGTCTGGCATATTTCACGCAACGTGATGTCTACAAGGTTCAACCAGTTCTTGCATGTATCATGCTGTGTGATCTCACTGATATAAAATAAGCCAAAGAAGCAAATTTATAGAGCTAGAAACTAGAATATAGGTTATGGGGCAGGGTGGGGAGGTCTGGTGGAAGTAGGAAATGGAGTCAATGTGTAATTGGTTGTTTGGAGGCAGGAAAAAGTTTTAGGAATGGACGGTTGTGATGGTAGCACAACATTATAAATGCAATTAAAACCACTGGATTTTATATTTGAATGTGATTAAAAGGGGGAATTTTAGGTTGTATGTATGTTACTAGAATAAAATATTTTTAAAAAACAGACATAGAACTGTACAATACAAACAGTGCCCTGATGTAAACTTGGGCATATAAGTAATAGTTTAATTATAATATTGTTTCATCTGTTGTAACAAAGGTCCCACACTAGAGAAAAATGTTAATAATGGGGAACACTGTGTGGTGGGGGAGGTATATAGAAACTGAATTTTCTGCATGGATTTTTCTGTAAGCCTACAATATCTCTAATAAATATTTTAATATAAATATAATGTATAAATAAAAATAAATAAATAACGAGAGTGAAACCAAACAACAGAGTTTAGCGATGCCTATTTAGTAAAACTCTAATGACAAGCAAGAGCGTGATTGCCCCCATAGGTAATGATTACCTTTGGACAAGGTGAAGGGGTTAAAATTGACATGGGGCATATACAGGGCGTCTCCAGCCTCGATCTTTCATTTCTTGACTTGAGTTGTGGTTTTATTGCATTTACGTTAAAACAACTAAGCTGTACATTTTAATTTCATGAACTTTGCAAAGTTAAAAGAAATGTTTGTTTTGATTTGTTTTTTAATTCACCTGAGTGAAAGACTTAACTGTAGAAAATAAAAACTTAAGTCTTGTGAAGGAAAATATATTTATGAGCCCTGGGCAGGGAGGATTCCTTAAACAAAATATAAAATGCACAACTACATCAAGGGAAATGTTTACAGCTATCTGTAAGACATAAGTTGCTGAAATAGCATTAAATGATAAGTCAGAGATTGGGAGAAAATATTTTCAATGCATATATGTGATAAAGGATTAGTGTCCAGAATATATAAAGAACTTGTACATATGAGTGTATGAAAATTTAACTGTCTTTTTTATTAACCAGAGAAATATAAATAAAAATGAGATACTGTTTCATGCACATCAAATTGTCAAAAATTGCAGAGTGTGATAGATATTGATGTTGGAAAATAGGATCTCTTATATTGCTGGTAGAAGTGAAAATATGTACAAACACTTTGGAAAGCAATTTGTAAATATGTAGTGAAACCGATAATGCACATTTTTAAAAACCTCGGTAATCTACCTCTAGGAATGTGACCTAGAAAAATGTTTATGCATATGTGTAAGGAAACATAGAGAAGGGTAATTTCTCTATCAACCTAAATGTCCATCAAAAGAAGAAATAAATAAATCATGGTATTTTCAAACAAGGGGACATACTCTACAGCAGTTAAAATGAAGGAACCAGGTTCTACAGTATCCATATGGATAAATTACAAAACCTTAATATTGGGGGGGAAGCAACTTTCAGAAGACTACATATATATTACAATGTATATATACTATAATGCATGCAGCACAAACTTAGGAAATAAAAGCGAAAAAACATATACAGGAAGGACATGTACCAACTTCAAGATAGTGTTTACTTCTTCGCAAGAAGAGAGGGAAGGAGGGAAATGAGATCCAGAAGGGTTGCAAAGATGTCTTCAATGGTGGAATCTTTTATTTCCTTTAAAGATAATCTGAATCAAATGTGACAAAATAATTACTTTGTTTAAATCTGTCTGGTGTACATATGTGCTTATTACATCATTTTTAGTCCATTTCTGAACGTTTTAACTATCTCAGAACTCTAGTAAAGATACAATAAAATAAAAAAGAGAGAACGCGCCATCTCTGGCAGACTGGTGAAGAATTGTATGTTTGACACTGCCTAAAACAAAGTCTTACACGGTCAGAGGCAATCTTTTCTTTTTTTAAAGTCCCTTGGCGCCGTTGGGAACAAGTCTGGGGCAAGAACAGGGGCACAAGTCTTCCCCATGTGGCTGCACCTAAACCCGCCCTGCACTCCCATGGGTCAAGGTGTGCTCGCCAGCGCCTGCCTCTTTTTAACTTCCCACGTTCCTCACTTCCCTTCTCTGGCCCGGTCAGTGGCTTTGCTTCTTCCTCCAGGTCCCCCTTTGCAACACCCTCCAGGGTGACACCTATTTCACTGCGGGGTAATTACCTGTGTATGCGTCTGTCTCCCCCACCCACATGGGAGGCCAGGGCAGCAGCAGAGCTTTACCTGTCCACCCACTGGCACACGGGAGGTGACAACAAACATACGTGGAACTGAAAAACACACGGAGCACACCCGCTAGGGGATGCTGGCAACTCTGCTACACTGGGCGGCGCGGGACCTGGGGTTGCAGTGCGCTTTGTCCTCTGGAATCCTCTGGGTGGTCTGGTGGGTCCCTTGTGAGAGGGTCTTTCTATGAGTCCAGTGGGCTCTGTCCTCAGAGCAGGAGAGAGTCCAGAATAGAGACCTCAGCTCCGCGCCCCCCTCTGGCCACACCTCATACCAAATGGCGTGAGCGCAAACACTGACACCGCACGTGCTTGCGAACACTTCTGTACAGAGACCCAAAGGGGCCATGCCAACATGAAAATACTTGTTGCAGCAAATTGAGGAAATTATGCTTTTCTCCCTATTGTCCAAGCTTTCTGCCATATGGTATTATTTGTCTCTACAACAACTTACAAAGGCTCTGAAGTTCCTATTTCATCTAAGGATGGCAAATGTTTCCATAGATTTTAATTGTCCACCCTTCAAAATTTTCCTTTGAAATGACAAATAAATACATAATTAGAATACGCACACACACATTTCAATAGAACAAATAATACCCAAATAAAAATAGGCAATAGTACCATGGATAGGCCAGAAATTAGGTACTATTTCTACAAGAAATCCTGCAGACAGGATTAATTAGATTTCAGGTTTTTTACCTTCAGAGTCCCAGGTGAAGCCCGGAAATGTTTACCAGGCTCTCCAGGTGATTCTGATTCAATAGACTTCAGACCACAGTTTTGGAAAACATTGAGAGAGAAGGACAAAGTAGGCCTGAGTTCAGTTCCTACCTAGGAACTGATGGCTGTGATGTAAATATGCAGAATCTGAAAATCAGAAAGACAAGCGGTGGAGATGAATGAAGGCTGCTGGGCAGCAGACAGGGAGGGGAAGGCGATGGTGCCCCCAGAGTTGCTGGAAGGGTTGCCCTCGGGCTTCCCTGACTGGAGGAGGAAGCAAGCTAAGGCAGGTCATGCGGTGGGCCAGGAGGGCGGCTCTCTAGAGTTGGGGGAACAGAGGAGGAGATGAGTACCTGAAGGCAGCCTCCCCAAACCTGGGAAATCAACCACCACCTCCACCCAGAGGAGTGGCTGATCCTACCCACCCTGACAGAAGGCAGAGCCCCAAGAAAATCAGAATCAACTTCAAGAAATTCAGTATTTCCCATTTTCTTGGAGCCAAATCTTTGAACAAGAACTTTACAAACTCTGCCAGACTCACTATTCTTTCAACAATGGACCAGTAGATATTCTCCCTAAGAATGAGAAATGAGAGTGAAATCTCTGGACTTCTGAGAATAATCAATCATTCATAAGACAGGGATCATAGTAATAATACGATGATATCAAAAGACAGGGAGAGAGAGAGCAGAAGAGGGAGAGAGAGAGATCCTCTAATTTGCATCCTCAATAAGTTGTTTATTGGTGATGTTGCTCATATGAAAAAAGATCAAACTGCATTTGCTTTTAAATGAAAACACATTTTAAAAAATTAAAAAGAGATATGGTTGGCAGATTGTAAAATGCTAAAAATGCAATTGTTCAATTGACCCATTTGAGAAATTCTCCCCAGGGTTCTCTGCCTCCAGGCTGAGCTTCCCCATCCACTCCCAATACCAGGTTTGATGAATTGGACTAAACCCACTCTAACCATGACCCCTCCTGCTCAAAAATATTAAATGGCTGCTATGGTGGTTTGGAGCTGTACATACCCCCCAGAAAACCATGTTCTTAAATTAATTCATCCCTGCACCCATTGTACACAGGACTTTTTGATGAGGTTACTTCAGTTAAGACGTGGCCCACCTCAATCAGGGTGGGTCTTAATCTTATTACCAGAGTCCTTTATATGCAGAATGAAATTCAGACTTGAGAGAGAAAGCCACAGAGGGAGCAGCCAGAAACAAAACTTAACAGAACAGGGAAGAGAACTGAGAGGCCAGAAGAGGCCACCATGTGCCTTGCCATGTGACAAGCTAAGGACCAAGGAGTCAGCCCTAGAATGCCAGCGTCTTCGGGGAGACAGGATCGCCTTGATAATGCCTTGATTTGGACCTTTTTCCTAACCCCCAAACCGTGAGCAAATACATTTCCACCGTTTACACCAAGCCATTGCAAGGTGTTTTCTGGAGCAGCCCAGGAAACAGTTCCCTATTGCTGGTCCCCTAACCCCTGAGGGTGGCATTCAAGGCCCTCCTAGCACAACCCAGCAGTTGCTACTCAAACTCAACCAAACGCCTTGCTCTTCCCTGTGCCTTAGCCATATCTCCCCACGCTGGTGAACTGGCCCGTGCCGGTCCCTCCCTGTAAACGTCCTTCCCTCTCACTGCCGTCAAATGATTAAAACATCCATTGAGCTCTCCCATGTGCCAGACCCTTGCAAGCATTTTGCATACATAAAACAAAAACAAAATCCACCACTATGTGGAGTACCTAACATGCCGAGACACCTATCTAAGCCCTGGTGATACAGCAGTGAATGAAATAGGTAAACTCTCTTCTGAGAGGGGAAGGTGAGGAGGGAACTGTTAACAAACAGCAGCAGCAATTACATGTAATAGGTTGGGAGCTTTAAAGTGCTGCAAAGAACCAGAGAGCAGGATAAAGGTGCGAGGGCGAGGGCGTGTGGCTGGGTGAGGGAGGTTAGCAAAGTCTCTCTGATGAGGTCACATGTGAGCAGGGACCTGAAGGAAATACAGGACCAGCCTTTGCAGATTTCTTAGGGGAAAAGAATTCCAGACTGTTGCAACCTTGAGGTGGGGGCATGCCCAGGAAGCCAGTGTGGCTGGAACAGAGGGAGGTGGGGGAGGAAAAAAGTCATAATGGTGGAGGAGGGGAAGGGGTGAGGGCAGATCCTGGTGGGTTTATTGTAGGCCAGTAAGACTTCAGCTTTTCCTCTGAGAGCATTGAGAAGCCCCTGGAAGGTCCGGGGTGGAAGAATGACATGATATGACTCCTTATGAAAGGATCCTTCTGGCTATTTGGCGGGCAGTAGACTGTGGGGGTCAGTGGTAGAAGCAGGATGGCATTTAGGAAGCTCTTTCACAGGCCAGCTGAGTGATGATGATGGGTTGGACCCCAGCGGGAACAGGGCAGGTGATAAGAAATGGTCACATTCTGGAAACATCTTGAATATAGAGCCCATAACATTGGCCTTGAATTTCATATACAGTATGCAGAAAGAAGAGTCAATGATGACCCCAAATGTTTTATCCTCAGCAAGGGATGTTATTGTTAATAACTGAGATGAGGAAAGCTAGTGAAGGGGGGATCAAGAGTTTGCTTTCGAACATATCAGGATTAAGATGCTAATGAGACACCCAAGTGAAGATGCCCGGGAGGCAGGTGGGAGTCTGAGTCTGGAGAAGGAGATGCCAGCTGGGGAAGTGTCAGGGCATTGGTGGGTGAGTCACCAAAGGATGCGAGTAGAAAAGAGAAGAAATCCTGGGACTGAGCTTTCCTGGAGCAGTTCAGAGTTTAAATAAAGGTCAGAGAAATGAAGAGGCACAACCTGGGAACTGGAGGGAAAACCAAGAGTGTGGTATCCTGGAAGCCCGTGAAGGAGGCAAAAATAATCAATTGTGCCATGCACGGCTGATAGTCCGAGTACAAAGAGGAGGTAGAATGGAACTTGGGGGTTTGCATCATGTAGCTCACTGGTGACCTTGAACTGAGCAGTTACAGTGGAATGATAGAGACGACAGCTTGACTGGTGGGAGTACCAGGTAGAATGGGAGGCGAGGACAGAGACGAGTATAGGAAACTCATATGATGAGTTTGTGTTAAAGGAAGGCTATGAAATGGGTGGTAGCTGAAAGGGGGTGTGGTTTCAAAGGAGAGGGCATTTTTAATATAATGGGAAATATTACAAAAGGTGTATGCGTGTGCTCATGGGAATGATTGAGTACAAAGAGACAGCCAATTGTGCTGGAGAAAGGACAATTATGGGACAATAGTTTCCCCAGTTTTGCAGAGAAAGAAGCTAAGGTTCAGAAAGGTGAAGTGATTTCGCTAAGGTCACACAGCCATGGATCAGGATTCAGATTCCATCTGCCTGGCTAAATCCGCATTCTTAATGATTTCCCCCTACTTGGATTTAAGTCTGCCCCATCTCAAGTTCAAGATCAAATTCCCCCTCATCCTTCATGTAGCTTTCATCAAACATCAAAGTTAAATCTGACCTTCACTTCCTCCCCTGAACTCTCATACCACTTAGTATTGGTTTTTATTACAACTATTCAGTTTAAGTGTCCTGCCATATGGTGTCCTGAAAGCACAGACTATGCATTATAAACCACTTTATTCCCATACCCTAAAGTGTTGGTATGGTAGGACCTTAATCCATGTGTGCTGCAGGCAGGCAGGTGGGAGGGAAGGAGGGAGGAAGAAAGGAAAAGAGTGAGGGAGGGATGCTTTCTTCCCAAAACCTCCTGGCAGGAGACATCTCATACATTATGGTCGACTTTTTCTGCCCCAGATTAAAGGACAGGACTGACTTTAAACTTTCCTCCTAGGAGCTGTTAGCCCTTTACTCATGTCTCTGGCTGTTTTCTAGATCTGCTCCCAACTTACCACTTCCTGTTAATAATAAATCAGACACTCAAGTGCTCTGCAAAGGGGAAGACCTTCCACGTGTGCACCTGTTAGGTCAAGAGCCACCTGGAGAGGAATTTTACCATCTGCTGACTGTGGCTGGGAAGAAGCTGGAGACGAACTCCATGCATTTCAATTCACTAGCCCTGGCTGGTCTCCTGCTCCATGCCAGGTCCTGTCCTAGGCCAAAGGGACAATAGAAGCAAGACAATGTCCCTGCCTTCGCCAGGCTCGTGGTCTCCTGGGGATGCAACTGTCAGCACAGCCTTCCATGTATTCTCATGGGGGGAGCACTAGCCCCTGAGGGAGCAGACAGGAGCAGTGCTTTGCCCCTGATGCCCCATAGTGAGACAAACTTTTTCCCCAGCCAGCTGTCCCCTGCACCGTGAGGGCTTCCACATCCCCAACCCCTGTTGTTCAGAGAACCAGCCCCTGGGGACATCTGGCTGGTCAGGACAACAGTCAGGCCCAGAACCAGGGCTCTCCTAGGGTCTGCCAAGACCGTGCCATGTGAATACCAGCCTTGCTTCTCAGGAAGAAGGAAGGCACAGGGTGGCACGGCCCAGAGAGCTAACACCTTACCTGTCATTCGATAACAGTAGGCAAGGCGGGGGGGGGAGAAAGTCACTCTTTGGAGCTTCTTACTATTCCTTGGAATTCCATAAGCCATCTGTTTCCTCAAGGCCCAGAGCTTCATTGCACCTAAGCTCTCAGAGGTATAGTTTTTATTATTATTATTACTATTATTTGCTTTCAAAAGCATCTATTTGAGGGGACCTGAAGCTTTTTATTAACGGTTTGTTTCTTCATGACTAGTTCACAAACGTCAACCTCAGAGTGGACACCTGTGGCTTTACCTTCCTGGAAGAGTGTCCACCTCCGTGCAGGAAGCCTTCTAACCAGAGCCACGCCTTCAGCCACAGCAAGCCACACACACGGCCACAAGCGACCACATCAGGGGCAGGAAAACGAACCACTCAGAGGCCTTCCCTGCCACTTGTCTGCTGAGAACATAAGGGAAAGGGAGCTTCTCTTACTGGTGATAACCGCCAAAGATGAGAAGCTTGGAGGCTGGCAGCCATCACTCCTGGGACAGGAAGTGAAGAAGGACAACAGAAAGAAGCCTGTCTGTAGAAGAAGCATCTCTTCCTGCAGAGAGAAGCAGAGGTGAGAAATGGAGTGATGAGATCTGTTGGCGTGAAGGCACCTGATTCCAAATGTCCATGAGACCCTCCTGGACCCCCTTCCCTCTTGCAGCGTCCTCCTAATGAGTCTCTCCCCCTTTGACAGTCCAAATTAATACAGCACAGTCATAGGGCTCTCAGAGAGAAGAGGGTAAGAAAAGGCAAAGAGGATTCCCTAACCACTTCTGAACAGTTATCAATCTTTTCATTCTGGTAGTAACCTAGGGACCAGTTCCTTCAATGCCCTGAGGAGCTCAGCTTATTTTTCACGGTGTAGGCCAGCAGATTCAGACGTGTGCTAAGACAACACTCCCAGAGGGTTCTTCCTCCAATGCAAGTGTCATCTGGTCACTCCTGGGCTCAAACCGTCTGTGGCTCCCTATCACCTTCAGGAAAGTGCCCGAGGCTCTTTGCAAGGCCTCAGTCCACTTCTCCAGCCCCATCTCCCAGCATGATGCCAAGTCCTTATCCCACTTGGGAGCAGGGCTTTAGAGCACAGGCAGAGGAGTCTGGGTGAACTTTCAATTCTCACTGCGCTCCACATAGACTGGGAAACTTTCCTAGCCTCTCTGAGCCCGTCTCCTCATCTAATAAATGGGAAGAAAAAATACTAACCTCACAGGAGCGCTGGGAGCATTAAGCAGGTAATGTGTGGGGAAAAGGCATAACACAAGGTGCAACAGAGCAGGAAATAATGGGTAGTGCACAGTAAAGTCACCTGGGGAGTTTTAAAAACATGTTAATGTTTGGTCCCATTCCCAGAGAATCTGATTCCATCAGTCTGGGGTGAGGCTCAGGAATGGGTATTTTGTAAAAGCTCCCTGGGTAATTCAAATGTGCAGTCAGGGATGAGAATCAATGAAATAGAAACTATTCAAAAATATTGGCTGAATCTGGATGAAATCTATAAATATGGCACTGATGTTCTGCCTGGCGATGCCGAACAGGGCTGCAGACATCCTGCCCTTGCAGGTGTAGCTTTCTGCAGCCGCTTTCTGGCAGGACAAGATCGCCCTCTTCCTTCGGCTAAGATTTGGATGCCCTGACCTTCCTTCTGCCACCTGCAGCAAGCAGACTCCTCAGCTATTCCACAGGCTTCCCCAACCTCCTAAAATGTGAGAATCAATTATCTCTACCTCACAGTGCACAGAACACCCACCACTATGGGGAAAGGTGGGTGCTAGCAGAGGAGGAAGTCCTTGGAAAGGGCCTTGAATCTTTCTGGAGATGCCTCAAGGAAAGGGCATGACCAGTTTCAGTGAACTTTAAAAACATTAGCTCCCTTTATGACTCTTTACCCTTCCCCATTTATAATATAATGTCCTTAAATACTACCTCTACATATATTTAGAACCACATGAGACAGTGTTATTGTTTTTTTCTCAACCATCAAGCATAATTTAGAAAACGAAAGAGGAAAAGGAAAGTCTATTTCATTTATCCATATTTTTGCTTTCTATGTTCTTTTGCCCTCCTTGATATTCCAGAATTCCTTGCTTTATTATTTTCTTTCTGTTAATAGGACTCCCTTTACTCATTCTTTTAAGATAGGTCTACCAGTGACAAATGCTCTTCCTTTTTCTTCACCTGACCATGTGTTGATTTCCCCTCAATTCCTGAAAATTGTTCTTGAGTTACTGTGTTTTTGTTTTGAGTAATAACAATTGTTGTACATTCGGGATAGACTATATTGCTAGCAAATATTTTTTTTATCATTTTTTAGGTTGTCTTTTTACTTTTTTTATTAGAGAAGTTGTGGGTTTACAGAAATATCATGCATAAAATACAGAGTTCCCATTATTAGCACATTGTTTTGGTGTGGTACGTTCCTTACAATTGATGAAAGCACATTTTTTTTTTTAACTTAGATTTCTTTGTGTTGTGCAGTTCCTAGGATTTTTTTAAAAATTTTATTCTAGTAACATATATACAACCTAACATTTTTAATAATTCCATTGAAATATAATTTATTTAACTAAAATATTCATTAAAATGAGTTATAAAGAATTATTCTCAATGAAATATGTCTAATAAAAGTTAGTCTAGTAACAGTGGTTTTCATGATGGGCCTTGAGAGTTCATAAATTTCATACAAATTGTCATTCTCCTCCATATTAAAAATTATTCCCTTTTTTATTCTAAATATTTTTATTAAAACATAATATGCATTCAATAAAATTCACCCTGTTGAGTGTACAATCCTGTGAGTTTTGACAAATGCATAAATCTGTATAAGCACAACCATAATAAAAATATAGAACATTTTCAATTCTTATTTTCAAACGAACAAACAGAACTTTGAAATATCTTCCAGATAGAGTCTAGGCTCCCTTTGCCAGGGATGTAAGGCTTTCACGACCTGGCCTCTGCCCCCAAGGCCTTAAAGCCCGGCTGGAAAATAAAGGAGGTTGGAGGAGTTGACCTTTGGCTTCAGTTCTGACCCAGGCTATGTTATGTTTCTTTTTTCCCAGGCTTTAATTCAAGGCAGATGGAATATGTATGTGCCGCACTGGATGGAGGCAGCGGGAGCTCCGCGAGAGCCACCCCCACCCCCACCCCACGCCGGCTCACTGATTCTGTTATTCTCTGGTATTAGTGAGCTTTTTACTGAAAAACAAACCACTCCAAACCTTAATGGCTTAAAACAACAAAGATTTATCAGTTCTCACAATTCTGTGGGCCAGCTGGGCAGGGCTCTTGCTCTGGGTTGGCTCAGTGCTCTCTGTGGTCCCCTGGCAGCTTGGGTGGGCTGCGTGGTCTAGGATGGCCGTCTGCTCATAGATATGGATATATAGGATGGCCGGTGATCAGCCGCCTGACTGCTCTAAGGGGCCCTCTGCTGGATCTGCTCCCCATGGCCTCTCACCCTCTAGCGGGCTAGTGCAGGCTTCTTTACTTGGTGGACTCGGGGTTCCAAAGAGTAGTGGAAAAGGGTGGACCCCAGTGTGCAAACAGTTTTCAAGTCTTTGCTTGCATTGCATTTCCTAATGTCCCATTGGGCAAACCAAATCCAGACCCACCACATTGTGCTGGAGGCAGAGACAATAAGGCACAGAGCAGAAACCCACAGTGGGCCTGGTGGGGCTTGGGGTTAGTCCTGCTGCTGCTGCAGACCTGCTGCTGGAGAACCTAAGGCAGGGGTGCTCCTGGGAATCAGGGTGCCTGATACCCTCAGCCTTCCCAGCCCCTGCCCAGTCTCCCTCTCTCCACCTGACTAATCACCCCAGGCTTCTATATCCCTCTTTCTCTAGTTTCACACCTCTTACCAGCAATTCACACTGCATACAGTTTAACTATTCCGAAATGATCTCCTTCCCCTAAAAAAATATAAAGTGATGTTCCCCACGTCCTACATGCTACGAGGCCATGAGGTTGAGCGGTTAACACATAGGCTCTGGAATCAAGCCAGCCCGCTTTTTAATCTAGCTCTGAGTACTTATTTTCTAGGTGAGTTTGGACAAGTTAATTAACCTTGTTAAGCTGCCGTTCCTTGTCTGTAATATGTGTGTTTAGGGTCTTACACAACGTCGGGGACATGATACAAGGCACCTTGGAGGGTAGCCCCCTTCCTGGCTGTAGATCAAGCGGGTCCCCACCCACAGGCAAGGACAGCATCCAGGGCATCCAAAACAGAAGGGGATTGTTTTCTTTGTTAAGTTTTAACTTGTAACAGACAGAACCATTGCTGCAAAGTAATTTATTTGTTGCCTCTGGGCTCATGTTTGGAAGGCTCCCTGCTCTGTTCCAGCCTGATTTTCCAAACATTAACATCTGCCAAGAGCTCACACAAAGCGGAGGTTGTAAACTCACTCTGCAGGAGAAAGAAGAGCGAGGGCAGCTCACCATACCAGGGGCGAGTCAGGAGGCAAAGACTGGTGAGCAAGTAGGGAGGCTGAGGGGAATGGTGCAGGAGGCGGGGCTGGAGCCCCCAAGGGGGGGGAGTTCAGATTTGCCCAGTGATAGTAGCAGCAATGATTTTTCAGAGACCACCGACCACGTGCCAGCTACTTTACACACCTCCCATTTAGGACTCTCGAAGTTCAGCACGTCCAGTGCAGCACACGTATGTTCCACCTGCCATGGGATGCTGGCGTTACCCATTTTACAGGACATGGATCTGAAGCACATAGATGTGAAGTGGCTTGCCCAAATTCACACAAGTAGTTTGGAGCACAGCCAAGATTCAAACACAGGGCAGCCTGGTTCCAGGTGCCACAGTCTTTTCTCTATCCCACTTTGCCTTGGGGGATTCTAGAGCCAGAGGAAGAAGAGTCTCCACCCTTTGATTTGTCTCAACTCTCTTTCAACAGATTGAGAAATTGAGGCTCATAAAGGTTAAGCAAGAACCCCAGAACACAGAGCGATAGGAGTAGAGACATATCAGGATCCAGGAAAGAGGGCTCCCACAGGCTCAGATCGGCAAGTCAGTCCTCAGTGAACCCCTGGAGTTCCAATGGCTCACCCCAAGCCCATCGCTTCCTACTTGCCTTTCCACTTGCCTGCCCATCACATTGCCAAGTCTGGCAGATGTCTGCCATCAACTGTCCTCAGCATTCATCTCACCTGCCTGGATCCTTGAAGTCTTGGGCTCTGGAATCCACGGGTCCAGCTTATTCCCCAGGTCTGGACCTAAGAGTGGGTGATAACTTCTGACCACATCCTGTGATCTCAGTCTGACAGTTTCCTCTTCCCAGCCTTCCACACTTAACTGTTGCTCATTCATCCACAATTTAGCATCCAGATACAACCTACAGCCTCTGCAATAGGCACTGTGTGGGTTTCTGTGCCCATGAAGATAAACAAAATAGAATTCTTGCCCTCAAGGAGCTTACATTCTATGGGAGGCAAAAACATGGGAAGATGATCTCAAGGCAATGGGTTTGGTCAATTCCCCATAGAGTAATTTCTTCCCCTGCTCCAAACTATCCCTGCCATTTCCTCCACAGCAGTTAAGGCATTTGCATTCTTAAATGATCTTGTTGGCTGAACTGTGGACACTGCATTGGAGGAGGCCAGGTAGGATGCTGAGAGAATACAGCAGGTAAAAGCAGGTGAAAGACAAGGGAGGCACAAGAATGATGTGGGAGCAATGAGGCAGGAAGGATGAAGAAGGTCATCTTAAGAAGAAGGAAGAAGACTTGGTAACTGATTTGAAGGGATGGGAGGGCAAGAAAGTTGCTGGTGACAGTGAGGGGCTTGGTGACTTCTCAGGTTGGGTCCTAGGGCACAGGAGGTAGGCTGAATGATATGTGGAGCACACAGCCCTGTGCAAATGCAAACTAATAGGAATCTACTGAAAAGAAGGAGAAATAATTACTTCCAAGCTGCAGGTCAATACTTCCCAGGCTCCTTGCTCTCAGATTGACCTGACCTGGGAAATGCAAGGCATTGTCATTGAAAGTAAGGAGGTGGCAGTCACTCTGGGGTTAAAATTCATACAAGCTGGGAAGCGGCTGTGGCTCAATCAGTAGGGCTCCCGTTTGCCATATGGGAGGCCCCGGGTTCGGTTCCCGGGGCCTCCTGGTGAAGGCAGGCCCGCCCGCACGGCGTGGTTGGCTGACCCGGAGAGCACAAGCAGCAAGGGGGGATAAATGAATAAATAAATAAAATCTTTAAAAAAAAAAAAAAAAAAAATTCACACAAGCTGACTGCTTCAGGCTTTTGCCAAAGACAAAAGACAGGGGCGTACTTAGTGTTTAATCAAAATTTTACTAAGCATCTTTTTACATATGAAAACCATGCACCCCCAAATATAAGGACATCCAAGGAAGAGAAGCTTGAGGTCCTTCTTCATTTGCACAGAGCTGGAGAGGTGGGCATGATGGAACCCTTGGAAGCCCTTCAGTGCTGGCAAGAGAGAGACCTTTACACCCACATGACAGAGGGGGAAACAGGTCCAGATGGTAGGAGTTGCTCAAGTTATCATCCCTAATTGCTGGAGACAGAGTCTAAGAAGTAGGAAGCAGAGAGTTTAAGTGTCTGGGCCCTGAAGGTCCAAATCCTGGCAAGCAGCCCAACTGCTCTAAGCCTCGGCTTCTGCATCTATTAAATGGGAACACACTAGTACCTGCTTCTCTTAAAGCATGGCTGTGACTGCCCAATGCAATGAGGCATGTAAGTACTTACGACAGTACCTCGTGTATGGTCAAAGCACACTGAGTGCTGCCTCTCATTTCCAGTCCCCCGAGCAAGCTCTCTGAGGGGAAAGCCAGGCTTTGCTCACCATGGACAATGTTTGGACAGGATGGGCAGAGAGGGCCTCCGCTCTAAGGAATCCTGTGTGTAGTGATGGGTGTGGTCTTCTACCTTTGCAGCATTTTACACAAGAAGCCAGGCAAATTTCTTTCTGTGCTTGAAAGAACACAGCAGAAAGGAGAAGGTGCCAGCAAAAGAGATGAGAGCAATGCTTTTTAAAAAGGTGACTTTTGGGGTTCCTCCAACACTCACACTCTCAGAGAAGAGGCAAAGGCTCCCTACACACTTTGATACAAACATGCATCAGGCCAGAGACCACAACTCTCCATTTACCAAGGACCCTTCTAGGCTGAAAAGGCCAGCCAGTTGTCCCTCCGAAGGGGTCTGACTATCTATTTTTGTGTAATAAACCATACCAAAACTTAGTAGCATAGCCAAAAAAAATTTTCCGTGCACAGGGCACAAAGCAGATGGCCTTGTTCCACCATGTTTGGGGCCTCAGCTGGGGAGACTCAAATGGCCAGGAGCGACTTGAATTTCCAGAGAGTAGAACCTTCTGAAGGCTTCTTCATTCTCACCCAGGCAGGAATGGCTGGAAGGCTGGGCTTGGTGCAGACTGTCGCCTGGAACACCTACAACGTGCCTTCTCCAGCATGGCTGGTGGTCACAGGGCTCCCAAAGATAGCATTGCAGAGAAGAAGGCTGAAGCTGCATGGCCTGTGTGATCAAGCTCCAGGAGTCACAGAGTGTCACCTCCACCATTTTCTATTGCTTAAAGTAGTCACAAATCCACCCAGAGTCAAGGGTTAAGGGTATAGTTTCCACCGCCTGGTGGGAGGCATGTCAAAGAAGTTGCATCCGTGTTAGTTGCTACCCCCAGAGAGGTTGCTCTAATGCCTCTTGGGAGTTCAGCACTCCCTAAGGTAGAGTTGCAGTGGCATTTAAGGACTCAGAGGATGTTTCAGGACCCTCTATCCCTACACTTTAGAGATGAGGGCTTCTCTGGATCCAAAGAGGGAACTGAGGAATGGAGCTTACTGTAGAACAGTTGAGAAAACTGAAGACAAGAGAAGAGCAATGGCTTGTTCCACAGAGAAGGACACACATAGTTTTCAATCATCCATGCTGCATGCATCCATGCAGGAAAATTTGGATTCCTGCAGCCCAGAAATAAAATGCTTTCCTTTTGTCATAACCCTATTTCTTGCCATCAGGTATAGGGTACACTCAAGGGCAACAGACAATAAAGAATGCTGTGATGGGATAATAGGGGTCAACCAGCTCAGAACCCAGCCTTTCTCATTGTCCCTCCTGGTCAAGGTGACCCCAGGACCCAGAGAGGAGGGATTGTTCATGAAACTACACCCACACTGACAAGACAGACACATAGATATGATTAAGTTAATTTTGGTAAATTTCATAAAGTAAATTTAATCTTCTCAATATTTGTGTTTCTTTTAGAATGTCTTAATTAATGAAGATCTCTAGATACTGAAGCAAGTGGATAGCTTGGACATCTGGACTTAAGATGCAGATGACCAGAGGTGGCAAACCAAGCCAGGTCTTCCAGGATGGGGCCTAAATGGGGCCTCTTCTTGTGCAAGTGGGATGCTCTTACACACAGCAAATAGGGGGGGTCAGAAATGTCTTTATAAGTCATTCAGTGATGCTCATTCTCACATACACAGTGAGATTGTCTTTTTCTTATAGGTAAGTATACTGGCTTGTTCTGGAAGTAAAATAAGAGGGCACTAAACTGCCATTTTACGATCTTGCAGTATCTCCTTGGACTTTACCATTCCTTGAAGGTCCTGCCTAGCCTCATTCCTCTCAGACCATGTGACCTTGAGGGTTGATTCCAGGCCATTCATTCACTTTTAAAAAACATTTTAAACTTTATTTTTAAGGGAGTTTTAGGCTACAGAAAAGTTACATTGAAAATATAGGTGACTCTCATATATCCCCCTCCCCCTCCCAAAAATTTCCCCCATTAATAACACCTTATATTAGTGTGGTACATTTGTTACAATTGATGAACAAATATTGAAGCATTGCTACAAACCATGGCCTATAGTTTACATTATAGTTTTCAATTTGCACTGTACAATTTTATAGGTTTTGACAAAATATATAATGGCCTGTATCTGTCATTGCAACATCATGCAGAACAATTTCCAATGCCCAAAAATGACCCGTGTTATACCTATTCTTCCCTCCCCCTCTCCTCAGAACTTCTGGTGACCACTATCTTTATATCAATGTTACAAGTTCTTCTATTATTACAATAATAATAATTATACTTTGGTCCATGGTTGCATTCCTCCCTTATGTTTGTTCATTCTTCAGTCTTGAGCATTTGGGAATTGTGATATCCACTCTGCTTCAGATTGAGAGGGAGATTAGATTTTATGGGGCATGTGGAAGGAACTGTCTGGCTTGTAGTTGTAGATACTAACTGTTCTTTTGGGATGAGCATTGTCTATCGTCCTGGGCAAGGGTTAGGGTTAGGGTTAGGGTTAGGTTAGGGTTATTTGTACTGGGCAAGTCCAATGAACTGGAAAGTGTTGGCTGCAATTCTGCTGAGATTCAGGGCTCAACCGGCATCATTCATTCACTTTTAATCCCCAGTGTTCAGCAAAGTTAAGGACACATGGAGCTGGACTGAGTAAAATTCCTTTGCTAGGTGATTAAATGTCAAGTATCCTGGCACACAGTGGTCACTCTGATGACTCTGAGTATTCACTTGCTGATAGAATCCTTCCATTTGGGTTATAAAGGACATTTATTCTTTAATGGATGACTGAACAAATAGGGGGTAGGCAGGAGGAGGAAAGTGGAGGCCAGAATCATGAACCCAAACTTTGCAATTCTCTCACTAATAAGGCAGAGGCCCCAGGAGGCAGGCAGAGCAGTAGAAAGAGCTTGCTTCAGTGTTTCCAGAGAGAAGAGCTTAAATGCCAATAATTATCCTCTGGGGGTTGGATGTCCCCAGTCTAACTAAAGGAGCCAGGGGTGCATATCCCAGACTTCCCTGAAGTACAGAGGGCACATTCAGATTCCAAGTCATGGACTTTGAGTCTATAGTCTACAGAACTTCTGTTTAACTCTTTTCAAAGCCTCAGAAAACATTGGCTTCCAAGTTAGTTTTCCATATGGCAGAGCAATTCTCTTACCCATCTCTTCCTATCAGTGAAATTATCTAAAAAAGAGATGAAGAGCATTGAGAAACATGGAATATGCCTGAGATATAGTAATAGGTGAAAACAAGATGCTACATACTGACAATGACTGTGTCTACAAATGTCTTTAGGGTGGGCTTAGGGATTCTTATATTCATTTATTCCTTCAGCAGGTTTTAGTTAGGATCTAGTCTGTGCTAGGTATTGTGTTATGTGCTAGGGCCTCAAAGTGCCTGACCCACAAGGACTTTTAGAGTAGAAGTGAAAATAAGAAGGGAATTGGAAAAAAATGGAAAATTAATGGTTACTACTGAGAGGATAATCCTTCAGTATTTCCAGGGGATACAAGGCTCTTGTAACTTTTTCCCATGTCCCAAGAACTGAGGTTGTACTTCTGATAATTTCATTTCCACTGAAGGCTTTGTGTAAGTAGGCAGTGTGGCCCCAAACTCAACAGAAATACAACTATTGTTTTCACCTTTCAACCTGGTTCTCAAAACATGAATAGGAGACTCTTGGTGCTACCCCTAAATGAACTGGGCAAAGGACCTGGTTGGTAGTCCCATGGACCTTAGTTCATGTTATTCTAGTAGGTAGAAGCATGTACCTCAACAACAGACATGCTCTTAATCTTAATTCTCTTTCTGTGACTGTGAACCCATGGCAAATAGGACCTTCTGAAGATGTATTATCAGTTAAGGTATGGACTCATTTGTGAATAGGATCTTCTAAGATTCATTTAGCTGTAGCCCAACCAAATCAGGGTGGGGCTCAATCCATATTACTGGAAGACTTATAAAGAGAAAGCCACAGGAGCCAGAAGCCAGCGGAAACCAGAAGAACAGACACAGGAGGACACCAAGGACATTGCCATGTGATGTAGACAAAGATGCAAGTCAAGGATGGGGACAAGCTAGCACCAGAATGCTACAAATTTCAGGGAGAAAACAAGACCTTGATTTTGGACTTCTAGCCTCCAAAACCATGAACTAATAAATGTTTGCCATTTAAGCCAACCCACTCTGTGTTATTTATCATAGCAGATCTGACAAATGAAAACACTAACTATAGGCCCTCAGCAGAGTAACTTAAACTCTGAAACTCAGTTTTATCAACTCAAAAATAAGAATGGTACCTACCCCACATGGTTGTTGTGTTAGATGGCATAATATGTAAAAGTGCATGACAGAATCTCCCCAGATACTCTTGAGGATGGTAGAGACTAGAGAAGGACCTCACAAATACTGAATTGAAGAAAAAGAAAAATATCAGATTCAGTACCTTAAACCTGAAAGTGGACATGCATTGTTAAGGTAACTTGTAGCTTGTGGAGGATCCTGCCCAGGTGGTCTCTTCTGGGAGCCTGCAGAGCGAGAACCTTGGAGACATCGATATGGAGGGAGCTGGACAGTGAGGTGGACAGCTCAATATAAAATCATGAGATTTTTCCCCAGCTAGAAATCGTGGACACAGATGGCCAAACCCCACCCTCCTGGCAACCCTGTGAGAGGGAGCACTCTTTGAGAGTGGTAGAGTCCTGGCAAAAAGGAACATAGAAAAAAGCAAGGACATACAAGAAGAACAAAGTGTCAAAGAGAAAACAACACACACACAGAACCACCAGCTATATAAAACTCAAGAGTAGAGAGAGAAGCTAATCAACTGAATAAATCCATCAAGATAAAATGATGACCAGAGGGCAATAAAAATTACAAACTATACTGAGAAACAGGAAGACATGGACCATTCCAATGATCAAACTAAAACCAGGAAGAAATGCAGAACATGAAACAACTAATCAAAGCTGTCCAAACAAATATCATGGACCAACTTAATGAAGTGAAGGAAGAGATTAAATATATTAAGAAGACACTGGGAGAACATACTGAAGAAATTGTATACATACATAAAAAGATAATGGATATGATGGTGATGAATGGCACAATCCAAGAAATCAAAAAGATGCTGGATTCACATAACAGCAGATTTGAACAGGCAGAAGAAAGAATTAGTGATGTGGAAGACAGTATATCTGAAATCAAACAAATAGTAGAACAGATCCGTAAAAAGATAGAAAAAATCCAGCAGGGACTTAGAGATTTAACTGACAACACAAAATACACAAACATATGCATTATAGGCATCGCAGAAGGAGAAGAGAAGGGAAAGGGAACAGAAGGAGTGTTGAAGGAAATAATGGCTGAAAACTTCCCAACCTATTGAGGGAGATGTAAATACATGTCCAGGAAGCACAGTGCACCCCAAATAGTATAAATCCCAACAGGTCTACCCCAAGACATATAATTATCAAAATGTCCAATGCTCAAGACCAAGAGAAAATACTCAAGGCAGCAAGAGAAAAGAGAACCATCACATACAAGGGAAGCACAATAGGATTAAGTGCTGATTTCACATCTGAAACCATGGAGGCAAGAAGACAGTGGTATGATATAGTCAAGGTACTAAAAGAAAAATACTTCCAGCCACAAATTCTCTACCCAGCAAAGCTGGCATTCAAAAATGATGGAGAGTTCAAAATATTCACAGATAAACAGAAATTTAAGAGAATATGCCAACAAGAAACCTGCACTTCAAGAAATACTAAAGAAACTTCTACAGGTTGAAAGGAAAAAAACAGGAGAGAGAGAGATGGAGGAGAGTGTAAGCACAACTAAAAAGACAAAAGAAAAATAAAAACAACATATGACATACATAAACCCAAAGAAAATATGGCTGATGTAAGAAATTCATTGATAGTAATAATACTTAATGTTAATGGATTAAACTCACCAGTCAAGAGACACAGATTAGCAAATGGATGAGGAAATTTGACCCATCTATATGTTGTCTACAAGAAACCCACCTTAGACACAGGGATCCAAAGAGGCTGAAAGTGAATGGCTGGAAAACAATTTTACAAGCAAACAATAACCAAAAAAGAGCAGGAGTAGCTATCCTAATATCAGACAAAATAGACTTTAAGTGCAAAACTATTGTAAGAGACAAAGATGGACACTATATATTAGTAAAAGGGGTAATCTTCCAAGAAGAGAGAACAATCATAAATATTTATGCACCAAATCAGGGTGCCTCAAAATACATGAGGCAAACACTGGAAAAACTAAGTGGAGAAATAAATGCCTCTACACTTATAGTGGGGGACTTTAATACACCATTATCATCATTAGAAAGAACATCTAGACAGAGAATCAATAAAGAAACAAAGACTCTGAATAATACATTACAAAACCTGGACCTAATAGACTTATACAGAACGCTACACCCAAATACAGCGGGATATACATTCTTCTAGAGTGCACATGGATCATACTCCAAGGTAGACCACATGCTAGGCCACAGAACAACTCTCAATGAATTCAGAAAGATTAAGATTGTACAAACTAATTTCTCGGACCACAATGGAATGAAATTGGAAATCACTAAGGGCCAGAGAAACAGATTAGGCACAAAGATATGGAAGTTAAACAACATACACTTAGACAAACAGTGAGTCAAGGAGGAAATCTCTAAAGAAATCAGCAACTACCTTGAAACTAATGAAAATGACAACACAACATATCAAAACCTATGGGATGTAGCCAAAGCTGTCCTGAGAGGGAAGTTCATAGCCATAAATACATATATTTAAAAAGAAGAAAGAGTTAAAATTAAAGACCTAACTGCACACTTGGAGGAATTGGAAAAATCAACAACAAACTAAACCTAAAGGAAGTAGAAAGAAGGAAATAATAAAGATTAGAGCAGAACTAAATGAAATAAAGAATAAGAAAGCACTAGAAAAAATAAACAAAACCAAAAGCTGGTTCTTCCAGAAGATCAATAAAATTGACAAACCCTTAGCCAGACTACAAAGAAAAACAGAGAACAGATGCAAATACACAAAATAAGGAATGAGCAAGGGGATATCACTACTGACCCCACAGAAATAAAGAGTATCATAAGAGGATACTTTGAAAAATTACATGCCAACAAGAATGATAATTTAGAGGAAATGGACAAATTTCTAGATACTCACAAATAGCCTACATTAATGAAAGAAGAAACTGATGAACTCAACAGTCCAATTACAAGTAAAGAGATAGACTTGGTCATCAAAAACCTCCCAACTAAGAAGAGCCCAGGACCAGATGGCTTCAATAGCTGATTTCTACCAAACATTCCGGAAAGAGCTAACACCAATCCTGCTTAAGCTCTTCCAAAAAATAGAAGTAGAAGGAATATTGCCTAACGCATTCTATGATGCCAACATTACCCTAATACCAAAGCCAAACAAAGATACCACAAGAAAGGAAAATTACAGACCAATTTCTCTAATGAACCTAGATGCTAAAATCCTCAACAAAATACTTGGTAATTGCATTTAACAACATATCAAAAGGATTATACACCATGGCCAAGTGGGTTTCATCCCAGGTATGCAAGGATGGTTCAATATAAGAAAATCAATCAATGTAATTCACCACATAAACAGATTGAAAGAAAAAAATCACACGATCATCTCTATAGATGCAGAAAAAGCATTCGACAAAATACAGCATTCTTTCCTAATAAAAACATGGCAAAAGATAGAAATAGAAGGAAACTTTCTGAATATGATAAAGGGTATATATGAAAAACCCAAAGCTAACATCATCTTCAATGGTGAAATCTTAAAAGCCTTCCCTCTGAGATTGGGAACAAGATAAGGATGCCCCCTATCACCACTCCTATTTAACATTATCTTAGAAGTATTTGCTCGAGCATTGAGGCAAGAGAAAGATATAAAAGGCATCCAACTTGGAAAAGAAGAAGTAAAAATTTCATTATTTGCAGACGACATGATCCTATACGTAGAAAGCCCTGAGAAATCTACAACAAAGCTTCTAGAACTTGTAAAGGAGTTCAGTAATGTTGCAGGCTATAAGATCAATGCTCAAAAATCAGTAGCATTTCTGTACACCAATAACGAGCAATCTGAGGAGGAAATCATGAAAAAAAAAATACCATGTACAATAGTAACTCAAAGAATCAAATACCTAGGAATAAATTTAACTAAAGATGTAAAGGATTTATATACAGAAAATTACACAACACTGTTAAAGGAAATCAAAGAAGACTAAAATAAATAGAATAATATTCCCTGTTCATGGATAGGAAGACTAAACATCATCAAGATGTCTATCCTACCCAAACTAATCTATTGATTTAATGCATTCCCAATAAAAATCAACACTGCATTTTTTAAGGAATTGGAAAAATTACTACAAAATTTATTTGGAAGGGTAAGAGGCCCCAAATGACAAAAGACACATTGAAAAAGAAAAATGAAGTTGGAGGTATCACACTACCTGACTTTAAAACATACTACAAAGTTACAGTGGTGAAAACTGCATGGTATTGGCACAAGGATAGACACATTGGCCAATGGAACCGCATTGAGAGTCCTGATACAAATCCTCACATGTACAGTCATCTGATATTCGACAAGGCCACCATGCCCACTCAGTTGGGAGAGAATGGCCTCTTCAACAAGTGGTGCATGGAGAACTGGATATCCATATCCAAAAGAATGAGAGAGGAACACCATCTCACACCTTATACGAAAATCAATTCAAGATGGATCAAAAGATCTAAATATAAGAGCCAAGGCCATAAAGACCTTGGAAGGTAATGTAGGGAAGCATCTGCAGGACCTTGTAATAGGAAATCGTTTCATGAATTTCACACCCAAAGCACAAGCAGCACAGGAAAAAATAGATAAATGGGATCTCCTCAAAATTAAAAACTTTTGCACCTCAAAGAACGTTATCAAGAAAATAAAAAGGCAGCTTACCCAATGGGAGAAAATATTTGGTAACCATATATCTGATAGGAGCCTAATATCCTGCATATATAAAGAAATCCTACAACTCAAAAATAAAAAGACTAACAACCCATTTTAAAAAATGGGCAAGTGACCTGAAAAGACACTTCTCCAAGGAAGAAATAAAAATGGCTAAAAAGCACATGAAAAAATGCTGTACATCTCTAGGTATTAGAGAAATGCAAATGAAAACTACATTGAGATACCATCTTACACCCATTAGAATGGCAGCTATTAAAAAAACAGCAGACTATAAGTGTTGGAGAGGGTGTGGAGAAATGGGACCCCTCATCCACTGCTGGTGGGATTGTGGAATGGCCCAGCCACTGTGGAGGATAGTTTGGCGGTTCCTCGAAAAACTAACTATAGATCTTCCATATGATCCAGTGATTCCACTGCTGGGAATATACCCAGAAGAACTGAAAGCAAAGACACGAACAGATACATGCACACCAATGTACATAGCGGCATTGTTCACTATTGACAAAAGTTGGAATCAACCCAGGTGCCCATCAACAGATGAATGGATAAACAAAATATGGTACACACATACAATGGAATATTACTCAGCTGTAAGAAGGAATAAAGTGCTAACACACAAGATAACATGGATTAATCTGGAAGACCTTATGTTGAGTGAAGCAAGCCAGGCATTGAAGGATGAACAGTACATGACCTCACTGATATGAATTAAGGAAATTGAGCAGTCTCTGAGAACTCTTGTCTGAACGATAAGTGTACAAGAAAGAGAAAGAAAAGAGAAAGTTGTGAGCCATCACCCATATGGACTTAACCAATGGTAAAGTGATAGAGTGTAGCTGTGTATTGAAGGGATAGGACAGGAGGGTAGTGATACATTGGGTTGGGTGGTGCAGGGTTGACAGGCGGGCAGATTGGGAAGGGTGGGTTAGAATACCCAGAATACTGAGGGGAGAGCAGAAATAGACAGGTGGGCATCTCTGAAGAGCAAGGGCAGTTCCTAATAGTGGAGGACAAACCAGTGTGTCATGACCTCTTGTTGCATATAACTATGAACCTTGTCATCCAATGAGTCAAGTCAGGGGGTCATCATGGGACCCAGGAGGATGGGGAAGGAGGAACAGAATAGATCAAACAGGGGGTATTTAGTGGTCAATGGAAATGTTTTTCATAACCTGACAGTGATGGACACAGGACATGGTAAATATCATCAAAATTTATAAAAGTGTATCGTCCAAAATGTAAACCATTGACAATGCTTAGTAGCTATGTTTCACTATCTGTATATCAGTCATAACAATGCTACCATCCACATACATAAAGGTTTTAATATGGAGTGAGGAAAGGGGGAGGAGTTTGGGTGTATGAGAGTGTCTTTTATTCAGTGTGTGATTTTGCTGTGACCTAAAACTTCTTTGAAAATTAAATGAAAAATAGTGAGACATTGGGGAGTGAGAGGGGGAAGGTGCCACAGTACAGATTGGACACCAGATAGTGCAGTGGTAAATGGCAAAATGTCAAAAAAAAATTTTTTTTTAATTTTTTCTCATTTTTTGAATAACCCATTCCTTTAATTTTATTTTTATTTTTTTAAGTTTTCATGTATTTTATCTCTTGAATTTAAACATCGTTATTATTTCATTTTCTTGTTAATTGTATTTGGCTATTGTATTGGCTTCTTCTTTAAAGAAATTTTGGATCACAGAAGGGTTACAACTGGGGCAAGAGAAGATCGTTGGTGGGGGGCGTCAGGGATGGTGGGTGAATGGGAGGAAGTTCACCTGAACATACATAAAAGGTATATAAAATTGTTCAAATGCTCTCAGGGCATGGTCACAGTGGGAGGAGAACCACTCAATAAATGAGAGAATACTGAATTCCCATCCTGGACAGCTCTGCCATATTCTCCAAGGGAGTAGCAACAGTCCCCCAAGTGCAGGGGCAGTGTCTGGCAAAGGAGGATGATCCTCTGATGGGCTCTTGTTATTGATGACTAGCCTTATGAGTCTTGGCTCTTGAAATTGAAACTTAGCCTATTGTTATGGGGTGCCTAAGGGTTGCCACCTGAGAGCCTCCTTGTTGCTCAAATGTGGCCTCTCTCTAAGCCAGACTCAGCATATGAATGCATTACCTTCCTCCCAGCGTGGGACATGACTCCCAGGGATGAGCCTCCCTGGCAACGAGGGATTACTAACAAGTGCCAACAGGTGATACAACTGGAAAAAGACCTTGAATAAAAGGGGGAAAAGGTAAAGACAAATGAGCTCATATGCCTAAGAGACTTCAAAGAGAGTCAGGAAGTCATCCCAGAGGTAACGTTTATACACATCTCAATAGGACCTCATAGGCTTCCAATGTGAATACACTCCAAACAGAGGGGCTCCTGAGGGCTCTGGAGACACCCAGGTCCTATATCAGGGCGGATAGCCCCAGAGTTTTGCACCTTATCCGTGGGCCCTACTTTGGAATCCTTGCTCCTGAGAGTGACAGAGTTGGACCCAAATATGTCTTCCCTGCACATGGTCCATCTGTCCCTTCTATTCAAATTTATATGTGTTGCCAGAGTTTGTAGGTGTACTTCCAGAGACCATAGTCTTTGTGCTGTCCATGTGCCAGCTGGGCCTGGAATCTTGGTGGAGCTGCAACTCCTACTCTACAGCTCAATGGACTCACCCTGAACACCTGGTGGGGAGATGGTGATGGACAACAGCCATCCCAGGGAATGGAGAGAGTCTGCAGCTGCAGGCAGGATAATCCCATCCATCTTATTCATGAGATATAAGCCTCCTCTCACTTGGAGGTGGAGTGGACATCACCATCTCAGACTCCTCAGGATTGGGGGAAGAGCTATGGACTAGAGTGGACTTACTGGTACTCTGTTATAGACATATTGTGATTCACACAATGGAAGTAATTACAGCATTAATGTGGAGCCAGTGGTCACTGGATGCTTTAGGGGCAGGGAGAGGGAAAAGCAGTTGTAATACAGGGGCTTTTTAGGGACTTGGGAATTATCCTGAGTGACATTACGACAGATATAGGCCATTTTACATCAGCATATACCATGCAGAACTGTGTGGGAGAGAGTGTGGTCTACAATGTGAACTATGGTCCCTGCTTAGTGGGAAAGCCCCAAGATGTGTATATCTATTGCAGGTGATGTGCCACACTAATGAAGGATATTTATCTGGGAGGTTGTGGGAGGAGTGGGAGGTGGGGCATATAGGAATCCCTACAATTTTTGTGTAACATTTATGTAATCTAAGTATCTTTTAAAAAATAAAATTATTATTAAAAAAAAAGTACATGACATGTTGCAGGTGTATCATTATGTTACTTGGCTCTTTTCCATCTATAAGTGTTTCTTTAATAGTATCGTTGCACTGTTTTTACAATTAGTATATGTTATGGCTTGGAGTTATGTACCCCAGAAGAAACATGTTCATAATCTTAATCCATTCCTGTGGTGTAAATAGGACCTTTCAGAGTTTTATTTAAGGTGGCCAACTGAATCAAGATGGGTCTTAATCCTATCATGGAGGCCTTATAGAGAAGGTCTCAGGGAGAAAGCCAAGGAAAAGAGCTGGAAGTCAACAGAACTGGGAAGAGAGAGAAGATGCTGCCATGTGCATTGCCATGTGATAGAAAGGCCAAGGACCCAAGGATCACCAGCAGCCAGCCTCAGAACACCACAGTCTTCAGGGCAACAGCATTGCCTTGCTTGATACCTGGACTTGGACTTCTCCTAGCCTCAAAATCACGAGCCAATAAATTCCTTTTGTTTAGTCATTGAATGGTATTGGTTTTAGCAGCTAGGAAACTAAGATAGTATATGATCCCAAAAAGCGAAAAAGGTAAGTGAGTTGGAAATAAAGGCATTAGCATAAACAGATAGAAGAAAATATACTGTAATAAGGTTCAGCCTGAAATTCCAGTGGCATCTTAAGCTTTGTTTCCTGAGTAGAGATCAAGTTACCAATAATCATTAGTGATTTAAAATTTAATCACTTGCAAAACAATCGGTAGAATGGTAATAATTTTTCATGCTCAAGAAAGATGACCCATTTGGGGCTTCAAAATTAATGGCAAGAAATAGTGTTGTCAATATGACACCAACATGGCCTCTAATTAATCAGATCCCAACCCCTTTGTCTTCTGGGAAATCTACAGTCAGTTTCCAGTGCCTTAAAAGATAAAGGTTGACCTTGCCCTGCTTGCCTAATAATAATTTATAGATGTGTAAACATTTACCACAACAATTACAGGTTGGCCTAATGAAATTCCAGGAGCACAAGTCACGAAAGCCCTGAGTGTGCATCATAAATTCAGAATCAATCCCGCAGGCTGGGATCTGCAAATAAATTACAAGTCAAGGCAAACTCTTTCAGAGCAGACCTTTTCCAGGGGAGTCGATTGGGGCTCTTGTGGTATGTCTGACTCCCTTAAAAGGTCTGGACATCTATTGGCCAGGTTTTGAATGCTAACTATGATACCCTTTACTTGGAAGTCACTTAAACATCATGAGCCCTGTTTCTTCATCTGTAAAATGGGGTTGAAGCAGGGTGTTCTTACATACTAGTTGTGTGTATAAACAATCACTTCATTAATTCATTTGATAAGTACTTAGTATTAATCTTCTATATTCCAGAAATTTAGTGTTTTCCACAGTACCTAGCACTTGGTAGTCATGCAAAAAATGACAGCTATGATACTATGGTTGATTTATCACTAATAATAATTAGCATAATCATGATTGATGGAAATTTATTCCATAGGAATTTTATTATGGTTGTGGCGAGTTATTCCTTAGGAAGTTAGTGGAATAGAAGAGAAATATGATACCAGAAGCTACCGGTACTTCGTCCAAACCCCCAGGAAAAGGGGTTTAAGCAAGGGAGAAGATGCAGTAACTGTCCCTCTTGCTTCGCACAAACTACATTGTTAAGAGGGAAAGGAGTGGCATGTGCTGAGGGCTTCTCCCATGCCAGGACCTTTGCCACAGATACACTGAGCCACGTCATTCACTCCTCCTCAAAGAATTCTGCTGGGTTCACTATTGTTTTAAGGTAATGGCTCGTGATGTTGTGGGAGTTGGCAAATCCAAATTTTGTAGGGCAGGCAGGCAGGCTGGAAATTCCAGCAAAAATTGATGTTACATTCTTGAGCCCAAAACCCATAGTGGTGGTAGCAAGCTGGAAACTCAGAAAGGTGTTGAGGCAGAATTTTTTCTTCTCCAGGAAAACTCAGTTATTTGTTCTTAAGGCCTTCAACTGATTGGATGAGATTCACCGCGGTTGCCAAGGTCAATCTCCTTTACTTAAAATCAACTGATTGTAGATGTTAATCACATCTCCAAAATACCTCCACGGCAACATCTAGGCCAGTGTTTGGCCAAACAACTAGATACCATAGCCTAGCCAAGTTGACACATAAAAGTAACCATCACATCCAAAGAAATACAACTAAGTGAAAATGACCTTTATTATATATTAATTTATACACTTTATTATAGACTATAGAATTGGGGGAACCTGTGAGGACAAATAATTCTCAAAGTCCAGTGACATGTCCCTAGGGGTCTATGGCGCTGGGATAAAGATTCCCAGTGTGTATGAAAACCCAGACCCCAGACCTGGAGAGAAAGCTCTCACCCAGCCCAGGTAAAAAAATGCCCGTTCAGAGAGCAGGAAAGAGCCAGGCACCTGCCAATCTCCTCGGGTAGGCCCGTCCAACTGGATAGAGACCCGAAACACAAACACACCTGCTGACTTCTCCCTCCAGTGGAGACTCCGGATGTCATCCTACATGGAGAATGAGAATAGTCAGGAAAACGATTTTTCTAATAGTTCATAGGCTGCAGCTGTTGTCTACTTTTAGAAAAACCTGATCCTATTAAAAAGAAGAAATGCAAATACAAGACAATGCCCTGAATGACACACTCAGAGAACACTTTGTCTCTGATTAATCCTAAATGTGGCCATTGAGCATGTGTACTTTTCTTTTCCTTAAGTATAAACCTCATTTGGGAGGGGAGATTTGTTCCAGCTGATTGCTTGGCTACAAATCTCCTTTTGATATTTCTTCTCTCCCTTGTTGCTTACAAGAACCAAGTTCAGGCCTTTGATTTTGAAGAGTAATTTGGGGTAGAGAATCTACGCTCAATTCACTTGATCCATTTCCTTAGTAATAATGCACTGTTTTGAGCCACCTACATTTGGGGGTGCTTTAAAGGAAGTGCCCCCCCCCATATAGGCCAGTGGTAAAGAGCCAAGCTTGTGAAGCAGATCTCCTGGGATAGAATCCTGGCTCTGACACGTCCTAGTTGTATGATCCTTGACTAGTTGCTCCTCTTTGTGTTGCAGTCACTTATATATCATCAGAACTGTGAGGACTTTAAGTAAATAGTTATACCAAGCACTTAAGCCAGTCCCTGACATATATTAAGGCCCCAATAAATGGTAGCTAGAATTATCATTGTTCTCACAGAATGGGAGGAGGTGGCTCCTGTGTTCTCTGCAGCTCAGTAAGAGCTTCTCTTAAACCGCTGGTACCCTTCTGGGTTCCCTCAATCTGTTATGCTAACAACAGGCTGAGCACGTCCCAGGAATGGAATTTCACAAGCATCATCTCACTATAGCTCCCAGAGGGAGGCACTGGGTGGTCCCCATTATACATAGGAGACAGGTGACAGGTCCAGAGCCTGAGGCCTTAACCCGTGGGCTCTGCAGGCTCCTGCTGAGCTGCTGCTTTCTGCAGCCCTCTGACCCCGTCCCCTCTGACCTACCTACCTGGCCCTGGGTGGGGCAGGATGCTGCTGTCAGGGGAGCTTTGGGGAAAAGACATGCCTCCCACTCTGGCAGAATGAGCCCCAAAGGAACCTCTAGAAATAGGAAAAGAGAATCCTGGCAACTTGCCCTTTTTCCTCCAGGGCAAAGGGGCAACAGAGCAAAGGAGACAGCAGCAAAACCAAAGGGATAATCACAAAGGAGATCACACTGTGTGATTCTGTTGATAGGAAGTGCAAAAACAAAAACAGGTAAACCTAGTCAGATCAGCAGTTGCCTATGGGGAGAAAGGACTGGCTGGGAAGGGGCCTGGGGGAACTTCCTGGGGGGACGGAAATGATCTATATCTTGTTGGGATTTGGGCTACATGGTGACACATTTGTTAAAAACCTTTAAATTGCATTTCACTCAGTTTAGATTTAACCTCAATTTGGAAAAAGAAGATGTCACAGAGAAGCAGGAATGGGAGGAGGATGGCAGGAGACCCTGGGAGAGATGCTGGGGGGACGAAGAAGGGGGGCGGCCCAGGCATGGCTGTGGCACAGGAGGGAAATGCCTGATTTAAAGACCCTGAGTCAGAGTATGCTCGGCTGCCCGTTCCTCCCACAGACATGGTCTGGGCTTTGGGGGCTTGGACAGTATCCTTTTCACCCATGATCTGGTCTCCATTCATAGCACCCTGGAAGAGCTTGCCTAGAGCCTCCCCCCACCCTCACCCCCCTCCCCAACAAGTAGAAATCGTTTTCTTTGCCTCCTTAAAAGAGGCCCAGCATTTGGCTTCCTTGCAAATCCCCAAGATGCCCCATCTCTGTGGGAGGGATCCCCTGAAACTGGCATGGGAGACAAGGCAAGGTGTGCCATCAACCTTCTCGGCATCCCAAGAACTAAGAAGTCCGTGGTCTTGCCTCTGCCCCCCTAGGTTGGTTTTCTGGCCAGACTGTGACACAGGGGAGGTTCACGATAGGCCCTGCCCTCCATCCTTACACCCGTCGGCCTGTCCCATGAGCAATCAACAAGTCTCAAAGGGGCTTGTGCCCCAAATGGCACCAAGCCCAGGATCTTGATTGCCCAATTTACTTTTATCAATAATTTTTAAATTAGTTAATGTGCATTATTCTCTACTCCCAAGTTGCTATCCCCTAAATCTGTATCCTAGTCTTACTTATAAGTGGGAGTTACAAAAATATATAAGCTTCATCTCACGTCCATACTTCTGCATTTGCTCTTCCTTCTGCTGAGAACGTTTCTTTCTACTTTATCTTTCCAGCCATCTCCTAATTACTCTCAAGATGTAGTTCATGGCCCTCTGTCTGCAAAGCTTTCTCAATCCTGAGAAACCTCCTCCTCTCCCAGTCATCAACAATATTTACAGCCCTGCCTTGGGCTCCCTCACCTGATTGACAGCTACGTGATGGCAGGGGTCATGTGGCCGTCACTGCTTTATCCTCACAGCCCCAACACACTAGGTAATCAGTAAATGTTTGTTATCTGTTGAGAACACACACACACAAATAAATAAATAAAAGAGTGCTCTGCAAAACGCCTCTGCCTTCTGGAACTGAGACCCATCTGCTGGGGATGCTTTCCTGGGCTGGGGTTGGGGTGAGTGGGTGCTCTCCCATTCCACTTCTCCTGTCCTCCTGACTTTCCTGCTCTGTTAAGGCAGGTCCTTCTGCAACTACAGGGTCTCTGGGGTGGGGGAGCCTGTTCCACCCACTGCAGCAGCTGAAGTGAGGAGGATAGTGATTTCCCCACGTTTTAGGAGGAGAAAACGTAGTTTTTCCTCGGTCCACAGCTCAAATTGCTAAATTCCTTTCGCTGTGACTGTTTTCCTTCTTTCTTTCTTTTTGTTATTATTATTATTAATATTTTTAATTCTAAACTCCCAGGTTAGGAAATCACAGAAGGGAGAAAAGGAGCAGTAGGAAGAGCAGAGCCTTGTTAAACATGGACATTCTGGGCCTGTGTTGGGGACATTCAAGCAAAAAATAGGCCAACCCGGAGGGTAAGTGGCCCCACCTCCAGAGTCCAGGTTGTCCCTGCCAAGGATCACTGGGAAGGCCCTGATGCTGGGTTGCCATGGCGACAGAGCTGTCACAGCCCCAGAGCCTTGCTGGGTAAGCACAAATGATGGCATGCAGGATCCCTCTTTTCATTTGAAAATTACCACTAATTTGCAATTAGTTGGAGGAAAATTGGAGATGGAAGAAAGGGAATTGCTCCTTTCAGCAAACAACCACAACCACTGAAAATTGACTTTTCTACAGCATCACAGTGCAGAGGGGGAAAAAAAAAACTTGTCATTATAAAGAACACAGTTTTGGGAACCAGACTAAAAGACTGAATCTTGATTCTCCAATTTCCCAGCCATGTGACCTTAGGGAAGTCTCTTAACCTCTCTGGTTTTACTCTCCTCAGCTATGAAACATGGATAAAAATACTCACCTGTTTGGTAGATGAGAGGTTTAAATGAAATAATCAAAGTGAAAGCACCATACATAGTAAGTGCCCAGTTAATGGCAACCATTGTTATTATTACTATTTGAGGTTTCCATCCCACCACTATATTCTCTCCTTCCCTTGCCATTCTCTTTATTTATCCATGTCATCTATTCCACTGATACTTATTAGGCACCTCTCTTCCCCACGTGTCTTCTGGAAACTGTAGTTCATCACGTCAGAGGTCCACGAGCAGTTGTTAACGAGAATTATGTGCTACCTTCAATCTTCTTGGGCCCCTGGCATTCACCACCTTCTCCAGGTCTGATCAGCCCCCGCTCCTCTGCATTCTTCCCAACTGATGTCAATACTCTCTTGGCACTCAGTATAAGATCTTCCATCTTTTAGGAGGTGGGAAAATTCAAGGAGCTGAAGTTCACTCACTGGGTTGATAGCACGAGGCAACACCAAAACCAGGAACTGTAGAGGGAAGTAGAGTCGGGGCTCAGCTAAGTCCAGGTGTCTCTGGGCTCTGACATCTTCTGGAACAGGCACAGGGCCCTGTTTGTCTCTGAGATGCTACCCCCAGTACCATCATGCAGCGTGACCACCAGGAAACCAACTGTCCGGGGAAAACATGCTCGGACAGCAGGATGTGACTGCCCTTGGCCTTCACTTGAGCTGTATGCTCTGCCTAGAGTGCTCCTCCCCCTTGCCACACTGGAGAAAACCCACTTTTTAGCCTTCAACTCTGGGTCCCAGATTATGTAGGAAGGAGGTTCTTATTCTTGCGTGTGTGTGTGTTCCCAACCCCAAACCAAGAGAAGGGCTGAGAGCCAGTCCAGAGGAGTCAGGAGATGGAAGTGTGTCCAACAACCCCCTGTTATCCCTCCTGCATGAGGCAGAGCAGCACTGTGGCTAGGAGCAGGGACTGAGCCCAAGCCCTGCCTCTCAATAACCAAGCGACATTGAATAAGTTACATCTTGAAGCTGTAGTTTATGCATGTGCAAAAACAAATAATGATGATTCTGTATTTCCAGGGTATATCACTGCTGTCCAAGTCTGAACTACAGGGAGAGGAATAAAAATAATTCTCTTTCCAAAACCTTGATGCAAACTGATAATTACAGAGGGAGCTTGACAAAGATGGGAGTGGAGAACCACAAGTCCCCTGGCCTACATTAGCTTGATGGTAAGCGAGAAAGAGACCAAGCCCATTCTGCCGTACACAAAGAAGTTGAGATCCAGGACACTTCGGGCTGGTAGCATTTCCAGCTCACCTTATTCCCATTAGAAAGGGTGACATTGACTAATGAAGAATATTCCACCCACGTTGTAAGCCACAAGCAATTATCAATTCCATTACCCAGCAACTTTGCCAAGATGCCTTCTGGCTTACCCTCAGACTAGAGACATTCCAACCGAAGAATGGAGGCACCTGGGCAAGGGAGTGGTTCTGTGGGATGGAAGACTGGCTAACTAAGTCCTCTGCCAGTGCCAGGCTGTGCTCTTACCATGAGGCCTTATCTATGGCATAAGTAGCAGGGTAGGAAGAGGACAGGAGTCAAAAGGACATATTTCAACCCAAACTCTTCCACTTATCAGCGTGGGATTGGAGAGGTGATCTAATCTTTGTTCTTTGAAACACCTGACCCGGCTAAGCCCTGGGGGGAAGGGAGAGGAAGGGGCTGGGACCTGTATCCTCGGCCCTGGAGAATCTCAACACCAGGCCAGCATGACCAGCCCTTACAGAGCACCCTGGCTTCCAGGAAGTGAGGGCATCAGCATGCCCTACCACCTTCTGAGACCAACACTTCCTTCAACTGCTCAACCTGCCCGGCAATGGGCGCTGTGCTGGGCAGTTTTCAACCCTGACTTCTAACAGACCTGTATGAGGGTTATTCTTTTTACAGGGTTCATACAATCGAAGGGAAGGTAAGAGAGATGAGGTCATTTGCTTAGGGTCACAAAGTCATAAGAGAAGGAGTTGAAAGTAACCCCCACCCCCGACCCCCCACCAAATACTGTCAGGGGCCATAGGACCCCGGGCAACTCAGTATGACTGGTTTCCTAGAATGCGCCAGGTATGGCAAAGCTGAGTCTAAGGAGCTGTATTTTGCCTGCTGAGCCCAGACCACAGGGCCCTCCCAGGATAATGGGGGAAGTGAAAGTCTGGAGGAATGGCAAAGCCAGGCCTTCTTCCATGCCAGAACAGAATACGGAAGGGATCTTGTCTATGTCCTCAGCAGAGGGCCATGGGATTGGAGAGTAAATGCAAACTCAAGTTCAAGGCGCCAGTCCATGGGTGGAGGGACTAGCTAAAGCAAGGGGAGAAGATGAACATTTATTTAGCATCTACTATTTGTCGGGAGCTCCCATCCCTGTCATTTCTTTAGAGTTGCCACTTTGGTCTGATAAGTACCCCTATTTTACAGATAAGGGCAGTGCAGCAGAGGTAAGCTAATTGCTTATAAGCTCCATGTATTTCCCTCATGTGGTACAGCACCTACTTCCTTTGTAAGCAGATGATCCAGTTCAGGACTCAGGAGCCCAAGCAAACGGCAGAGCCACCAGCTAGAAGGAGCATGGGTCCCTGAGTGACGGCATGGAGCAAGTCGAGGTAGAGCCCTCGGCAGAAGCCCAAGAGACATGGCCCTCCAGATTACCCACTTCAGACCCACTAGCCAGTCACTTCCTCGGTCTGGGCTTCAGTTTTCCCTCTGTACGAGATACAGGTGGGACCAGATGATGCCCAAAGCTAACACTCAGAAAGGCGTTCTCCTTTAAGCAGGGGGTCAAGAGGGAAGGGCGAGGACTCCTCCTCCTTCCAGTCAGCTCTTGCTGGCTTTCTCTGTAGCTTCCTGCTTGGGCCTTGGGTGGCGTCTCCATTAGAACTCAGCAGGACACTTGAGGAGAGGTTTAGGACACACACGGGTGCTGCAGCTGGCACCCATTAAAAGCTTTCCCAGCACGATCACTGATGAGTTGGTTCATTTTTACCCCCCACAGGCATGGCCCACTTCCCTCCACCTCCCTGGAGAGGAGCTCACCAAGATGACATCAAACCTCCCAGCCACAGCCTCTTCCACCTCCCAGGGGCCCGATGGTCCAGAACCCCCAGGCAGGAGGCCAAGAGACAATTATCTTCCTCCCTTCTTGACTGGACACTCACGACAGGGCAGTGACATTTCATTTTCCACCAAGGCTTACAGCCAGTTTGGCTACACTGCAGTCCCTGGAGACCTGCGCAAGTAGCAGAGAAGGCGGCAGCTGCCTGCTCCGGGCCATGAAGGCTATTTCTGCCGCCTGAGCCCTAAACAGGGGACACGCCTGGCTTCCTGAAACCCTCTCTAGGCTATTTGTTGCTGGTGTTATTTCTCTCCCCTCTCTCACTCCCCTCCCTCCCTCCCCTGAATATCTGTCTTTACCACTCACTCTCCAAAGGCATTTGTCTGCCAGGAAAATAGCGGCTGACAGCAAAGGTCATGGAGACCAGTTCTGACTCGCCGCATACAAATGTGCCTTTTAGCTGTGGGCCTGCAAAGTAGGACCAGGTCCTATTATTGATAAATCCTTGAAAAGACTCTAATGTATCTTCATTTCAGGGAAAACAACTGCCTTCAAGGTTGCTCCGAGAAAATAAAGCAGGCGGCCGGGAGACGGATTCGAGAAGTTGGCATTTTCCCGAAGATTAAAAGATAATAGCACTTCTATTAGGATCACTCCGCCACACTGTGTTGATCTCATCAGGGAAGCCACTGCAGGTCTGATATGAACAGAGCGCATTCTGGAATTAATCACGGGGGGTTTTATTACGGTTCATAGGGCGTTTCGTTCAAGCTGCATCGTTTGCAATATTTATGGCCCCGCTCCCCGGCTCTTATTAAGTGCAAGTGGGCCGCGTGGAGCTGGGCCTGCTGGGTTAGAACACAAAGTCATTCTTCAAAAGTAAATCTTATCTAAACTGTGCACACAAAGCCAATTATGGTTTGATTTACATTTTAATTCTGCTGCAGAGGCCCCATGTTGAAGTGGGAGGGGCCAGAGATACAGGTCATTAAGACCCGGTTCACACCTGTGTCCACTGAGCAGGCCCTGGGAGCAGCCATTCCCTGCGCTGGCCTGGGCTTCTAAGTCTCTGCGATGGGAGCCACCCCTGGGCAGCGTGAGAATTAAGTCAGGGGATGGATGTGGCTCAAATGGTTGGGCATCCGTCTCCCATATGGAGGGACCTGGGTTCGATCCCCCGGGACCTCCAGGTAAAAAACAAAAACAAAACAAAGCAAAAAAAAAGAGAATTAAGTCAGACGGGGGCGACAGTGCATCTGGCGTAAAACCTGGCACAGGACAAGCCCCCGCCCTGCCCTTCTTAGTGTTAGGGACATCCTTAGTGTTTCTTTTACGGAGACCTTATCTGCTTGAGTTCTGGAGAACACAACCGAAGCACAGAATCCAATGAGAATAGGCTGATTAGGTTTTTTTACCCAAAACTTACAATAAATGCATGAGTACATTTTATGAGCCATGGAAACTAGCTTCTAGTACACCAGTTTCCACACTCTCCCCTCTTTCTTACAGATAGGGGACACCTATATTTACCCCACAATGTGGGGCAAATCATCAGCCTTTGGACAAAGTCTGTATCATAACTCCCACTGGATTGTTGTGAAAATTAAAAGACGATTGAGCTGGAAAGGGCTTTTAGTCCAGGACCTCACACAGGGTGTGCACTCAGTAACTTCAGCCTTAGTCACTGGTAGGAAGAGGAGGAGGAGCACATGGGGGTAGAATACTAGTAACCACAGTAGTAGGACTAGTAAGCCTACTAGAAGGACTAGTAACCACAGTGGTAGGACTAGTAATCTTAGCAGAAGTACTAGTCGCCATAGTAGTAACGCTAGTACTCATGGTACTGGTACTAGGAGCCACCGTAGGAGCAAGTAATACTAGTAGGAGTAATGGTATTAATAGTAGTAGTGCTAGTGGTAGTAAAAGGAGTAATAGTTGGAGCGGTAGTGGTGATAAGAAGAGTGTGCAGCCCCACACAGGTTGACCTGGGTGACGGTAACCAAGTCATTTAACCTCTCTGAGTCCCAGGTTCATCATATGTAAAAGGCAGTAAAAGTCTCCAACTATGGACCTAGTCCATAGGAAATCCAACGCCGAAGGTGCAGCTGTGCCTGGCTCACGGCAGGCTTGGAAAGCATACGCTCCCTTCCCGAGCAGCTCCCACCTGTTCATCATCTCTTGCTTCCTCCCTGCCCGAGCTTCTGGGTCTCCAGCACTTCCTGTCTAGAATTCGTCTTTGTGGATTATTATCATGGAAAGAGCACACTTTGGTACACTGGGTCAAAATCTCAATCCTGAGAAAATCCAAGCAAGCCCTTTCCAGGGGCTTGGCACGCGCTAGGCACTCGCTGCCAACGCTGCTGCTGCTCTGTGTCCTAGAGAAAAATCTCTTCCCTTTCCTGACCTGAGTTTCCCCATCCGCACCATGGGATTTGTCTTACCTCGTCTGTTTAATAGCGAAACACCAAAGTGAGGATGCTGCTGGGGCACTTCTTGGCGCCATTCACAGAGCCTGATGTCGTGAACAATCACCGCATCATTTGGGCCACGTAAGAATCCTTCCCATGGCATCGCATTCAGGAGATCCTGTGAGTCCTTCCACTCGAGTATCTCTGGCACGAGGAGTTCATCATCCCAGGACTAGGTCCATTTCCTCATTAGACAACTATAATTGCCTGATATGGAGCTGAGCTATGTCTCCATAACTGCCGCCCTTTAATCTTAGTGCAGCCCTTGGGACTCACCCAAGCAACTTGATGTCACAGGACTTCAAGTATCCAACTCTATGCCCTCAAACGTCCTCTTTTCCTGACTCGACAATGCCAGCCCCGCCACTGCTATCCTTATGACATGCTTCATTCATTTACTGATCCAGTGAGCACTTAGGCATTCAAAGGGAACAGGCCTACACTGGACTCTAGGAATGCAATGATGGGAAATGACAGGCCCTGTGTTGGAGAGCTAATGAGCCCTGGTCACAAGTGTCTTCAATGACTTGGCCCTTTACCTGCTGCTCTGCTCTCCAGGTTCCTCTTCACAGCTTCGGGCCCTGGAGCTGAGTCCCAACTGCAGGCACAGTCTGTCCAGTTCAGAAAGATACCCCAGGCCCTAATCCAGTACCACTGTGCAGTAAACATCCAGGAAGGCATGGTCGAGTGAATGTTTCCTAAATGGATGTCATCTTCCGCATTGCCTGTCTGACAGGGAGGCCAAAGTAGAAGCCAACCTTGAATGGATCTCACAGGACAAACCCAAGAGTCTGAGCATCTCTTACCTGGGCCAGTGCATAAGCTGAAACTAGGAGTGTGCAAAGCCAGAATGGAAGAGTGCAAGAGCAAGGTGTGCTAGTCAGAGAGGACACCCATCAAGTCTCTGACCAGAAGGCAGATGTCAGAACCTAGGGCAGGGCAGGGGGTGGCAGGGAGCGGTGGGGACAGGGTCAAAGAGCAAAGAGAGGAGAGAGTGAAAGTCAAGTGTGCGATGTGGAGGGAATGCTAAATCAGTGACAGATCCAGACAGTAGCTTCTGCTGGGTTGTGTGTTCACTGTGGTCTGGTACTAAGGCCAGGAGCAGTTGAGCTTGCTCTGTGGCAGCCCCACCTCTGTTTCTTGGAACAAATTAAGGAGACAGGCTATAAAAAGAAAAAGTAAGGGAAGGGGGAGGAAAAGTGAGAGGTAGAGAGGAAGCACACAAGGGTGAGAGTGTGAGGGAGTGAAAGAAGAGGGCAGGAGGCAGGCTGAGCGAGCGAGAGAGATGTACAGCATATCCAAACATTAAACTACCACCTTGTGAGCATTTCCATAAACTCGGTTTATTGAATACAGTCTTCTACCATAAAATAGATTTGCAGTTCCATCTACCCCCCCTTCCCTAGTTCCCGGCCTCGGCTGCCTGATAAACGCAGCAGAGTTACCACCACAATATGTACCTCGTAAATCCGCAGGTTCCGGCTGCTCCGTGAGAGCTCAGGTAGCACTTCCAGGATGACCTGTGTCTGGCAGCCCGGCTGCTTCCTGAGGATCTCCCTCCCTGCCCAGAGTAGGCCCTCCCTGTGCAAGCCCCAGAAATAGATGCTAATGTCTGTGGAAGAAAGGAGTGCTTGTCACATGTTTGTATTTTAGCTAAGAAAACCCACCACTTCAGGAAGTGGCATAAATGTAGCATTATGGATTTTGGAGAAAGACGCAGGAGGACATCACTTAAACACCAAAATATTGGCTTCTACCCTCTCATCCACCAGCGGAAGTAGCTAGCTGAGGGCACAGAGAGCACCATTCCAACAGATAATTGTAAGCACGCCAGAGGCTACCATTAAAGACCAGTCCATTTTCTATTAGGCTGAGTTCAGAACTTAATTTTCAGGGGTTTATAAACCAACTCTAAAACTAGATTTTGAATCACAAGTTTTCACCTTGGCTCAACTTGAAAATACTCTTGCTAAAGCTATAGCTCCTAACCATTCCTTTAAAACTCAGACACAGACTTCAAATTGAGTGTATATGTACATGTATATGTATGTGTATGTGCGTCTAATATGTACGTGTTTACGTAAATACATACATATGAATGAAATGAATAGGCATTCCACCTGCAACCTCCAGTTGCTTTTTGAGTCCAGGCTGAATTCTGCAGATGGTGAGCAAGTAAAGAATGATATGCACTTGCCAAACAGCACAAATATACTAACGCAGGGCTGAATATTGACTATTTTGATTTATGAATTCACCCAAGGAAAACCCAAAGCATTAATCCATAGAGGTTAAAGATAAATTCCACAAGAAGAAATGCAAATGACCAATCAGCATATGAAAAATTGCTTGGTCTCTTGGATAATTAAAGAAATAAAACTGAACCAGTAATGAAATTCCATCATGGTTTTTCTTTTAATTTGGCAAAGACTAATAAAAAAATAATAATACCCAAAGCTAGCAAGACTCTGGTGAGACAGTGACTCTCATCCTTTGATGAAGCAAAAATATGTGGGTCCACACTTCCTGGAAAGCAGTTTGGGTGTGTGCATTAATAGCCTTCAAGTGGTTTATTTGCCTCAGTTAGTGATGTCTTCAGGAAAGAGACATTTTGTTGGTTTGTTTTTGTTTTTGTATAATTGTAGACAGAACATCTGGCGATTACCCAAGACAAGAAAGTTACTTGCCTTGTCCATGAATGGAGTGATAAGATTTTCTCATCTTAAAAGATCACTCTGGGGAACAGATGTGGCTCAAGTGGTTAAGTGCCCACCTCCCACATGGGAGGTCCCAGGTTTGGTTCCCGGTGCCTCCTGAAAAAAACAAAAAGCAAACAACAAGCAAAACAAATGAAAAAACCAACTCAGGAAAGCTGATATGGCTCGGTGGTCAAGTGCCCACTGCTGGCTTCCGACATATGAGGTCCCAGGTTCAATCTCCTGTCCCCAATACCTAAAAAAAAAAAAAAAAAGAGAGAGAACACAGTCTTATAAACACTTCTGATGGGAGATGCATGGTATTCACACTTGACGTGCATTTTAAGGTTTTTCCAATATTATTTAGACAGAGGCTTGTCAGGGGCTTCCTTGTTGGAGAAGCCATTGCCCCAGCCTCCCCACCCCCTACCTCCCACCCTCCACTTTGGTCCCAGTGCGTAGTTCAGTGCTGTGACAGGGCTATAGTGCTCAAACAGAAAACCTCATCTAATCAGACATTAACCATTCAAGAACCTCAATTGCTGGAATTTATCTCTCTGTTTGAATCTCTTGAGAACTTACTTGACAAGGTCAATTCATTCATTCAGCAAATGCTTCCTGTGTTCTCACTATGCATCAGGCACTGATGTGTGTGCTGGGGATCAAGCTGTGAACAAAAGAAAACCTCCTGGCCTTATAGACTCTGCATTTTAGTGAGAGGAGAGAGGGAATGCAAATAATGAGTAAGTCAAGATTGAGGACCTGCTTGCTTCCCTGTCTCTCCATTTCTCCATGCTGCATGGTGAGAGGCTCAGGACCACTGCTTGCTCCTTCAGGTCCACTCAGGGTCCCGTGTGTCATCACAGCAGCAGAGGACCCTGAGTCCAGGCAGCCTGACTTCTGCTCTGACAATGTAGACAAAGCAGAGCCTAGAACAAAGCTCTGGCCTGGTTCCTGGGGCCAAGTCTACAGCACATGTATCAGGTTTGATACAAATTTCTTCTTTCAGATGATGCAGTATTGATAACTCACCACCAACCTCAGACCCTGAAGAATGAGGCCCTGGGTTTCTCTCCAGTTGTAGGAAAAGAGGTCATTCATGCACAAGGTCAGTTTGGGTACAACATGGAGTTTATGACTTATGAAGGAAGCTCAGGAGCAGGTGGGGCAGGCTTTGGACATCAAACCAGCAAGTTTGAACTTAATTCCAGAAGCAATGAGGAGTCACTGAAGGCTCTTGAGCAAGGCAGCAACAAAATCAGAAATTTTCACTAGGAAGATGAATTTGGTGACTGGATAAGTGATAGATAGGATCGAGGATAAAATGAAGGCAAGCAGAGAATTTAAGAGTGAGTTGCAAAAAGCTGAGCAAGAATTGAAAAGAAACCAAACTATAGAAGCAAAGGTGGAAAGAGTTCACGTACAAGAGAGGTGGAAAGGGCAGGGAGAGGGAACTGACTGATATGGTACAAACAATATCAACAAAGCTTCTATACTGGAGGAGCTGGAAGGATAGTGGTGGCATTAATGGAAATTGGGAGCAGAGAAACAAAAAGCTCTCAGAGAAAGCAGTGTTTGACTGCAGAAACATTGTATGTGAGGTGCATCAGAACATACACGGGGAGACCAGTGGGTTGTCAGACCCCAAGTTCTGAAGGTTAGGGTCTGCTCTGAAAATGTGCAAGCCATCCACATGGAGGTCTTGCTTGAAACCAAGAGATTGAGATTGACGAAGGAACTGATGGAGAAAAGGAGAAGAGGACCAAAGAAATCAAGAGGAAATTTACTTTTAAGGGAGTGTAGGAGGGAGCAAGGAGAGAGAGCCTAGACATCATGGAGAGCCTGAAGAGTTCATGAATTCCCCTGAAAATTAGGTTTTCAGAACCAAAGAGAAGTGAACAGCACCAGGTTAGGGGAACTGGAATGGATCCACTGGGTCGACAACTTGGACGTTTCCAAGGACTTTCACGGAAGGTTTTAGTAGAGGAGTGAGGATTATATTACAAGAGGGGGACAAGGGGGAAGATGAGAAGGCTGTGGCTGCAAATGTGCAAGTCATTTCAAGAACTTTAAGAGTGAAAAGAAGGGCGGGGGCTTGGGAAGAGGTAGAATGAGAAAGGGTTTGAGTGGGTGTATTAGTTTCCTGCAGCTGTAAGAACAGAGTACCACAAACTGGGTGGCTCAAAATGACAGGTTTATTCTCTCACAGTTCTGGAGGCCAGGAGTCCAAATTCAAGGTGTCAGCAGACATGCTCCCTCTGAAGCTGTTAAGGAAGAAAATCTGTTCCATGCCTCTCTCCTGGGTTCTCTCCTGGGTTCTGCTGGTCACCTGCAATCTTTGGCATTTCTTGGCCTGTGGCAGCACAACTCCAATCTCTGCCTCCATCTTCACATGGCAACATTCTCCCTGTGTCTTATCTGTCTTGTCCTCTTATGGGGACATCAGTTTTATTGGATTAGGGGCCCACTCTACACCAATATGACCTCATCTTAACTGATTCCATCTGCAGTAACCCTGTTTCCAAATAAAGTCCCATTCTGAGGTGCTGAGGTTTGGGATTTCAGCATAGCTTTTTGGAGGGCAAAATCGAACCCATACCACCGGGCTTTCAGGCTGAGGCCATGGACAGGCAGGAGAGAAAAGATTTGCTGAGAGGAATATCCTATAAAAAGCAGAAGTCTAGAAGAAGAGCACAGATCCTTTCAGCTGCAAGTAACAAAATGTCCCACAAAAGTGATTGAAATCAGAGAGCCTTACTGTCCACACACAAAGCACAAAGTGCCAGCCCCATGTTTTCAGGAAGCCATGAAAGTGCTAAAACAAAAAGTATTTTTCATGTGCTCAAAATCCAAAATGACATCAAGTGTACACCGTTGGCATGGGAACCAGAAAGCTTGAGGGACTCAATTTTCAAAATTCATTTTACAACTATATTTGTATTTTGTGTGGGTGTGGATGCTAATTGTGATGCTCAGGCCAATGCAAGGGCAAAAACATTTTTCTTAATGAGTTTCCCAATAATTTCCTCACTGGATAATCAGTGCGTGTGTTTTGGGGCATTAAATTTATTTACTCTAGTAATTTTTCCATCTAAATGTAACCTGTAACTGTTGCTCCACAACAGCCTTGCTGCTGAAGGGCCCACTTTTCTTGAGCAGGGGCATCTGCAGAGCCAACAGACCTGGGATTCCACACACATCCCTGGCTGCCCCTCCTCACGCAGCCCAGGCCCTGTGCTAAAGGATCCGATTCCAATTTCTGGGGCCAATAGTACTTTGCTTAAACTGATGAATCACTCTCATTAAGTCTGGGTTGGTCACCTTCATGTGACTATTTATTTTGCTCTGTGTCTATTGACCATAGATTTTATTGATTACTAATTCAGCTAAAACAGGCTTCAAGCATCACAGATGCTGGTTTACTCCACCAGCTCTGACGAGTAGAATAGGGACCAATGGATGGAAAGCATGGGAGACTCTTACAGTCAGGATGATCCCAGAATGGAAACAGTGACCTTGATAAGTGAGTCCTCATTGCTAGGATTTTCTCTGAAAAATTGATTGTTTTCCTTGTTTGTCATGGTACCTTTAGAGCTGAGGCAATGAAAAGATTTGGGAATGATGCTGATCTCTCAGGAAAAGCTTTTAGTTCTATGTGGCTTCAAGGAATCTCCATCACTAGCAACCTTAGTCCACTTGATTCCAATGTACTTTGGCAGATACATTACATCCAAATCCCACCATCTCCTATATCCTCTCCACACACACACACACACACACACACACACACTTACACACCTGTACTACAGAGTTGGGGGACCAAGAGCCCTGACTCTTCTGTGGCACTGCCAACCATGATATCAGTACCACCCCATCCTAAATGAGAACTACTGTCTAGGCACAAGACCATGCAACCATCTTTTTTAAAGCTCCCCAGGTGATTTCAGTGAACAGACGGGGTCAAACCGCTTGTTCCCAGAACAAAAGAGAAACCCTTTACAGATATCGATGTGATTCTTTGTAATCTAAGACCTAAGGGTCTCATCTCCTGCTGCTGCCCTCAACACCCAGCAGCACTAAATGTCTTGGAAATCCCTGCATACACCCTGTGTCCAGAGAGGGAGAAATCAGAGACTCAGCTTTGGGTATGGGAGATGCTGTGACAAAGGAGGCTCCAAGGCTTGTTTTCACTTGAACCCCGAGTATCTTAGGAGAAAGGGGAGCTCAACAGGGCACCATGTGGCTTCCCAGGTCTGCTGTGCCCACCTAAAATTCTGTTCTCTGTGGCCTTTTACCCCCATTCCTCATGTGTATGCCATGCATAAACCTTATTTGAATCTTTGTGGGAAGGAGGGTGGCCATAGGTCGGAGCCACACATAGGCATATTTAAGTTCCCTGATCATAAAACCACCTAATAGAGCCCCAGGACCACCATTACTGCTACTATTTTTGTGTTTGCTTCCCACGCGGAGCTAAGAGCTATTCGAAGGTAAGACCATGCTTCTGTTTTTCCTGTTCTTAGCACAGTACCAGGTATATAGGAGGTGCTCAAAGAATTACTGATTCATAAGAAATTAACATATAAGCTGTGTGAATGACCAGGTGCTGCATGGGGTGAAGGCAGGACAAGGCTGCTCAGAAAAGGCCATGCTCCAGCTGAGCTCAGTTCCCATGACAAATCTGGGAAACAGAGGAGTTTACACTCCATTAGGCAGATTCATGGGCTCAGAGGAAAGGAATTGACCCAGGACAGTCCCTGACAAAGAAAGGCTTTGAACCCAGGACTCAAAATACTGTTCCAGTTTGCACCCTCCTCCCAAGATGGAGTTTGACTCAAATCCATACTTTTATATTCTAGGCCACAATAATAGATGTAATCATGACAATTATTTTATATTTGCAATTTTCAGAGGTAGTTGTTCAACTTCCTAAACTTTTCAAATCCTAGAGGCACTCAAGGATTTGAAAATCCTGTTAATTGATGCACTAGAGTCAGAATGTTTCTGGAGAGTCCACACCCAGGAACATTCCAGGGTCTGAGAAGTCATATTGTCCAGATGACACCAACATGTCCTTCTGGGGAATGGTCTTCATCCTTTCCCATGTGATAGCATCCCTTTTGAGCATTGCCGGAATGAGGTGTCACTAGCTCCATCAGGTGGGCCTTGAACAAATTTGATTGGTACCTCTCTTAGTTTGCCAAGGACCTGCCTATGCAAAGTACCAGAAATGTGTTGGCTTTTATAACGGGGATTTTATTTAGGGTAAAAGCTTACAGTTCTGAGGCCATGAAATGTCCAAATCAAGGCACCATCAGAGATGCTTTCTCACCAAAGCCAGCTGCTGGTGATCCTGGAGTGCTGCCACATGGCAATCAGGTATATGGGAGGGCTCATCTCTTCAGCCATGGGCTGCTCCCTGGGCCCAGCCCCTCAGGGCCTCTTTCCATACCTCTGTGCTCTGCTGGTTCCAGACTCTGGGACCTCTCTCAGCCTCTTGGGGTTTCTCTGTTTTCCTGCAGTCCTCTCTCTGTCATGGCAGCACCAACATAATATGGCAGCTTCCTTTCTCTATGTGTCTTATCAGCTCTAGTAAGAGGGCAGAGACTCAACCTGAGTCACACCTTACTGACATAGTGCAATCAAAAGGGTCTCACACCCACCGGAATGGATTAGTTCAAAAACCTAATTTGTCTTTTGGGGATTCATAAAAAGAACTTCAAACTGTCACAGTACCCTCACCCTGGGCCTAGTCTTGTGCAAACCTGGCCCCCTTTCCTACCACTCACAGACCTACTTCTTCATGCTCAAGCTAAATTTATTCCTGGCCCCTTCTAAACCAGATGAGAATACACAATACAAAATGAAAAGTCACAAGTTGAGTTACCAATGAAGCAAATGCTTAGATAGACTTTAACATGCAGGATGTTTATTAAGAATGCCTTTCAGGTCACAACCTGTGGGAGGGCAGAGAAGGGAACACATGTAGGTAGCAGAAGTTGGGATGCAGACCCAATGACAGACTCAGTCAACCCCACAGGGAGCTCTGGAGTTAGAATGACTCTTCAGCATTGTCCCAAGTTGAGCCGAGATAGTTTATACTCCTACATTGACCATTCATTGAATGGGCTGTCCCGCCAAGGGACATGACCTTAGGTGGGTGGCTTTCTGCCATCCTTAAATGGGTTGACATAAATCAAAGTTGTCTACCAACCATTCTCCCAGCAGCTGGGACAATGAGTCCAGCTGCCTCTTCCTTGAAGAGGTATTTCAGTGGCACATCATAGCATCCACTTCAATATGGAAAAGAGTTAGTCTATCTCCCTCAATCTAAAGAACCAGCATGCCCTTCCCAAGCAAGTCACCAACACAGAGAAAATAGCATATGTACTGGCTGGCCAGTGAGGATCAGAGAATGGCCCCTGCCTTCCAAGAGCCCTCCCTTACAATGGGGTGCTGGCTTCCATTTCCCTGTGAGAATTTTTCAATTCTCTGTTGAGACTAGACTTAGGTCCTGAATCCACATTTGTTTCTCGGGGCCCAAACCCCTGGTCAGTCTCTTCCAGGCCTTACCCAGGGCATCCATCCTGCTTCCATTCCACGATAGGTGGATAAACTTTAGGGAGCCATATCACTGCACCTACCTAGCACTGAGCCCCATCTGCTCCCCAAATTCCACTCCTCTACTCTGTCAGCCTTTATTAGATAGCGAGGCCTGCTTGGCTCCAAACTAAGCTCACTTCATCACACTGACAAGGAGCCCCTGACTTCCCCAGGTAACAGCAGGGTCAAGCTCCAAGTCCTACCTTCTGGTTGCATCCCATTGCTACCCTAGCAGGAGCTCAGCCCAGATGACAGCACACCTTTGTGATGGATGTGGCCAAAGGTGAGGATGCAAGAGATTCTGAGGGGACTTTCAGTGACAGGCCTTGGAGGTTGAGAATGAGTTACATTTATAATATGACAGAAGCCCAAGGACATTAATTAGTAACTGAGAGGAATGGGGAAGGGTGCATGACCACAAATCTGTCAGCCACTGCCATTCTTTGGCCATTAAGTTATCATTCACCCATTCTGTCAACAAGCACTAACTAATGCCTTCTTTGGGCCAGTTTCATGCTGGTTGCTGGAGACACAGAGAGGTCTGGATGGAAAATCACAAATGTTCTTTCCCTTACATTCCTGCTTCATCCTATAAAGGTGAGAGTTTCCAACACATTCCCATTCACTTTCCTAATGTAGGAAAGTACCACAGAGAAAATTCTGGCCCTCTCTCCATCTTCTCACTCCCCATTCCTGTGGAGGAAGAATGTCTAATCCAACTGCTCAGAGTAACTTAACTGAGCTATATTTTCCTAGTGGGCAGGGAATATTGTCTCAAATAAGGACCCTGATCCACTCCCCTTTGCCTTCCAGGCCCTGGTGCCATACGTCCTCCTTCTCTTCCCTGTCTCTCTATTGTGAGCCAAGCAGGGCAGGGTCCCTCTCAGAGGACAGACCCAATATTCTCTCTCACCTATCTGCCCTTCTGTTGACTTCTAAGAGTGTTGCAGGCAGACCTGCATCTTATTTTACAACAATAGATTGCTAAGGGAATTTGGAGTCTACTATACAAGCCATACTGCATCTCATGTGGTTTGCCCAAATTTGCAGATTCTGAGGTTTAAATTTAGGGTGGAAAGTAGGAGATGCCACTTGAACTCAGCTCTAATCCACCACCTACTAGAGTATCAGTTTTGATAGTGAGTATTGTGCAACCATTTTCAAAGTAGATAAAGCAATCCCCATTTGGGGATAGATTATTTGTGGATTATTTCTTGAATGGTCAGAACCTTGAATGGGAAGAAGAGTGCTTCTTTTGCCCCTAATACCTAATGAACACATGGTTTCTGTCATCCTGGAGTTTATGGTCTAGTGGTTGACAGAAAGATAAAATAAAAATACAGTAAAAATACACCTAACCCAGCCTGTGGGTCGGGGGGAAGCCATCAGGGAAGCCTGCCTAGAAGAGGTGAATTTTGAAAAGGGACAGAAGCAAAGAAAAGGGTAAATAGAAGTCACGGAACAAGAGGGGCCCGTCAGAGTAACAGCATGAGCAAATGCTCCGAAGCTACCCACGGCATTGTGTGAGGGAAGAGTCACAGGCAGTCAGGGCTGGGGTATGGGAGCTTGCATCCAATCAGAATAGCTGATTGGTCACTTACAGGGTGTAAGGAGAAAGTGCATGTTTTACCCTCCAATTCCTTCCTGAATCCCTGAAGATATACTGGAGTTTAGCCTTCATCATTTACCCACTGTATATTCACATGTGGCCATGATTGGCTCTCACATGTTGGAAACCATAGCAGAGATGAGTTTCCTTCAAATATTCTGAACAAGAAGTATATGTCAGCCATGCCAGGACAAAGCATTCCTTACATTGGAGCATCTCTGAGCCTCCCAGTATATAGAGACCCCAGGAGAAGCCTTAGGTGAAGACTAACCATCAACAACCAGGCCTCTAATCACCTTCCCTTTTGTCTACTGTCTCCAAGTCTAACTGGTCTACCTTCATCCAGTCTGACCCTCTTTGATTTAACCTTCAAACTAGCTACAAATTATGCCATGTCAGAATAGAATGTTTCAATAGTTCCCCAGTACTCTTAGAATAAATTCCAGTTTCTTTAGTATGATGTCACAAGTTAGTTTCTTCAAGAAGTAGACCCTGGGACAACAATCAGCATACAGGAATGTATTAGGAAGCAGTCTTGGGATCAATCCAAAAGGGAAGGAAACAAGATTGAGCAGAAGTTGGGCTATGATACAGTACTGACAAGGGACTCAGCTAACCCTCAGGGAAACTCTGAAGCTCAGATGATCTTTCAGAGTTGACCCAAGTTGGACAGGGAGACCAAACCTTAATACCTGCATGTCAACAAGTCATTGGATGCAGGCTACCCTGGGGAATGGGGCATAACACTGGACAAGTCAACTCTTGATCCACAGCAAATTCTTGAAGAGAGCTGACAGCTGAAGATTGTCTGCCATCTGCATTCCCAACAGCTGGAGGAGTAAGGCCATCAATCCTGAAAGGGGATCTGAGTGGTATCTCACAGCATCCAGTACATATGGCATTCAATGATCCGTGTGGTCTTTTATGACTTTCTCTTTTTTTTCCAACATTAGCTGTTCCCAACCATCTCTGGTCTAATAATATCAAACTATTATCTGATTCTTATTTCCCTCAGAATTTATTTACTTTTCGAGATACATCATCACTTAGATTCTGTGTCAAATGGACTCAGCAAGAAGGTTGCACCTGAATTTGGCACAAACCCCACTACTGTTTTCATGGGCATGAATTGCATTTCCCCAAATTATTCTGATTTTGTTAGGTTTGCCACCAGGAGTCACTATGTTATCCTTTGCTTTGTAAACATAAGCACCTCTTTTTCCTAAATAAAATTTAGTTTGATGTCAGGCGTGAATGTCTTCAATTTTAAGATGAGCTGTGTGTTCCCACTGGTTTTGGAGACCCTGCTGATAGCTAGCAAAATTTACCTTGCGTAACAATACATTTTGCCAGACAAATTTGCTGTTTTAGAAGTCCCGATCCCAGCAGGCCCCCACAGGTTCCAAGATGGTGGTAAGAGCAATGTTGCGTGATTCTTGAATATGCTGCATTGGTTTACACCTCTATCCTTTGCATTCACTGGGCCATCTGCCAGAAATACCCTCCCAATGAATATCTATAACTTGTATCTTCCTCAAGACTCAGCTGATGTGTCCCTCCTCTCTGAAGCCTTCATCATAGTGTCTTGTCTTTATAGGGCCTTTTCCCTTGTATGCCGTGATAAAGCCAGCTGTCTTAGAATCTCCAGAATGTAGCAGGCATCAGTAAATGGGTATAGTTTGGAAGGATGGTTGGTGGGTGTTTGGTTAAGTGATTTATCAAGGGATCTGTCATGGCCATTGCCTATATTCTTTCAATCGATGAGATCCCATTGTGGATCTTTCTTGCATATATAAATGCCTGCATTATAGATAAAAGAAAAGTGGATTTGGGAACCATATATCCTAGTCTCTATTTTCAGAATAATGACTCCCCCAAAGATATCTATGTCCTAATCATCAATTCTGTGAATATGTTAGGTTACATAGCAAATGGCAATTAAGATTACAGGTGAAATAAAGATTGCTAATCAGCTAACTTTCAAATAGGGAAATTATTCTGGATTATCCAAGTGGGTCCAATTAACCAAAAAGGTCCTTGAAAGTGAAAGAGGGAGGCAGAAGAGACAGTCAGAGGCAGATGTGATCATGGTATAATGGTCAGAGAGATAAAACATTGCTGGCCTTGAAGGTAGAGGAAGGGGGCCATGAGTCAAGGAGTGTGGAAGGCCTTTAGAAACGTAAGAAGTCAAGTAAATGGATTCTCCCCTAGACACTCCAGGAAGGAAATCAGCCCAGCTAACACCTTGATTTCAGCCCAGTGAGACATGGGTCAGATTGCTAACCTACAGAATTGGAAGATAATCAAATTTTGTTGTGCTAAGCCACTAAGTTTGTGGTAATTTATCACATCAGTAATACAAAAATAATACATAATTCTAAATAGAACCTTTCCAGTCATTGCCTTGTGCTACAGTCCTGCTTCAGTGTGCCAGAAAGGGAAAGCAAAAGTTACCTACATTTGGGCATTTCCCTGACTCAATGACCTGTGCCTCTAAAGGTCTGTGAGAACCCTTAATAATGCATTTGGTGAATTTTACTAAAGGTATGTTCTATACAGACACTATAATAGAAAGCTATGTGATTGTACAGAATCCAATATACCCCAACTTGCTCATAGTCTTTAGGGCAGACAAAGTATGTATGTAGTGACCAAAAGCAGGTTCAGAAGTGGGGTTGGGGGGCATTATTCCAAACAAGGTTCTTTTGGAACAGAGTTAGTTACCATGAGCTCATCATCTTGAAAAGCTTCCCGTCCTGTAAGAATCTTCTGACTGGCTACGAGCTGATCTAATGTACTACGGCAAGGTGCATGGTCTTCCTCTCTGGAATACTGAGGTCAGATCCTTGCAGAAAGTGGGGCTCGTGCTGAGTCATGTTTAGAAGGTACATCATTCCCAATAGGAGCAGTGGTACAGAAAGCCTCAATGGCAGCACTATGCCAGAGGTGCACATCAGGGGTGCTAGTTAAAAAAAAAAAAAAAAAAAAACTGAACATTTAAGTTGACAGTAAATCTTCAAGAAAGCACAGGACACTAGCACCCAAACACAAATCATGTGTGGGAATAATGTCCAAGAGGAAGGGCATCATCCAGACTCTGGGGAACCCACTGGGCAGTAGGGAGCCATGACAGATTCTTGAGGAGAGGAGAATACAGTGAAAATAGAGTATGCATGATGACTGTGCTTTTATGGGTAGGGCAGAGACAAAGGAGAAGGGGAACTTTGTATCAGTTGCATCCCCGAAGCCAGATCATCCAGTTTCCTACACCCACATCACTGAGTCTGAAAGATCTGATGTTAATTTTAATTAACATTGACAATATTGTGAGCTTCATTTATTTAATCTCCATTAAAGTCATTGAGGATGATGCATTGACTTTTAAAAACTAAACTAAAAAAACTCCTAAAAATAGATTCTCAAAATTTCCCTATCATTCATAGCTCATCAGATAAGACCAAACAAATACTACTTTTAAAGGTTAAAAAAAAAAAAAAAAAAAAAAGTGCATAATTGTTGTAGGATTTTTACTTTTATTCTCTATTAATAACTTCCAGATTAATGATATTTTCACACACACATCGTATTCTTGCAGCCTATCATCAAAATGTGGGTCTTGGTCTAGAAATCAAAGGATAATAATAAAACTGTAACTAATATCTCTATAGCTCCTTGCATTTCACATGACATTTTCACACATTATGTCATTTGGACTTCACAACTTAAAAGCCAGGAGTTAACCCTAGACAGCCTCTCTTAAAATCATTGCCCTTTCCCCAGAATCACGGTGCTTCTTGTGTTTGAACAAGTGGCAGGAAGCCAGCTGGGATGATATCCAAGTGGAATCATCCAGCCAGGCCAAGGTGCAGCACTGACTTCCCACAGAGCCAACACTAGGATGGGCCCCACCAGGCCCAATGACCTTACTCCAGGTCCAGAAATGCCAAAACAGAAGCTGCTAGTAGAGAATAGCCCTGAGTCATCTGGGAAACGTGTCTGGTGGGAAGAATGCAATTTCAGTTCCCTAAATCATGAGGTATCATGGACTATGGCACACATGGTTCAATCCCAGCCTCAAGGATTATTGCACAAACCCTGGGCCAAGCAGATCCCATCACAACCCCCAGTCAGGTCCATTCCATACCAGCAAAACTGGAAAAGGAGGCAGGCTGGCACTTCGCCAGCTATGAAATAAAGGAATGAGCTTGGAAGTGAACTCTTTAACAATCCTTTCCTGTTCCGATCGTGATGTCTACTTCTCTCAGTTAGATTAACTGGACTCACAATCACCCATGACTTCCAATAATCTCTGCCATCAGCATGAATATGGTGCCACCACACAGATATAAAAATACACCCTTACTTGCTGCTACTGTGCAAATGGCCTTTCCCCGTCGGTTAGAAAGACACAGAACCTGAGGTGGGAGGAATCAACAGGTTTGCATGTAGTCTCATGCCAGGTGCTGTGCTGGGCTCTTAACAACATCTTCTTATTGATTTCTCACTAACACTGTGCCAACTTGATTCAAGAGCCCCACTGCAAAGAAAAAGAAACTGAGGGTCCAAGAGCTTCATAAATGCTCCCATGGTCACACAACTTCTCTATCACTTAGAGGGTAGAAACAAAGCTCATTTATGACATCCAATGTACTTTATGATGTGCCTACCTGTCTAGCTCACACCAGGAATTAAACCCAAGCCTACTCTTCCCCAAAATCCATGATCTAATATTTGTTGAATGATTAAATAAATGGCTGCCAAATAAACAAGTGAACAAAGATATTTCTACCATGCTACTACTCTTAATGATGGGATAAACAGAGAGGAAAATGAACTTAAATTAGAAGGGGAGAGAAAAAAACCAATTAGAGTAATTGGACAAACTTGGCCAACAACCAGAGTATTTACAATATCTTTTGCCTGATCCAGGCTGCACCAGAAGAATTATTCCAAGGAAAGCAACCACACAATTTGAAATGTGTCTGGAGCAATGACACCTCTTAGAAAATACAGCCCCAAGGAGACTTTAAATCTTGGCCTGACAGGGGCATGTGGTGAAGCGTAGAGAAGCCACCCACTCTTCCAGGTCAATGTGCAGCCTTAGTTAATGCCAGGGCTACTGTCTTCAGCTACCAGACACACAGCCACTGCATCAGGAAGCTGAGAGTCCACTATGAGGGGGAGCAAAACCTCAGCAGAAGACTCATCAGCTCTTTGAAGCCCAGACTTGAACTGGTCATTAAGATTGTTCACTGGTGGTGGGGCTGGCATGGGCAGATTGACACTGCAAATATAATTTTGGTACAGGTCAATGTTTCCTGGAAAACTTGGTCCCTGTTTTATCATCTTCCTCTCCACCCCAACCACTGCCGTCATCCTGAGGGACATTGACATGCACAGAGCTGACCCAACTCATTGCCCTCAGGTGGTTAAGAGTGGAAGAGACCACCTAGCTCCACATCTGAACCTCTTACAATGGACATGTCAAGCAAGTTGTTGCTTCCTTCTAAGTCTATTTCTATAAAATGGGGATTGTTATGAGATTTAATTAGAAAATCCATTTAAAACTTTAGCATTGTGCTTTGCATAATGTTAGTGACCATTTTTACCTCAATGTCAGCTGCCACATCCTGGATCTTATTGTCACCCAGGAAGTTTCTGGCTCTGAAATCTCAAGATCTAATACCTCACTACACCCATTTATTCTCAGCTCCCTTAGTTATCTGACATCTTTTATCTGGCCTTATCATGATGTCCAGTCCTTTGAGTAGTTCCCAATCACAGCAGTTCCCTACTTAATCCTCCCTTGGTTCCACCACTATAATCCATCCTTTTAGTCATTCTCTAGGTCCTGGCTCTATGGCTCCTCTACCACATTTCCCAGCAAGTCCCTAACCACAGTTCAAACCAACCATCATCTCCTGATGCTGCCTAACTATGCCACTCTCCATGCTAGAAATAATGATGCTGACATGCCTTATCCCAGACACCATCAATTGTGGCGTCAACACAACTTGGCTCCCAGACAGATGCCATCATTGCTCTCAGTAGATCTTCTCCACTGTCCTCAAGTCCCAGTCTTACCTCCCCTGGCCAGTCTCACAGCAGAGCAGCCTGCTTCATGCTTCAAAGTGATGCTAGAGGGATTGGGTGTCAACTCCTCAACATTCTGCTTCATCACTCACCAATTTAGAAGCCTCTATGTCTATTCTTACTACGTCCCCTCTCTCAGAGAAAGATGTGCCTGCTTCCACCTTTCTCTGTACTCAGGCATCCCTCTAGGAGGCCTGCTAATCAATTATCACTTCCGTATTCTGCACTGTCAGTCTTACCGGCACCAAAATTCCCTTCCCCCCTCAGCAAATAAATATGTTGGGATTTCCCACACTTTAAAAAGAAAAGAGGGAGTGGGTACAGCTCTGTGGCTGAGCACCTGCTTCCCATGTAAGAGGCCCCAGGTTCAATCCAAAAAAAAAAGAAAAGAAAAGTCTCCCTTGACCCTCACTCTCCCTCCACTCTATTCACACAGTCCAGCTTCTCGAAAGAGTTGCCTACATTTCCTCCCTCTGTTCCTTCACTTTCCACTGGTTCTGCAGTCTAGCTCCCAATGAAATTATTCTAAGAAGGTCAATAACAAGTGTGGAGTCATACATGACTTCCACCTCTTCCTCACTTCCCACATCCAATAATTCAAAGTTCCATCAATTCTGATTTCACCTGCTTAACAGCATTTAAATCCTCCTCATCTTCCAATCCCACTATCAGTGAAGTGTGCTGGCCTTCAAAACTCATCCAAAGCCTTTTAATTCACATGCCCCCAATTGGCCCCCACATGAGGCCAAAGAGGGGAAATAAGAATGTTACTCTTCTTGCTCATCGTTCCTAAGTGGGACCCACTACATCACAGAGCAAATTCTGTACGTGGTGTGCAAGGTTTGTCTTTGGTCATCTGGTGGTAGTGACCATGGCTGCCATAAGGGCTGGTTGAAGTGTGCCGAGTGTGAATCCGATGGGACATGAGTTCCTCTCAGCCAGGGACAAAGGTAAGCAGCACACCCATAGACAGTTTCTTTTGTAAAATGACTTTCAGTAGGAGACAATGGTTTTATAAAATTTCAGGGGAAATCCATCAAATTGGGAGGTTTTTAGGGCATAATGGAAATGCCCTTTTCAATGACTCCTAACAATTCTTTTTTTAATGTGGTTATTTCATGAGATGATTCTCCCTACAACGGAAAGCACCACTCAATGGGGAAGATGCTGTGAGAGCAAATTTCTTATGGCCCCATAGGAAATTGACAAGTCCAGGACCAGCGGGCCCTTCCTCCTGCCGACAGTGTACCCAGCAGTATTCCAACCCTCAACCGTCAGATCCAGAATTCTGACCTAGGTACCAAGGGCAGTCATCAATAGCACCTTTCCCAGGTAAGGACCCTGAAATTCCAGAAAGAAAGTGGGCTTTCCTAAGGCCCTGTGTCTGGGACCTGCAGCAGAGTTTGAGTGAGACTAAGCTCTCTGCACACTACAGCCTGGTCTCTTATCACTCCAGCTCGGGGCTCTGCCCACAGGAGCCCAGGCTCCACCTGCTCCAGTGAAGGTGGCCACTAGGAGCTGGGGCCCCATGTGTGTTGGCCCAGAGGCTGGGATAGATGCAAAGGCCTGGGGGCCACATGATGAGGAGGGGAGGTAGAGGAGAGGGCAGAGGAGCCTCCAAGAAGAGGAGAAAGGTCTAGGCCATGCCCAGCCTTGGGGAGCCCAGGCTGGAGGAGGAAGCTGAGCCCCTGACCTTGGCTCCTACAGGAGCTCCCTGCTCTGACGTGGGGAAGCACAGAGAGCATTTCGTCTCAGGATACCTAGCAGAGGGAAGTCAGATAACCATTCTGTTTGGTTTCTTTTTTGTCCCCACCAGGCTTTAACTGAGGCAGTTAACAATTCTGTACCATTCCAGGCCCCTCCATGCTGAAAGGTCCCCACCATCCAAGCAAATGCACAGAGCCACTGACACTGCTGGACATACTTGCAGTCCAGTATGCATTCACCACCCTTGCCAACACACACACATCCCCACACACATACACAAGCTTTGCACAACTTCCTCCAGCCGTGGTGTCAGAATCAATTAATGACCAGTTGCTTTGCCTCAAACTGAGGAATTCACTGCTGCCCTGCCTGTGCCCCCTCAGTAACCCTAAGAGCCAAATTTATCCAAACCCCACGAGAAATCTCCCTCTCCAAAGCCCCCACTTGCCACTTTGGTCCAGATCCTTCTCATCCCTCACTTGGATTATGTCTAGAGCCTCTTCACAGAGGTTCCTTCCTGTCCCTCCACATAGTCGTCAGAGGGGCCTCTCTAAAGCCAAATATAACTCTTCTGCTTAACTTCTCTCAACAACTCTCCATTGTCCACAGCAATGGACCCAAACTCTTCAGCTTGCCTATCACTGAAGGCCAAGCATTCGTTATAATTCACCTATTCAGCAAATATTTATTATCTATTCTATGCCAGGCACTGTTCTAAGCACTTGCACTAAATCAGACAATTATCCTCCCTTCATGGAGCTTGTATTCTAACTGAGAAAGAAAGCAATAAATAACCATAATAAGTATTTAAGTTACCTAGTGTGTTAGAAGGTGGTGAATGTTATGGGAAAAGGAAGAAGTAGAACCGGGTAAGAGGATGGGGATGGGGATGGGGATGGGGATGGGGATGGGGATGGGGATGGGGAGGTTGCGATTGTAACGTGCGTGGTCAAAATTAGACAGAGGAAATGACATTGCAGCAAAGATTTGGAGGAGGTGAGTTGCAAGCCTCAGGGATATGTAGGAGAAGATCATTCCAGGCAGTAGGAGGAGCCTGTGCAAAGGCCCTGAGGTCAGAGCACACCTGGTGTGTTGGGGGAGCCACAAGGAGGTCGATGTGGCTGAAGCAAAGTGAGTAAGAGGGAGAGGAGTAGGAGATGTGATCAAAGAGGGAAAGGGGGCCAGATCATGCTCCTCTGTCATTCCCCACCCAAATACTCATCAATATTTACAACAACCAAACAGATTGGGTTCCCTCATGCCTCAGGCCTGTACCTAAATTCTGATGCCACGCTTGACCATGAACTCCCACCCCACTCAGCTCTGACCATCTCATATTTCTTAACCTTAAAGATATCTTAGCACTAAACACTGAAATGTAGTTACCCAACTCCCTGTCTACACCACCACTGGACCAAACTCCCCCAGAAGAGATATCCCATCATCTCATTCCTCTGCTTTCCTCTAGAAAGCACCACCTGCTGGCTACAGGTGGACACAGATGGAAAGAGAATAGACAGAGAAGGGGTAAGAGACAGGTACATAGGGACATGCTGCTGTGCCTAAAAATTGAGATTATCTTGGCTAAATAGACACTTAACCTCTTTAAATCTCAGTTTCCCTGTCTGTAAAATGAGGATAGCAACCCTGGCCCTGCCCACCTTCCAGAGTTGTTCTATGGTTTAAAAAAAAAAAAAAAAAGAATAGATACGGCCTTATAAAGTACAGCTATTCAAGAGCGAAAGCTCAGCATACCTTAACTACGATGTATAAAATCCTTTGTGCGCAGTAAAGAGGTGCCTCAAGTTCTAATGATGCCCCAGTTGCTTGCCCTGGTTCTCATAGAGGCAATGATGGGGTACAGTTTATCTCATGCCACACCTGACCTGTTCTCAAACTGGAACAAGGGAAACTTGACTTCCTATGGACAGGAGGCCCCTGGATGGTGGATTCAGAGGATCCTTCAATTGACCCATAACCGCTGGGTCCAGCCAGGTCCAGCAGGCACTGGTTGTCTGAGCCATGCCTGCCGTGGGAACATCAACCCCCCCACCTCATCCCCACCCCCACAAATTGTCAAAAAGGCACCATGATAGATAGAGCTCACACATGCCACAAGGTAAGTGTTTAAATCTTTTATAAGACAGTCAATGGCCTTTATAAACCCTCAGAGGAGAATTACACTGTGTCTGAGATGGAGCTGAAAGTCAATGGGAAATTGATTCTGTCTAGCTGGTGCTGTTTCAAGGAGGAGGCTTGCAGGGCGCATTCAGGACCAAACGTGCCCATCCCAACGTGACCCCGGGACCTGGCATGTCTCTAATACTGAGAACACTGAGACACCAAGGCCCATTCCGACCACAAGACCCTCCTGGTGGGCATCGGCCAGCACCAGGGATGGTTATAAAGTGTGTTTACCTTCCCAGGAATTGATGCCAGAACCAATTTGATGCCATTGCCTGCACCCAAGCAGGGAGACCAGAGAGTGATAAATGGCCATTGATCTGGCAGCAACCACTGGACGAGGCATGCCTACAATTACTCTCCTTTGCTAATGACCCCATTAGCCATTGAATCAAACACAGTTAGAGGGCGTGATGATGCTGTGGTTATTTCTCTGCCAATACCGGTCGGCCTGATTCATACCATTGGCCAAGGAATGGCAAAGCAGGCAGAAAATACCCTCTGTCTGGGGTTAGGGGAGCCCAAGGGGCCAGCTCTGCCAGCTCTCCCTGTCCCAGGCCTGGTCACACTAAGGATGGATCTGGATTAGAGGTGAGCAGATGGACTTTGGCAGGCAAAGCAACAGCCCCAGCCCTGGGAGGAAGGGAGGGGTGGTGAGCCAGGGAAAGAGCATCTATTTTGGAGGCAGGCAAACTTGGGGTTTGAAATGTGACTCTGCAACTTCCTAAATGAGTGACGTAACAGACATCCACTAACTGCCTGGGGACTAGTTCACGTGCAGCCTGGGGAAGATAATAATTGTGTCTCATGGGGCTCATGAGAAGAAGACAGGAGACAGCAGGTGCCATGTGTGGGGCACAGAGCGGGCACCCAGTGAGGATGCAGGAAGAGCCCTCCCTTGGGTCAGGGTTTGCTGCACATTAGCTCCACCCTTTACCACTGTCTTGAGATGTGTGAGTAATTGTCCCCATTTTACAGGTAAAGAAACTAGAGCCCAAAGAATATTGAGAGGTCACTTCACCCAACAACAGCAACACTGAGGAGATGTTTATTGAGGATCTAATCTGCACCAGGCACCGTCCAAAAGATGTGACTACAAGAGGGAGCAAGTCAGACCAGGCGCTGCTCCAAGGCCAGGCTCGTGGCAAAACCCGGACTGGAATCCAGTTGCCTGATGTCCAGTTCTATATCCTTCTTCCTTCTCTGCAATTTCCCCAAGTAGGAAGGAATCCTTGGAGAAACGCTGCATGCCCAAGCCCAAAGCAGGCCCTTTGAACTTCACTAGACCCTCAGACTCATTTTGGCAGATGAAGTCAAGAGAGGTTCTGAGACTTTCCCAATGCTGCAATCCTGAAGTGAGACTGAGAGAATTTCAGGTTAGAGCTGCTTTCTTTACAGCTTGCTTGTTTTCAAGAATATGACACTTCATCTTTTATCCCGGGTGTATAGAAAGCCAGCAATCTTCAGTGTGCTGGGGACTGGGGGGAGTGGCAGGGGGGTGGTCTGTATGTATCGTTCAGACAGATTTGCATCACCCACAAGGAAAGTCGTGTCCTCAAGCTTAGAGGAAGGGGTGGAATGGAGCAGTATCCCAGTATCCCTGCTCCTGTTTTTCAAGTTAAGTGACACCATTGGTACTAGCTGGTCAGGTTTCTTTGAACTGAAAGGAGCTTTATTTGAAAACCCTTCAGGGTGCAGAGAAACAGTCTTTTCCCACATCAGCAGTCTACCCAAGGCAGGCTCAGTAAAGGTGAGCAAATATCACCGGCTGCTGTGGCCAGGCGGGGGCGGGGAGCAGCATGGTGGTGGGTTAGTAAGGATGAGTTCAGGCAGGAAGGGACAGCAAAGGAGAACCTCCCTGTTGTCAGAGAGAGGCACAAATAAACACTTGCTGGCAGCTGGAAATTCAGTTCTAAACCGTACAAAATGAGAAAAAACGGGTATGGTCAAGAAGGGCATCTTGTCTGGTGGGGTGAAACAGTGCAGGGTTGGATTCAGCCAAGAGCCAAACTGAGCCTGAGAAGCTTGGAGCTCAGCCTCGGGCTCTCCCATCTGGAGAATGGGCACAAAGGGAAGACCCATGTGCTTAGAGGTGAGACTTCCATGCTACCATAGAGTTGAAAAGCTCAATTTCCATGCATTTACTCATTTATTAGACAAGTATTGAGTGCCAGTTATATACCAGCACTGTACCAGGCACCGGGAACTTAGCTATTAATGGGACAGGTTTGCTCCCTGCTTTCATGGAATTTAAAATTTAGCAGGCAAGACAAACATGGAGGAAGGCAATAATAAGAGGGATGGTGGAAGTGGCCTGTTGTGCCAGTGGAGCCAAGAAAGGAAATGGTGGTGGCTGTGGAGATGGCAGTGGAGGGCCTGAGGGCCTGGGGAGACTGGTTACATACAAGGGAGTTGAGCAAATAACTATATTAGAGATAATAGGAGCCATATTTCTGATGGTCACAGAGGACTTTACAAAAATGAAAAGGGAAATTGGAATTGAAGATATTGAAGGTGATGGGTTAGAATTGAACATACTGGTGTGAATTCATGTGTTTTTTTAAATGTATACATAAATAGATATAGAAATAGATATAAATCAGTGGTTCTCAACCAGTAGTGATTTTCCCCCCACCAGTCATTTGGTAATGTCTGGAGATACTTTTGATTATAGCAATCCAGATTGGGTAACACTACTGGCATCTAATGGGTAGGGGCCAGTGATGCTGCTAAGCATCCTACAATACACAGAATACCACCCCCCATAACAAAGAATCATCTAACCCAAAATGTCAATAGTATCAAGGTTGAGAAGTCCTGCAGGTATGTGTGTAGATAGATACGTAAATAGGTAGGTAGATTAGATAGATAGGTAGACAGACAGACAGACAGACAGACAGACAGACAGATAGATAGACAGACAGACAGAGAGAGAGAGATGCATTTACATATCATCATTCATGTATTTCCTAGCTCAGTCTGCTGAGGGGACCTAGAAGCAATGGTACCCCAGTGGAACCCACATTCCCAGGCCAAGGCTAGTGGGTGGAAGTTTGTTGAGATGCAGGATATCAATGTAGTTTCAAAGCACCTCCCCACAAAGTGCTTTTCAATTACAAATGGAAAATGGTGACTGTGGCAGACACCAATTGACCAGGTGATCTAAGCTGTCATGATGGGCACGCTGACATCATGTGACCCCTGATGTGATCCATTAAGGAGAGCCCAGCATTGTTTCTGTGGTATTTCTGCCAAAAATAGGGGGCCTGATTCTGATCATGAGGAAATATCAGATAGACCCAGGCTGGAGGCACATCCTACAGGATGAAAGCTCTGTCCTCTTAAAACTGCTAAGTCATTAAAGACAAAGCCTGAGGAACAGTTCCAGGTCGAAGGAGACCAGCAAGACAATTCATGATTATGGATTGGATCCTGGGCCACAAAGGAGAAAGAGGCATTGTTGGGTCAGATGGGGGAATTTGCATGGAGTTAGAGAGCAGTGCTCTCTCAATGTTGATTTCCTGCATTGGATAGCTGTATTTGGACATACTGAAGAGTGTTAATGTTTGAGCGAAATGCACGCTGAAGTTTTTAGGGAGAATGGGGCCTGGTATATGCAAATTTCTCTCAAAAGATTCATAAAATAAATAAAGATAATGGGCATGTATATGTGTACATTTGCATATATACATACTGGGTAAGAGCAAAAGGAAAGAGAAAAGGATGAGTGGGGGTGCAAATGAGCTAAAAGGTTAAAAACTAGAGAATCTGGGTAAAGAAGGCTACAGGAGTTTTTGTATGGTTCTTGCAACTTTTATGAAGTTTGAAATTATTTTTTAAAAACAATATAGGAATACGTACATGACATCAGCTCCATTTTGCCAATTACAAAACTATATGCATACAGAATGATACCCATATTATACACACAGCCCACCATGCACACATACGTGTATGAGGAGCATGAAGGAAATACATGAATATGTTACTTGTGGTTATTTCTGGGTGGTTGGCTTATGGGTAATTTTGCCTCTTTTTATGTCTCTCCATATGGTCCAAATTTCATGCATTGAGCATACATTGTCTGTTTCTTTTACAATTGGAATAGCATTATGCATGCCTTAAAATAATTTCACAAAAAGAAATCATGACATTGGTTTCCAAGGCCATTATTCCTACATCCAAACTGGCCACTGTCAGCCAATCTCTGCATTGCTTGCCGGCTGCCCGGTGGATCCCTCCCTGACTGGGATGAGGTAGAAAGAGCACAGGACTGGGAGTTGGGCAGCTCCCTTGGGCAGGCTTCCCACATCCACATAATGCAGCTCATAGCCTCTCATTCAGTGCATCACTGAAACAAGTGATGCACTGAGACAAGACAGGTAGACATTCTTTTTAACCTGGCAAGTGCTTGCACCTGGGAAATAATCTGAACACACACACACACACACACACAGGGAAAGCATCATGGCTTACAATGAATAAATACCAGTCACTGGGGCAGGCCCTTTACCACCTTCGTCTTATTCAGTTCTCGAGAGGCAAAACCATTACCAGGAAAACATACCCATTTTACAGATGAGGACACCTACATTCAGAAGAGTTAAGATCCATACTTGGGGCGACTAGAAAGTGTGTGACCCACCCACTTCCCCCACCTCATCTCTGCCTTCTCTCAGAGAAAGGCCATTTCTCTAATCCTAAAGTACCCTCTAAGCAGAAGAAGAGAAATTGCCTTTAAGCATACAGTATGCATTTCGGAAGCTCTCCAGTCTCAAGGCCATCTGGGTGAATCACCAGGGTGGTGACTTCTGGGCATCTCTTTCCATGCACCTTCCCTCTTTCTGCACTTCCCAAGGCTCCACAATACCCTTTTGTCAAGGCCCTTTCACTTCAGGACTACTCTTGTCAGCTACATCAACCCACAGTTAGTCTTTCACCCCCAAAAAAAATCTGGGTGGAGAAGGAAATATCAGTGAGAGCCCCCTCGGGCCTAGCACCTCACTTTGATGACTCCTAAGACAGGATCTCAGGAGCAAGCCAAGTTGTGCCCAAGGAGAAGCTGTGCAAGTGACCACATCTGCCAGTGCCAGCCCAACATGCAGACTGTCATCAAGGGCTATATGTGTTCTTATTGATTTGAAGAAAAAAAAAAGACTTGAGACTTTTTTTTTTTTCATTTCACATGAAATAAAAAAGCCACTCATTTTCCATCTATTAAGTTGCTTAATTTCTTCCAGAATGAGCTCTTCCCCTTGACATCTGTAATTATAACAGCTGTATGAACATCCAACGTGTATGAAAAAGATCCAAAGGTCTTCTGAAATGAAGAATTCTACTCAATAGCATGAATGTCTTTGCGAGGCCTCAGGGTTTTTATTCTAGGGTCTCTTTGTTGGAATTGAGGTCAGTGGCAAACAATAAGACCTCAAGAATTAGGATCATAAATGCCAGTGCTGCTAGGGATGTGAAAAGCGACAGAGTCCACCGCTGTCACCTGAAGCACAGGAAACCAAATCCTGGAGAGTGGGTGCATCTGGCTTGATGTCACACATTAATTCCAGCTGGGATTCCAGGTCACCAACCCTGGTTAGCAATCCAGGACTTGAGGCTGTAAGCTCACTGAGAGCGGGGACGTGTATCCCCCAAGTGCACAACCTGCAGTTGGCACTGGTAGGTACCCAGGAGGCTTTTTTTTTAAAATAAAGGAATTAATGATTTCCAATACTGGCTTAATGGAATTCTAAAAACATTTATAAAAGTTTCTGTTTAAGAATACTTTATTTGCATTTAAAATAAATTCCTACAGGGCCAAGCCCAGGCAGGTCCCGTGCATGTGTTTACCAAACAAAAGAGGGCTAGTGCTCTGATAATGAATCAGTTGGCAGTGACTGAAGCTCTTAAGGAAATGAACCATGAACTGTTTGATAAAGCAACTGAAAGCCATCATAGATGCCATGAATCTTCTCTCAAAGGCACATTTATTAAATCAGAATTCATAACTGTGATATTTTATCTAACAGGTTTGTTACCCTTTCGAGACTCTATTGGTGGATAAAAAGACAGATGTTTCCAGAGCTAAATTGAAGCGGGCAAGGGGTGGGAGAAGTCAGTCAGACATCAATGAAAATAGAGCAGGCAGAGAAACGCCATTACCCAATGTTTGGGTTTGTGCTCCCGTCTTGAGATAAAATTCAAAGAAACCATTGCAAACAAACCAGCCCTAAAGAGATGAAACACTGAAGGTTTCCGGGGTCTGCCTGACAGCAGGCAGGTGTTGTGATCCTTCAAGAGGCAGCGATCTGTTTGGGGGTTGCACATTTGCTTGTCATTAGGGGAGACTTCAGTCAAACATGAGTCAGACTAATGCAAAACCCTATTTTTACTTCCTCAGGGTGCCAGGGACCTGGAGGGAATCAGAATCCTCTCACAGTTTCGCCCTTTTAAACGGCACCTGTTCCTTTGAGTTGAAGCAAATAGACATCACATCAATGTCACATCCCATGACGATTATCCCAAGCACATCTTTTGGTGATCAAATGAAAGTGGACTGAGAAGTGTGTGAAGATGTCTAGCTCTTTTGACCGCTGGTGGCAATAAATTGGTGGATCAAGGTGACATTGTCCCCCATGGCTCACAATCGCAACACTTCTTAGAATCTCGTATTCGTAAAAGCATTCCTGGAATCCTCAGAGGCAGCCCTCTTGTGCTGAAAGCAAAGGAGACCTTCCCTTTGAACTGCTTTGACACAATGTGGCCATTCCCCTCCTAAGCCTGTGATGTAAGCCCACCTGTTCGCCAGCAGAATCACAGGCCGTCTGCGGATTTCATCTCGCCAGCAACGATGAAATCACTTTCTTTGCACACAGCAACGCACATCTAAACAATAACTTCTCTCCCTCGGAACCTCCTTGTATCCCGGGAACTACAGCGATTGGACAATCACGAGAGTGAACTTGGACGCGCAGACAAGCCGAGAAAAACAACTCTCTTGGTCATTGTATGTGGTAGCAGTGCTTCCTCCCTTTTACCAATGTTAAGCAAAAGATATTCAATTCCCAAAACAAAAGCAAGTAAAAGAAAATGCGTGCTATTTGAGCAGGGCAAAAATTGCCAATGAATGCAACAAACACATGCTGCCAAACTCTCCTCCATCTCTTTCTTTTCAAGCAAAACTGGAAAACCAGGTGTTATACAAAGACACAGAATTCGGGACTGATATCAACTCCTTGAGCTCATTGGGGTTGGAGCTGGGAAGAAGTTGCAAATTTCTCTGGGTCAGTAGCTCTGCACCACCAGTACCTGGAGGGCTTGTGGAAGCAGATCCTGGGTCCCTCTCCCAGAGTTTCTGATGTGGTAGGTCGGCGGGGGGGGGGGGGGGGGGGTGGCGCTCAGTCATTTGAATCTCTAAGAAGTTTACAGGGGCTGCAGCTGCTGCTGGGCCAGGTACCATTTTGAGAAGCACTGCTCCAAGCAACGCTTCACTGGAAAACTCTGCTGCTTTCTACCAGGTAAAATGCATGAGATGAACAGAAATTCATGGGCCCTTGAGCCTGTGTTCTCTTTTTGTGTTATGGCTTCCAAATAACCAAGTTCGTTTTCTTTTTCACTTTCCCTTTGTTATTTTCAGTAGTGTGCCAGCCCTTGAGTTTAAGAATAGCTCTAGTGAGAGAGGGATCCCGCCTCTTGTCAGTGGCCTCTTAGCATCATCAAGTCAGGATGGGGAGAGGTACTCAGAGATCCTCCAGAACCCCCATGGTCCTGGGGCCTCTGCAGGAAACTGAGATCAGAGAGGTTGAGGCACTTGCCGGTAGCCACAAAGCAGAAATGGAACTAAAACCCTTGGTTGTTGACTTCTGTCTCAAACCCTTCCCTCTAATTCAAACTGCTTCTCTCTGAGGAAGGTATTTGAAATATCCAGCAGCTCCCAACAGAGATTTTCTCTTTACAAGGCTGCTCCCTCCCATCCAACTGGTTCTCAACCCTGGCTGCACATTAGAACCCTCTGGAGAGCTACCCTAACACCGCCAGACCCTACTTCAGAGATTTCGATACAATTGCTCTGGGTTGGGACCCAGAAACAATTTTTTAAAGCTCCCCCGGGGCTTCTAATGTGTAACTGAGCTTGAGATCAGCTTCCTAGACAATGGAGTTCTCAAAGGCAATGTATCTGATCCCTAGGAAAGTGTTTCTCAAACTTCCATGGCAGGCATCCTAACAGACCACTCTTTCAGTTGCAAGGCCCTCAGACTACTTTACTAAACATTTGTCCAGTGAAAGAATAGAACAATGTTTTAAATAAAAAGCAAAAAGTGAAACCTGTACCAGTATCATCAGCATCAACTGGGACCTCGTCAGAAATGCAAATTCTTGAGCCCCACCCCAGATCTACTGAATCATAAACTCTGGGGATGGAGCCCAGCATCTTATGTTTTAATAAGCCCAAGAGAACTCTAGATGATTATGATGCACCCTACATTAGAACTACTAGACTAGAGGAGTGAAAAAATAGATGGAAAAATTTAGTTCTAAACAGAAAATTAAAATTAGCACCTGTGAGAGAATAATGAAACATTGCCCAAAATTTAGTGATGTGGGTAAGAATTGCAGCCGGTGGTCAAGTTTGTGGAGTAGGGGAAGGGTCCAGCTACTTTAGAAGAGAAGGCTTTGGAAGAGAGCGGGTGAAGATGAGGCTGGAGAATCACCAGGGCCTTGAATGCAGACTCGGGGATGGAGGGTGACCCATTTGATTAAGAGCACAAGGGGCTGGAGACAGCAACCTTTTCCCTAAGGAGCAGAAGGCCGTCATCAAGCATGCATGGCATGGTGAGGTCCCTTCACACCTCGTGTGGTTTGATCCCCACAGCAGCGCTCTATATGAAAGACTGCAGTTAAATAATGCAGATGACCAATATGGGGTCCTGGGAAACAGAGGGACTTAGAGACCTGCAAAATCCTGGCTTTGTGGCATACTAGCCTTTTGTCCTTGGGCAGTGGCCTTAAATTTTGTGAACTTCGTGTTCCTTATCTTGAAGATAAGCACATAGCGACTTAGCAAGGATGTTATAAAGTTTATAAAGTTGGGTATTCTCAAAAACAATAGCTGTTATCAATACTTCAGATGAGGAAACGTGGTCCTGAACTCACTGCCCTTACAGTCTGGTAAGGGAAATCAGAGAGGTGAATGATTCACTAAATTACAAGGAAAATGACCTCTTTCTGTGGGGAGAACCCAGGTAAAGGGGTTTCTCCTTAGAATCCTCTCTACATGGTGGGGAGGTTCCCAGGCTAGTCCACAAAACCCACTTGAACCTGGATTTCCTTTGATTCTCATCCCTTAGAGGAGGAAGCCACCAGGCAAGGAGAGAGGGGGCCTCCCTGGTTCCCTTAGCCTCTACCCACAGCCAATGCCAGCGGCAGGGTTGAGGTGGGAGGTTCAGAAGTCCAGTGAGCATATCCCAGCCTGGTGTTGACCTGGCCTTCACTCTCAGAAATGCTGAGCTCAGGATGGCCAAGTGCACAGAAAGCCAAGGGAGACATTTCTTTGGAGTATCATTTAGTGTGTGTATGTATGTTTTAAAGTAGAAATGTAAAAGAACTGCACCTAAAGAAATTAACTTAAAAGAAGCATATGGAAGCCACAGAAAGCTCTCTGCCTTTATTTTAGAATGGAAAGGGCACAGTCTGGCTTTGAACATGAGCACATGCAGCGGGTAAGAACGTTTCAATGAAGTGCGAATATAGTCATATTCCCACCATTAACTGGCCACATACCTTAGGAAGGTAACACTTGCGAAACATGGTTCATGCATCAGGCCTGGGGGAAGCCACTTTCACGTGCTCATCTTATTTATTTAATAATTAGTAAGTGGGCAATCATGTGCCAAGCAGAGTGCTGGGAACTGAGGGGGAAAATGAACAAAGGAGGGAGGTGGGGTCCTCCATCTAACCCTCACGGGGTTTGCAGGCTGAAGTGCTAAAGACAAAAGTTTGGGTAAGCCCCACGATAGCACCCTTAGCTGAAGATTGCTATATCACCCATTTTACAGGTAAGGAAACAGCCTCAGAGCAAAAGAAAAATTGATGGTTGAATTCATTTTCTGGGGCTACTGTAACAAATTACCACAAATGGGGTGGCTTAAAATGACAGAAATTTATTCTCTCACCATTCTGGAGGTCAGGTGTTGGCAGGGCCATCCTCTCTCTGAAGGCTGGAGGGAAGAATTCCTTCTTGCCTCTTCTAAGCTTCTGATAGCTCCCAGCACTCCTTGCGATCCATAGCTTGCAGCCGCTTTATTCCAGTTTCGCCTCTGTCTTCACATGGCCTCGTCCCCGTGTGTCTCTGAGTGTATTCTCTTCTTACAAGGACACAAATTCTTGGATTTAGGGCCCACCCTAATCCAGTACGATCTCATCTTAATTTAGCTAATTACATCCAGCAAAGGCCCTATTCCCAAGTAAGACCACATTCTGAGGTTCCAGGAGGACATGAATTTTTAGAGAATGCCATTCAACCCACTACCATGATTGAGTGGCAGAGCTGGGATTTGAACCCATTACTTTGTGTCTTCAGTGAAGATGTTAATATACCCTGATCAAACCCTGGGGTTCACGGTGAATATACATGTTCCTAGCCCATTGGATGTTAAAGCCAATTCATCCAATGCTGTGATTTGACACATCAGAACTTGAGATCCAGAGAGAGGAAGAGAACTGCCCAAGGTCAGACAGAAAAACAATGATAGAAATGGACAAGAGGGCCAGGTCTTATAATGTTGAGGTGGTTCTATTTTTTTTTTTTTTTTTTTTTTTACCGGGAGGTCTCGGGGATCGAACCCAGGTCCCTCCATATGGCAGGCGGACGCCCAACCATCTGAGCCACATCCACCCCCCTGGTTCTATTTTTACACACACAGTCACACACACACACAATGTGAATAAAGGCATTCATCACAGTTATTTTTTATGGCTAAGAAAAGTAGCACTTAGGGAGAGGGGCCTCTGTCTTCTCTCTCCAGCTTGGATGCAAGGGGAGCTCTCTGCTTGAGGATTGGGGCACCTCTGGGAAACTTCATGCGGTAACAGGAGTGTCCCCTCTCCCCAAGGCAGGCAAAATCCAGCAGGAAAACATGGCTCTTTCATTCCCCAGCCACAGCCAGTGGAAGTAGTAAAGAAGAATGCTGTGAATCAGCTGTCACATAATCACGCATTTTTAGAGTTTGCTTGTAATGAGTCCATATTCATAGCGCTGTGTGGGTAGAGAAATCTGCACCCAAGGAAGCTGAAAACCAACATGTTTGTTTCAAGTGACTGATCTACAGGAACCATATGCCAAGTGACAAGAAGCTGAATGCCACCCCCGTCTTAGAGCGGCGAGAGAATCTAAAGCCATGCATGGAAACATACACGCCTTGATACAGCCTTTCCTGTTCTCCCCAGCTCACATCACCTCATCTTGCTCTGGTTTCTCTCTTTTCCATTTGCCAAGGTTTCCCCTCAAGAAAGCAATATTCTGTCAGTGTGGCTGACTTCTCAGGGACAGCAAATAACATTAATCCGTGTTTTGGGGGTGAGGAGAGATGGGTGCTGACCTGTATTGAAACTCTATTTCACGCCAGGAAGGGTGGCAGATGACTTATACACATCTGGTCCTTCCAGCAGCCCTACAAAGGAGGCATTCAACACCTGAACTACCTATGCCGTGTGCTGAATCTACTCAGGGAGGAGACTGGAGTTGCTCTACTAAGACTGAATTCACAAATTGTCTTCATTCATTCCATAATTATAATAAAATCATCAATAACGAATGCACCCAGGACTTGCAGTTTCCAAATTATATGTGCATCAGTTATTTCATTTGAGCCACGTGAAAACTCTTAAAAGTTTGGCTTCACATTTCCCAAATAATTTTGGCCTCAGGTTGACGAAATCGGTATGTTACACCCCCTTAAGAGAAGTGAAAAAAGAAAGCTAATCTGAACTGGCTGGATTTCCATTTATGACAAAACCCAAACCACCCTCTTTTCCTTTCTTAACGGCCTTAGCTAAGTACTCAGGATGGGGGCTGCAGAGCTATCACCAATAATCCCGTTTCAGGTCTGGATGGGACAAGGTGGTGGGTTTCTCCCATTTGCAGGAGTGTGACATAACTGACCCACCTTCTCAGGTGTCGATGTCCTGCCTGCAGATTCAGCTCTGTTCTCCCTGTTAGACAGACCTGGGCCCCTTGATACCAGAAGGGTTCGTTGAGAAGATAACAACTCATATCATGTGAGAATCTACAGGTGGATAGTAAACATTTACCTTAATTATGAATGTATCTCCTGCAACTGAAAGCACACCCCTCCACCCACCCCCGGCTTACCACAGTGGATGCCTGCTGTTTACCACCAGAGCTGATTCCTTTTTCCATCTCTGATGCCCAGCCAAAGAGTACAGATTCAAGAAATATTTTTGGCTGACTCAGTGAATGAAACAAAAGAATTAGGAGATATATATATATATATATATCTTCTTTAGGTTTGTTTTATTGTTTGTTTTCTTTTTGCCCCCCACTATGGTCTAATACAGTGATTCAGTGCTTCTCAATACTTGCAACAAAATTACAAAAATTGCTGCTGTTTATATAGCTTTGCTTGAAGAGCAAGAGGCGAGCTGGGCTGTCTGTAGAATGGCACAGCAGAATCCGCTGGGGAGCTCTGAAAGAGGACGGATGTCTGGCTCCACACTTTAGTTGGTCTGAGATGAAACCCAGGCTTTGTTGGGCTTAAAAAACTTCTCAGATGTTTTTAAATGCAACCAGGACAGAAAACATATCCCATAGCAGTGGTTCTCAAAGTGTGTTCCACAGAAGACTCCCTAGAGACGTGAATATTTGGAACTCCGGGGAGATTTAACAAGCTCTCCTGAGAGCTGGGCTAGGCGGCAAGGCTAGACCCTTGCTGCCGTGGCTCCGGCCCCCGCGTGCGGAGATGGGGTAGCATCCCTTCCTTCTCAGAGCCGGAGCTACAGAATCCGGGGCTCTGGACTGCAGGAGCCGTGGCAGCCCCAGGGTAGACGTCACCGTTGTCCTGTTTACTGAAACCTGCGACATCTGCATGTGCATGAGCTGCGCTCGCCAAGGGCGGGTGGACACCCGCTCCTCTGGCTCCTCCCCATCCCGGGCCTCGCTCTTGCTGAGCACCCCGTCTCCCTGGGTTTTTTCTCCATTGTCGGGTGCCTCCCTGCTCCATCTGTTCCCTTCACTCACCGCTCCCCACACCTCCGCATCCTCAGGCCCGTGCAGCCTCCAGTGGAACTTGTCAGAGCACAGGTCGGCTCAAAGCCTTGCAGGAGGGGCAAAGGGGAGTGGGGTGGGTGACCCTAAGGCTGCAGGGCCAAAAAGAGGAGCCGTCAGGAACTTCCTAATCTGCAAGAGGACGAGGATGGCAAAAAGGAAGAAGCTGGGTCCATTCCCCTTAGCTCTATGACCGCATCACATTCAGTGTTTGAGAGGCGGATCACACGCCTGTACAACTGGAGAAAGTGCCACCAGCCAATGGGGGAAGGGAGGAAGAGAGGAAGGAGAGGAGGAAAGGAGGGAGGGAGGGGCCACCTGGGGCATAAACAATAGTGCCCCTCTCTGTTCCGCTCTTGGGGTTCATGCTGAGCCCAGCGCGGGACCACCAGG
>JAKSZT010054017.1:8305390-8339445 GCA_026826555.1 Tolypeutes matacus | reverse complement strand
CAAGAAACTGGGCTCCGGAGAACCCCCACACCAGTGATGGAGGCCCTTAGGCTGAGAAAGCAGTCAAGAGAGGCAACAGAGAGGAAGAGAAGAGTGAAAAACACGGTGCAGTTCGAGACCTCACAAGAACTCAATAAATGGTGGTTGTGATGAGAAGGACGAGGAGGACAAGGAGCAAAGTGTTTTGTTCACCTGAAAAGTCTCAACGTCTAGCCAGACATGGCATCTCAGGCATTCAGAGCGCGCTGGGTGCAGGCGGGCACACACGGGTGCAGCCTGATGGCCCCTGGCCCCTGGCTTCCCCCCTTCCCCATGGGGGCCCTGCATCCGTCGTGGTCTGGCCAGCCCGCGAGCATGACTACTACCTGTGCCACTGGCAGGACCACGTCAATGCTCTCCTCTCCGTTGTGTGCAGGCGCCCTCTCCTCCACTGCCTGGCCCCTTCCCAGCACCCTGTCCCCAGGGAAATGTTTTCCTCCCAGGCAGGAGTCACCAGAGGGCTACTTCTCAGTGACTGGAGCCTTAAGGCAGCAGCACCCACGTCAACTCATCCTGGAGGGGTCGCGGGGAGGGTCGAGCTCCTCCCCGCTGGAAATTCAGCTGGCCGGGATAACTGACTGGGGGCCCAGCTGTCAATTTCTAGCCTCAGTCCTGCTCCTGCAAAAGGGAGGTAATAATGGCTACTGGGCCAGGTGTTGTGAGGAAGAAGCGAGCTGGTGTATAGGAAGCGGAGGCTCGTCTCCATTTCCGTCTCCTCCTTCTTTATTACACCATCATGTGCCCAGACGCAGCCTCACTCAGCCCTGCACCCGTCTTATTCCGTGGGCTAAGTCTTCTCGTTTGTGACGTCCCCTCCCTACCTGCTCCGGGCCCTGGGATGCTGACCTCTATGAATGTCTCCCGCAGACGCCTTTCCCTTGACCTATCACTCCACCCAGAGGGAGGCACCAACAAGAGAGCAGAAGTGCAAGGAGGTGCCAGAAAACTCCGGAATCACCCACCCCACCCCACCCCACCCGGGCTTGTCCGTGGCTGCACCCTTGTCTGAGCAGCCCTGTCCTACAGCTCCCGCTAGATTCCTGTGACCTCTTCCCCCGCCCCTACACCATCAGGCCTCGGGGTGGTAATGGCTCCCCTGTGCTGCCAGCGCCCAGGTGCTTCACCACCTGCATTTCCCCTCAACCCTCTCACACTGCACTAAACAATCCATGTACGGACCTCTCACCAGGGCCTCCATTTGAGAGCTCCATGTGTCTCCTTCGGAGACCCTGACTGATGGCCCAGGCTTCTCTCTGGGTTCGGAATGTTTGCTGTCATTTGAATCACATCCTTCAAGGCCACCTTTCCCCAGACACCTCCTCAGATTTCTCCAGGCTAAAGAGATATCCCTGTGCTGCGTTTCCGCCCCCTTGGTTGGCCTGTGTCATTCTGTCTCTCATTGCCAGACCTCGTTCATGCCCGAGACCCTGCCCACTGGCTCTCCCTCCCTCACTCTGCACAAGCCACACACTCTCTGGAGAGTTGTTTGGGGACCAATAAACATTTCCTCCCCCACTCACACCCAGGGAACATCACTTCAGCACTTCTGGTTTAAACGCCAGCTATTTTTCACGCTGACCTTTTCTCAGTCCGTGACTCATAGAAAGGTCTGGCATGAGGATCTGCTTGCTGCATTCTCTAACCCATCTTATGCACAAGGGGATGCCTTCAGAGAACCGGGGAATATTAAGCTTGAAGAGAAAGCAAAGATCATCTGTTCCCATCTCCTCACTTTGCTGACGGGGCAGTGGAGAACCAGATTGAGGGATTTGCCAAAAGCTCCAAGGTGAGTTTGTAATATGATGGGGACCAGCCTACTGCAATCAAGACACTAATATTTATAGAGCGCCACTGTGCACCATGTATCTCAGTGCATCTTCAACAGAGGAGTTTTGACACACAGGGGCACACAGAAAAGTGCTCGTGGGGCTATGTGGCCAAAGAAATAACATGTTGAATCTTCCTGGAGGGTCTCTTGTCTTCCAAGTCTCAGGGGAGTGAAGAGAGTTAAGTATTCTCAGGGCCAGGATTAGGGTGAGGCAAGTGAGGCACTCGCCTAGGCACAAAATCTAAGGAGGTGCCAGAAAACCCCGGAATCAAGATTAAATTTTTTTTTTTTTTTTTAATTTTACTGGGAGGTCCCAGGGATTGAACCCAGGTCCCTCCATATGAGAGACGGACGCCCAACCAGTTGAGCCATATCCGCCCCCCAAGATTAAAAATTTTAATGCAATATTTTTGAAAAAAATTAATGGCAAAATTCATGATGAACAAAATTTGAAGATTTTAAATAAAGGATCTGACCCTGCATTTGTACAATTCTTCCTCACTTGCCTCACCCTAATCCTGGCACTGATTTCAATAAAATTTTATTTACAAAAGTGGGCCATAGTTTGCCAGTTTGAGTTTGTAAAATATTGCATTAAAATGTTATGTATCTCGACTGATTATTTGATTACTGAGTTTTTCATCCAAGTCAAGTGCCTCACTCTCCTCACCCTAGTCCCAGCCTTACTCATTAAAGTCATTTAAAATACGAGTTTTGTATTAAAGCAAGCAAAGCTATAATGAGGATTGTAATATAGAAACCATGTGATTTTTCTTAAGATAAAACAACAAATTTGAAAGCCATTTTGTGCTTTGTGCAAAACCCTCAGACTCTTAGAGGGCTGACTTCACCCTGCCCTGTTTAGGGGTATTTCATGGAAAAGTTCAACCAAGTTGAACAGTATTATCCTGGTAAATCAAGTGTATCATTTTGTTCCACTTTTGAGATGAAGAAGCTGAAGTTGAAAGGTGTTAGGTGAATTATCATGTATTACAGAGGGAGTGAATGAAGAGGACTCAGGCAAACTGGTGGCCAGCTGGTTGAGTAAAGAGACAAGTGAGTGACCGAAATATACCCCATCTGATCTGTCAAGGCATTTTTCCCCATACTAAATGTGCTGAGCTGCTGAAATAACAGGTTAGGCCGCATAATTGTTACTTTAGTTTAAAAAAAAGCCAGAGGTTTGATAGATATCAAGTAGCATCACAGTTACAGGCAGTCATCAGCATTTAGGAAGCTCAGACAGCTCCACGTGAATTCCAGATCTCATCTAATTATGCTCCAGAGGTGGCAACCTAAAACTGAAGGCCAGTGCTGTCTCAGGGATCCCTGGTGTCATCTGCATCAAATGTGTCTCCCTCCCCTCCCTCCTCCATCTGCTCTCTCTGGAATAATTGTGCATACATGCACACAACACACACCCCTGCCTCCCCAAGCACTGGCCAACTATGAATGCACTTCAAGACTCGGTTCACATGTCAAACCCTTGCAGAAGCCTTCCCTGATGCCTCTACCTGTACATGCTGCCTCTTCTGCACTTATTCATTCATTCACTCACTTGTCCATTCCATAAATATTTAGAGAATTTATTTAACCCAGCCCAGTATGAGACTCTGAGGACAGAGTGGGGAACAAAGAAACATCATCCACACCCTTGCAAAGCTCATGGTTGGCGGGTCCTACAGCACCCCATATCCCCCCTCTCTCGTGGTGGGGTGGGTCACACTGAATTGCACTGGTGTGTTTCCATGGGTCTCCCCAGTTGACTGGATCACCTCACAGCCATGACCTAGTCATCTTTAAATCCCCAGGGCATAGCCCAGGACTTGGTCCAGAATAGGTGCTCAATAAATATGTGAGTGAGTAGGTGAGTGAGTGAATGGGTAAGTGGAAGACCCAGATTGGTGTTTTCTTGCATTGGTATTTCCAATGCAATACTGTCTGGTTATTGTGCATGGGGCCTGTGCACCAGCAGTTTCTATACTTGCCCAAATTCCCAGTCAGGATGCTCACAGGGAACAGAGCTACTTCTCCAACTAAGAGGATCAGCATCACCCGAGTGGGGTAGGATTTTCTCCGCAGACCCAATCAGTGCAAGCTCTTGAGCCAGCTAATGAGCAGGCATTAAAGGGTTTCAAAAGCTGCATGCCTAATGTAATGGTTTTGATTGGAAAGTGGAACAAAAGCTCTCGGGGACCCACTGTCCTTAATGACGGGACATAAACACCTCCTCGAGCACAGCCGTGGCCACGAAAGCCTGTTTGCGTCATCTTTGCTCCTTAGCCTCCCTCCCCTGGCCACTAACCAGCACAGAGTAGGTGCAAAACCAAAACCCACTGAATGAGTAAGCAAAAGGACACACAAGCCCATCTGCTTGGGATGGTGGTTTTATATGTATGTCTGTAACAGCAATTCCTAATTCTACTCCTCTTTCCAGGGTCCAGATATAAGTCTGCAGGCTGTATCCACCTCGAAGTCTCAACACACCTCTAAACTCTTAAGCCTTGGAAGGAATTCTGGATCAGCTCCGGAAGGATCAGGCCTTACTGCTGAGCCCCCAGACAATTGCAGGGAGGGCTTCTAGCCTCAACAGCCACCCATCCCACAAGGGAGGCCCAACAGGTAGAGACACAGGGCCCCACATCATCACACAGGCATGGAGCAGAGGTGCTGTTCATTTCCCTCCACTGGCTGACCCATCTGCACCCATGGCCTCCTCTCTGTCCTCCTACCTGGCTTCCAGCCTCTGATCCAGACGACTCCTCACCCTGAATCAGTCTTTGCCAAGCACTTATTCCTCATACTTCAGCACTTTCTTCCCCCCACCTTTGTCTAGAGGCTGATGCACCCATGGCTGCCCCTGGTAACCAAGGCCTTCCACAATCTCACCCCCAAACCAGCTGTGTCTCTGAATGTTTCCTAACTTGAAATTGGTTCAAGGATATCTGCAGGCAGACCTGTCTCTTTTCTACCACAACCCTCTCCTATCCCTCAGGGCCACACCCATTCATACACACACACACACACACATACACATACTCTAAGATAGAGTTACCTAACACCAGTGGAATGCCTACTATGTGCAAGCATGTAGAACTAACAGCTTCATTGAATACCTGTCTCGTGCCAGGTCTTCATGTAGGCTCTTTACACCTTGAATCTCACTTCTTCCTGTTGGGTAGATATGATTGTTGCCATTTTGTGGTTGACATTGCAGAGGCTGAGAAAGGCTAAAAGACTTGCCCTAGGGCCCTCAGATAAGATTCAGCACTGGCCTCCTGGCCTCTTGACTTTCCACCACACCATCCAGTCTTGCTGACAGTGAGGTCGTCACGTGCCCTGCCTGCCTGTCCAAATCCCGCCCATCCAGATCACACCGCAAGTAGCCGTTGCCATTAGGCAGGGCCCAGGCAGGAAAAGATGATGGCGCCCTCGAACAGGTTATTTAAGAGCTGAATAAAGAGCCTACTCACATAGGTGCGGGCAGGGTGTAGGAAGAGCTGCCAGGGAATGCTCAGGGCAGGGGGCAGCCCTCCCTACCACAAGCCGGCAGAGGAATCAGGAGAGGAGTGGGGTGGTCACCATAACCCAAAGGCTTATGTCTGGTAGGTGCTGTGCCACAGGGGACACAGCAAGCTCGCGGGCATCCCGGGGAAGGGAGCATGGAGAATGAAACCCAGCTCACTCCACCCCCTCCCTCTGATCTCCTGGAAGCACTCAACACTGGCAAAAACCAAATGGAAGCCTCCAGAGGCCGAGGGAGGCTGATGAGGTTCCAGCCTCCCAGGACAGAATGCAAGGGGCATCCTCTCTGGTCCAGGTTCATGTCCCCAGTACAGGGGACATATAAGTCCCATCAGCTACTCAACCATTGTAGGGTAATGTCAACTCGATCCTGTAGCAGACCCTAAGGTTTAAATTTGTAATTACAGTTTCTCCTTCCACCACGCATTCCACATTCCCCTCACCGTCTGTCAGCGCCTCAGCAGGGGGGATCCTCTCCCTTTGGGTGAACCAAGCCTTCAGCTAAGTGACAGCGCAATCCTCAGGAGCCTGGTTTTTATCGGGGTGCTTTGTTTGGCCAGAATTTGGGGAAAGGGAGTGGGCTGAGGTTCCACTGGGTTACAAGCATAGCCCTCTCTGTCCCCAGTGGAAGAGCAGCCCAGTGAGCCGGAGTAATTGGGATGGTTTTCTTCAAGTTCAGAGAGCCCCTTTTGGTTTAGCAGCATGAGGTACCCAAATTGTCCAAGGGATATTTTCACTTCCAAGTCACAAAATCTGCCCATCTTCCCTGAAGCATCCCTCCCTTGGGCACCAGGAGCTCTCTGATTAGATGATGAAGAAAGATGGAACCCTCAGAAACACCTGCCACCCCAATCTACAGATGAGAAAAACTGAGGCTCGGATAAAGCGCTCAGGCCCCCATCACCATGTAGCTGATATCTGAGCATGGTGTACTGAGTGCTAAGGCAGGGCCCCCTTCTCATCACCCGCGCTGCTGCCTTAGCACTGCACTGGCTGCGATTGTCCTGTGAGGATTAGATGTGTATGCCCAGGCAGACAGACAGACAGCCTTTCATACTTCAAGGGGCCAAAACGCATTTCCTTTGGTGCCTCTTTTCTCTGCCAGCCGTAGACACCGCAGAGCTTGTCGGCTCAAGATATCCTCTTCATATCTTGCAAGGGACCTGGTGCAGATTTCCTTGTCTTGCGTGTCAGGGCCCAGCAGATCACCTGGAAGAGGTTCCAGCTGCAGCCCCTGGTCACTGATCTCCCGGCCTCTGCTGGGAGGCAGAGGCCCATCAAGCCGGCCCACGTCACAGCGCTGGGTTTACTGGGAGATCCAGCCATCGGATACAGCACCTTGCAAACCCTAAAAGCCTCCTCTCCAGACCCCTTCAAATTAAAAGAGTTCCCTGTGCTAATATATTAATTCAAATGAAATATTGATAGCTGAATTCTATTATTTATTGGCAGTTTCTGGAGAATAAAATATTGAGATCCAAAGAGGAATCGATTTCCACAAACCCTCCCTTTCCCGAGCAGACTTGATTCGTGTCATATAATAAAGAGATAAGCTTATCAGCTGCATCAGTTCAGAGGCGCCTGCTGTAAATGTTGATTTTGAACCACTAAGAAGATTATAAGCACTGTCATAAAATATCCTTCCAGGATGTAAATTATTCAGAGCTCTTCATGGGCAGACGCAGTATCTCATGCCTCAGTGAGCCCCGCTCCACGCACTACGTTTCATTTATTAAAGGCAGAGAGGCCCTCTGTTGATAAAGCCCCCTAAATAAATGATAACCTTCATCTCCTTCTTCCAAATTATTTCCACGATTGGAATTAGAAATGCTCGTGCCAGAGCCGTCAGGAAGCACTGCCTCCGCAAGTGCACAGACGTCTTCATCGGGAGGCTCAGCTCCCCACGGCGGCGGCAGGCGCACCCCCATCCTTTATGCCATGCATTGGGCCCCAGCCTGAGCCGAGGTGTCCAGAGCTCCTCTTTACATTGATGGAGCTGCAAGGTCAAGAACAGAAGGTAAGGAAAGGACTTGGAGTCCAAACCTGCTGGGCCACTCAATCCCAGCAAGACCCTGGGCAAGCCATTCAACGGCTTTAGAAGGGAATCTCTCTGACCAGATGGTAGGGAATGGCATGTGCCTCCACTGGCAATTCTGGAACATAGTAGGTCCTCAGTAAATATACTTAAGGACATCTCGGCCCATGGCGTAGACCCCGTGGGGCATGCTGCTCCTCACCTCCTTAAGGCCCCCTGGAGGCCTCTGGATGTGCCCCAAGGGCACCTAGGGCAGGCCCCTCCTGCTCTTGGCCCTGGCCTTGGCTCATGTAAAAGCCAGAAAACTCCCTACCCATCCTCCCTGCTGGAGCCCATAAATTCCCCACATGGATTCCTTCTTTCCTTTGCAGCTATCCTCAAATATTTATGGAGTGCCCACCATGTGACACTCATGGCTCTGGGCTCTTTTCAGGTATAATCTTGTGTCATCTTCATTCCAGTGCTGCATGGAAGGCCTGTTGCCCATATTTTGTAAAAGAGGAAATTAGGCTCAGGGAGGCTACTGACTTGCTCAAAGCCACACATTGAGTAAATGGTTTCCTCTCTGTTCCACTGACCCTCCTGCTGCATGGCCCCATGGCCCAAGGCTTCACACCTGGGCCTCCCTGGCCCTGCTCTGCATGCCTGGGGTCCTTCTGGCCATGAGCCAGGGTCCCCAGAGCATCAGGACCAGCCGGAGCACTGGGCCCATCCAGGGAGCCTGTCAGGGACAGGATGGCTTCATCTGGTGGGATCTCAGCTGGACCAGCCCCCGTGGTACCCCCGGTCCCTGCAGGTCTCGCCTCGCCCAGGCCCAGGTCCAGAGCAGTAACTCACGTCCCCTCCTCCTGCGCCCCACTCACCATTCTGTTCCTCAGTCTCTTCACATCTAAAATGGGGATAACAATGGAACCTCTCCCAGGCAGTGGCTGTGAAGAGCAGATGAGATGGTGCATGTGGAATATTTGAACAAGGCTGGCACCTAGTCGGTGCTTGACAAATGCTCACTATGACTGCTGTTATGCTGAAGGTGTCTGCCTGTGTCCTGGCTCCCAGTCTATGCTCTCCCCACCTCACACTAAGCATCATGGTCCCATAGGGGATGGTCAGCCAATCGTGAATTGCCGGTGAATTCTCTCAGGTTTTTCAAAGCACATGCTAATAAGCATTGGGAGCATCTGCATAGAACAGGGGCGGGTGCACAGTTCCAGGCTCAGGGGGGCTGCGGCTTGAACCCTGCCCATGACACCTTCTAGAGGGTGATAGGGGGTGAGTCACTCAATCCTCCCCCAGCCTCTACTTCCACATCCGTAGAATGGGTGCTGGGTGAGGGGTTGATAGCAAAGCTGCCAGGTCACCATGTTTGGACAGAGAAACTGTCTACAAAGTTTCCAGCATATACCAGGGGAACCGTAAACATTCACTTCTTCTTCACGTGCACATTTTCCTTTCATTTGTCCTTTCTTCTCCCAACCCCTGACTTCCTGGTTCCTTGCCTCTGCGTCCTCTGTTGCAAACACCGTCAATGCAGCCCTGAGCTCCATCGTCTGCTTGCTTGTGTATGTCTGGGTGGCTCGTGATGACCCATTGGTCACGCTGACCTTGTCTCCCCAGGGGAGTCCTAAGCACTCAGGGCCCAGGTCCAGAGCCTGCCTCACCTTGACTGGCAATGGCTGCTCACCCTTGTTCCACAAATGCCCTTGGAAGGAACTGTTCACATCAACATTGGGAGGGTGCTTTGCACAAAAAGGAGGGCCCCCAAATGAAGCCCTAAGTCTATCTCCCTCCATGCTGTGTAGGTTAGATCATAGCAAGCATCCAATATTCTAACCCAACACTAGGAAAACAAAATGGCAGTTCATCATGATCGTGCCCAAATCAAACTAATTGTCCGATGAAATTTTTAAAGTTCCCCCATTATGTACAACAAAATAATTCAGTAGTGAGCTCACACACACACACATACACAATAAAACTATACAAGAACCACTGGCACTGTGCATGAAGATTGCAAATTGTCTTGCAAAGCATCAGAACGAATGGGTTCTCTGAATTACCCAGAACGCACAAGCCATCTGATACATTTTGCTCCCACAGCAATTCTGCCTTGTCAAGAGCTGACAATCAGACATGCAAAACAAGTGCTATGTATGAATTTTGCAAAAGTATCACTTTGGGAAAACAGAAACCAAAACAAATTGAAAAATCATATAAATAATTACTCTTGAGCTTCAACTCTAACATGAAAAAGGAAGACACACAAGCAGAAATGCTAATTAATATGATGGTTTAATTACAGGGGCACAAATTAATAATCCAGAATTACTCCAGATTTCCAGCAGGCAGCACATCTCTGTTTGTGATCTCAGAGGTGTGGGCGCAGGGGGCCACACACTTAGGTTTCCTTTGCCAGGTGCCCAGCTGGAATGGCCCCCGGAAAGGGCAAGGTGGGGCCTGATGGGAAGTACCAGGTCCTCCCAGCCCCCACCTGTCTGCTCACTCAGAGTCCTCATCGACATCAGCAGGTGCAAGCTTTCACCAAGACTCTCTTCTCTAATTAGGAAATCGTTCCACGTGCAGCTACAAGGGCCCAGCCACAAGATGCCTAGGACAAAATGAAACCCAACACAACCAAGGGAAGGGATTTATGCAGCAGCCACTATACGCCAGGTATTTTTCTATCCCTCTTGCTGTCTCTCTGTATCCATGTCTCTCTCCTTCCCCCACCTCCCACCTCTCTCTCTATTTGTTTTGATTTCTATTGTCCCAAAGTGATACTTTTTCAAAGTTCATGTATAGCACTTGTTTTGTGTCTCTGATCATCAGCTCATGACAAGCAAAATCACTGTGGGAGCGAACTGTATCAGGCAGAGTGGGGTAGATGGTATCATCTAGATGGAAGTAATTACTGCTGTGAAAACTGAGGCTCAAAAGGTCAGCTAATCTGATTTTGTCACAGAATCACATATCTAGGAAACAAAAGGCTCTGGGTTCAAAACTCTGGGTGTAGAAGTTTTACTGCACTTTTAATTACAGTAAGCTTCTTTCTAGGAAATTGAATACATCCACGTCTGATACTTATAAATTATAGCATTCATTTGGCCATTCATTCGTTCAATAAAGTCAGTTGTGTATCTAACACGTGCCAGGTCTGGGCTATACAATGATGAGCAAAAATTGACTTAGACCCTCATTTCAAGGAACTAACAAGGGCAGTGGGGGAGAGCAACACAGATAAAATAATCAAACAAATAAATATATCCCCATAGCCTGTGATGGGGCTACACAGAAAAGAGAAACGGGGCCATGAGAACTTGTTAAAGTGGGTACCAGAGCAGAGTTAGGCTAAGCGACAGGAAGAAGTAGCTGTTGAAATAGGATCTGAAAGACGAGTGTAAATTGAACAGGTATAAGGTTGGGGCCTGAGGTTAGAGTGAAGCATTCCCAGAAGAGAAACCAGTGTGCTTAAAGGCATGTGGATGGAGTGAGTGCAAGGTATTCTAGAAACAAAAAGGCCAGAGCCTCTGCAGAGAGTAGGAACAAGAGGTGATGGGGCTGGGGAGTGATGAGGGGCCCTAAACACAAGGCTGTGCATACTCTGCTACCCTAGGAAATTACCAGTTTGAGCCTTCGTTGTTTCATCTGTGATATGCAAGAATTGTTTTGAGAATTCATTGAGATGCACTTGGATGATGGCAGTGATGATAATGATGTGATGAAGATCATGGGTCGTGGTGATATTAATAAGAATCATCAGTAGCAGCAGAGCATTGTTGGTGCATCTCCCTGAGTCACTGTAGAAGGAAGATAGTAAAAAACAGAAGGGAGCCAACATAGTTCAGTTCAGTTTTGCATTGCTGGCACCACAATAGGAGTTTTCATATCTCATCCTTTTAAAACCTCACAGCCATTTCCATTTTACTCATCATAAAGCCAAGGCTCAACAATATCAAATAACTTGTCCACACTCACATAGGTAGAAGGCGATGGCGATGGTGCTGGCACTGGATCTCAGGGGTCTGCCCCCCAAGCTCACGTTCTTTCCAGTGCCCCCCACTGAGGAGCGGCAATGGACAAGGGGTGCCTACTGGAGAAATGGCCTTCCCTCCGCCATCTGGGTGACACCTGCCCTCCACAAGCCACAGCAGGATAAAAATAGTCATTTCTAATATCCATTGTTCATCGTGTGTAAGCAAGACCTGGTTCACTCTGCCCTTCAGCTCAGACCAGGAGTAGGCAATGAGAAGGCCACTTCCTAGGTGACTGGTACCACCTTTGCCCCTCTCCAGTGTCAGTGGCTTCCCACACTGCTTACTGCCCAGGGAAAATGGAAACAAGCACAGCTTCCCTCCTGTCCTCTTCCTAGCAAGCCTACCTCTGCACGGGGGCCCAGGCCTCTCCCCCTTCCCCAATTACAATGGAGGGGATGTCCCCATCCAAACAAGAGCCAAACCCTGCACCTAGGCTCTGAACTCCATTTCCTGGAATCTTCTCAAACACCTGACACTACCTCTTATCACCCCTTTTCTTGTATTCTAACCAATATTTAGATATGCTCAAGTCTTTCCATATTTAAAAAATAATGAAACTCCATTACCTCAAAGCCAGTGTCTCAAAAGAATTGTCTATACTCTTTCTTTTTGTTTTCTTCCCATACATCCACCTGTCATCCCACTCCAACCTCACCTGGCTTCTGCTCCCATCACTCCACCATAGAAGTTGCTGAGAAATTTGATGGACATTTCCAATCCTCTACTATCTTGAGCTTTCAGACATTTTGGACAGAGCTGATCACTCCTTTCTCCTTTTTTTTATTTATTTATTTTTTTTTTTTTAAAGATTTTATTTATTTATTCATTTATCCCCCCCTTGCTGCTTGTGCTCGCTGGGTCAGCTAACCACGCCGTGCGGCGGGCTTGCCTTCACCAGGAGGCCCCGGGAACCGAACCCGGGGCCTCCCATATGGTAAACGGGAGCCCTACTGATTGAGCCATAGCCGCTTCCCACTCCTTTCTCCTTGAAACCATCACCTCCTTGGCTTTTGAGACCCAGAACTTCAGTACCTGCCCCATAAACTTCTGCCTCTTGGATACTTCTTGAAAATTGCCCTTACTGCCTCATTCTTCTCTAAGTGTTGCAGTTGCTCACCTAGAGGTCAATCTTGAGCGTTCCTCTTTCTTATTTGATATTCTTTCCCTGAGCAAGCTCACCCATACCATGTTATTTACACTCTCTTAAGGTGTTTCTGAAATTTATGTCTAGCCCTGACTTTTCTGTCTCTCTTTCTCTCTCTCTCTGTTGCTTTCTCTCTACAGTGTCTCATGGATATTTCAAAGGCTCCTCAAATTCAACATGAGCAAAACTACTGAGTTCGTCATGTACCCCCTACCCTATATTAGTGCCATTCATCCAGTTTGCAAGCCAGAACCCAGGCAGCATGTGTCATCCCTTTCCCTCCTTGCCTTCCTACAGCATGTATCCCACCAAATCCTCTTTATTCTGCTATCCAAATAGCTCCCAGATGTGTCCATTTTTCTTTAGCTCCACAGCCCCTTCCCTGGGACAATTTTTCATCACGTCTCAAATGGTGGACTGCCACAGCCTCTGGCTTCCCATGGCTCCTAGGGTAAAGAGCAAAATCTTTGGCATGGCCCATGAAAAACTTTCCTCCCCACCTATCTGGTCCCTGACTCCCTTCCCAGCCTCGTTTTGCATTCCAGGCACACACTGGCCCTCTTTTAGTTCCCAGAGGGTCCACCACAGGGCCTTTGTACAACCTTCTTCTTTCACCTGGGATGCTTATTAACTTCAGATCACAGCTTAAAGGTTATTTCCTCATTGTATTCTTCCCAATCCCCTAGCCTGGGTCCATCTAGCACATAGAACGGTTGCAATTTTGCATTCATTTTTAAGATTACTTGGTTATGTCTATCTTCCCAGCTAACCAGTAAGCCCCAGAGAACAGGGAGAGAACAGGGTCATGGCTGGTTTTACCCACCACTGTATCCCAGGCATCTAGCATAGTTCCTGGCACAGAGTAAATGCTCAGCAGATATTTTCTGGATGACTCCCAGAGCACAGGGGTGTGTCTTTGAGTATATGTGTGGAGTGGGTTGGAGGTCTTAGTACTTGGCAAACAGAGTGGCTGCTTTATCCCAACCCTTCTGGACATGCAGTTAGAGTAAGGTGTACATCATCAGAAGGACATGATGGCACTCATCAATGGCTGAGGAAACTCCAGAACAAGAATTTCACCTTGCTCGGCACCGTCTTCAAAGGTCAGGTTTTGGTTGAAGCTTTTTCTTTACCACTTAGCCTACTTCCTCGCCATTTCCAGCCTGTAGAGTTTCTTTGGCCATTTTCTCTCGGGTATCTTAGATGAAAGCACTTTAGAATATGTTGAGTAATTGACCAAGGTCTTCAAATAGCTGTCTTGTAGCCCTGGTTAACCTGAAGGAGGCTACTGGGTCACATGGGGTTGGGGTGGCTCTAGACCACCTCCTTAACCAGAGCAGCCCCTCTTTATCTTATGTAGAAGATCCACCTACAAATTTGCTTATGAAAATTTTCTTTGATAGAAAGAAAATCTGAAAGTTCATAAACCATTTTTATTATACTCATTTATAATTTTCAAAGTACTTGAATTTTTTTTAAACATTTGCTTCTCATATAAACCATTTAATCTAGAATGAGATTATTAATGCCAGTGAACAGATGAGAAAAATAACTCGGGCAGCTTAAGTGACTTTCCCAAAGTAACACATCTAGTATGGGCCAGAGCTTGGAGTCAAGTCCAGGGCATGGGAATGGTGATTTAAACTAATGTTATCTATTCCATATGGAGCTGGGTGACATCACTGAGCATCCAGGTTTCTTTTGCTTGGAGAAAGGGCAATACACCATCTGAACACCAGTTTCCTCTAGGTGGTAGGATCACAACTAAATTGATTTTCTTCTTGATATGTCTCCTTAACTTCTACAATGTGCACACATCAATTTTATAATTAGAAAGGATTAAAAAATACAGAAGTTTGATTACAAAGTAAGCCTAGATATAATGGGAAAACAGAGGACGGTCTCCTACTCACCCTGGGGCAAAGGGAGGTGACAGATGATTTGACCCTGATTCTGAGTCTTGGCACTAAACACACAGATGTTTTTCAAGGAAGGAGGTGCTGGTGATATCAGACTGGGTAATGCCAACTCCAGCAACTGCCTTTGCCAGGTATCACTTGTGTGATCCTCAAGTCTCTCAAACTCTTTGAACCTCAGTTTACCTCCTCATAAAATAGTGGAAATAAATCTGCCTGTATTGGTCAAGGCTCTTGATGGTTAAGTGGCAGAAGCACAACCTACACCAACTTAGACAGAAGAAGAAATCCACAGCATCACAGGAATGAGGAATTAGGGAATTTCACTGTAGACATGACTCTCTGATCATTTGTGAGTTCTGCCTTCCCCTTTTTAGCTCTACAGCATGCTCTCTCCACATGATCAGAAAGGTGGGCACCACTAGACTTGCTCAGATCCTCCTAAACTGGCAACTCTGATGGAAATAAAACCCTCTCTCAGCATCCACATCCCATGCCCAAGGTTGATTCTGGTGGGTCATGCTTGGACTCTATGTCCTCCCCAGAGCCAGTCACTGTGACCAGGGTAAGAGGGACTCAGATGAGCCCACCCAATCCCCTGTGCCCACCCATGGGCCCAGCAGCCTCCTTCCTGGAGACCCAACTCTTGCATGATGAAAGCTGAACAAGGCAAACTCCTGACCAAGCCAGATGGGGTGAGCATTTCCATTGGCCAGAGAATTCAATTTATGTGTGTGGTTTGAGGGTTTAATTAACTTGTGAAATGCATTAAACAATAAGTAAGTTTTGCTACACATTTCAGTACTTTGCAGGGAGAAAAAAGAACAATGTTAAAACCAAGGTGGGAACACACACAAAAAAGAAGTACATTTTCAGAAAAAAAACAGGACCATAAGAAATCAGGAGGAAATCCTCATGGTGCTGAGCTCAGAGAAATCAGGTATGCAGCCCCTACATGGGCTAACCACTTTATGGTCACCAAGCCCTTTCCAATAAATTCCTTTTGCTACTAAACTACTCTTTGAAATTCAGAGACAAGAATTGCAGAAGACGCCCCGCCCTCAATAAAACTCCAAATAAATTAGATATTGAACAAGACGCTGAGATCCTGACAAGAATACACAAAATGTCAGGCCTCAAGCTATTGGGAGATGATAAATTGTCAGTTTCTCTTTAATAAGATTGTAGTCTCATCACCATCTCCTGTAAGAGATTTGATAGCTTTTCTTTTTAACCTGTGAAGATTAAAATCAATTCCCAACTAGTGTTGGGAGCCCCAAACCATAGAGCTGCAAATATATCAATTAATCAATCAATCAGTCAGTCAATAGATCAGCATGTCCATACTGAATCCATCTGTTCTAAGCATCTGGGTCAAAGGAAATAAAAAATATGACCCCTGCAAATTCTAGATGAGAGAAGCTATACTTTAGAAGATATTAGCTCTAACTTTTAATGCAAAACAAACCTATTTCCATTAACCTGGATGGGTAAAGTCCCACTGTCTTACCTGTGTTATCTTCTGGAAAGCTGGAGTTTGGAGCCTGGACTAATCCACAGACTTTGACTTAGGTCTTTTTCCTGCTTATATATCCACACTGGCAATATCACTCCTCATCTATTAGCTGGGTTTGTATTTCCTACCTGTGTCCTCAGGGCATTTCATGGGAGGCAGAAATGAGAGAAAAGACAAAGCATGGGCTTCAGATTCAGAGGTTCAAATTCTACCTCCACCATTTACTACTTTTGACACTTTGCCTAAGTTATTCAGCAGCTCTGAATCCTGGTATCTTTAACCACTAAAACAGAACTAGCAATAACAATATGTGCCTTGCAGCACTACAAGGATTAAATGAGATAACGTGCATGGAGTGCTTCAAACACAACGTGGGACAGAGTTAATGGTAGTTTGCTAATGTTAGAATCCTGTTCATCGGTGGTGGCAATGTTATTTCAACTATCAGGTTAATCCTAGAGTGGATTATTTTAGTTTCCATAAAGATGTGCATGGGCATGTTTGGGTCTTCCATTTTTTTTGTCCTCCAGCAGACTTCCTCAGCCTACATAATCCTATTAAATTCTACAGACTTCCACTTACATGACACAAATATCCCTCTGGCTCCAGCCCAAAGACCTAATTGCTCCCCTTTTTTGTCTGAGTGTGAGTTTGTTTCCAGGATGAAATATTTCAGACTCTGTTTTCTTGTCCCTTGGCATTTTTTCAAACAATGGACACTGTATGAATTAGCCATGGGGATAGGGTTTCTTGGAGCAAGGAAGTAAGGGTGTGTGAAGCAAGTGGCTTTATTTGAAGCCACAGTTCTTAATTTCAGCTAAGAAACAGCTGAAGAAGTATGACCTAGATTAGAGAATATAAATTTGGAGGTCAGAAAATGCAGTGTCTTAATTAATGCTGTTTCCACCGTTTCTCCTCCAGTGCAATATCAACAACTGTTCTTTCCTTTACAAGAGTGAATTTGGCATGAATTAATGACACCATTTTTGAAATATGCTTCCCAACAACGTTATCAAGTCTTTGAGTGCATTATCAGCCTTGAGGTGAGGAAATCTGAGGAAGGATTTCTAAGGGAGGCTCTGGAGAAAGGAGCCTAAAATAAAACAGAAAAGCAGGAGGTTCAAGTTCAAGTCCCAGTTCTACCATCAAGGGCCAGGTGACCTTGAATAAGCCCCCTCTCCACTCTGGTCTCAGATTGCTGATCTGAGAATGAGGGATTTAGATAAAAGGATTGATCAAGTGTCGTTTTGGCTCTGGTACTTGATCACCCTCTGGTCTTCCCATGTCATAAAATTTTATTGTTCTTTTCTCCCCACTTTCAGCTGCCAAAACAACCACATCTGCTACTTCTTGCTTGTCAAAACCATAATGACCAATATCTATTGAGTGCCAAATATGGACCAGAAACTGTACCAAATGCTGCACCAGACTTATCTCATTTAATTCTCACCACAATCCTCTGAAGATGATGCCATCATTAACCCTAGGTTAGAGCTGAGGAACTCGAGGCTATGAAAGCTTAGATGACCTACTCAGGGTCACCCAGCTGGCAAGAAACATCTGTGCGGCTTGAACCTCTGGCTCCACGTTGCTACTGCCTCTCAACAAATCTGACCCAGGCTTGCCAAGGCCACGTCTGATCGTTCCAGTCATCTCTAGAGCATCTCCCTCTGCTTGTCAGGTCTTCTGGCCCTGACTGGTCCACACTATTACTTGAGTTTTGACTTAGGAGTTTCAAGGGAGGCAACCTGGGAGGTGGGCCAAGCTGGATTTGAGTCCTATCTCTGCCAGGCAAGAATGTGTGCTCTCAGAAGACCACCCGAGCCTGGGTGTCCTTGTCTGTTTAATGGGGCACCTCCGCCTGAGAAACTTCAGTGGGATGCTTTATATTAACCCCTAGCACAATGGCTGGCACAGAGCAAACAGCACTGAGCAATGATCCTACTCACCACCTACCCATTGTCCACCTTCCTTTCAGACCCAGCCCTTGAAAAGCTGCCTTCCTGCTTCTGGAATTAGTCCATCCCTCTTTGAATCAGTCCAGTCCCCAACATGAGAGATTGTACACTGAAAACAGGATGACTCAAGGGGGGTCTAATTCCCAAGGGGCTATGTACGGATATGGGGGTATGGGGTGCGAAAGGGATACAGTAACCTGGAGCTGGGGAGAAGGATGTTAAAGAGATCATCAAAGGGATCAGGGGAGGCAGTTATCATCAGAAACCAGGGAGGGAAAGAAGAGGAGAGTCAGCTTCCTGAGGAGGAACAGTGGGTTTTCGACCAAAGGACACAGCCATTCAAGAGGTGAGCTAGGGAGAGAGCTAGGGGGATAAATATTCTAAGCACACATTTTGTTAGTAAGGTTAATTCCAGAAACCCAGAACTGGCCTGAGCTATTTTGCTAAACTACCTGCACGACACTGACTCCCAGCCAAGGCATGAAATGCGCTGATTAACGATGTTGCTGTATAACTATGGGTGCAAGGAATTTGGGACTGGTGTGTACCAGATTGTCAGCACTGTTTATTGACAGTGATGAGATTGATGATTTACACTCTCTGCTCTCTCTCCCGACTCTTTCTGGGGCTCCCCACTTGGAAGCAGTAGGCAGAGGAACTCATTGATGCCATTCGTGCAAGGCAGAGAACAGACTGGAGAAGGATGGAAAGTGGATCTCCCCATTGCTCTCCCTCCTCCCCACTGCTCCTCCTCCTCCCCATTGCTCCCCATTGGGATAAACACAATGTTTATATCCCAAGAGTCATACACACCAGGCTCCCCTTTACATCAGAATATTGTACATGTGGATGTGCTGGCCTCACCCACTTGACCACGAGCCCCAAGAACATACACCACCACCCCTTCCCGTGGACGTCTCCCTCGACGCATTTCAGTGCCTGGCATGGACTGGGAGCATGATAAGTGCCTGTAAAATGTAGCTGAATCTCCAGGAGCACCAGTAAGCATCATGGAGAACCAGGCAGCCGCTCACTTTCCCCAAGGCCGGTCCTTTTGTGTAGCTGCCAAAGACCTTGCCAGTTGCTGAGCAGCTAGAGAGACATTTGGAAGGTGGAAAGAGACAGCCAAGGGGGAGAGAGTGTTTGCAGGTTGAAGTCTAGTCATAAGAGTTCCCAAGTACCTCCCCTAGTGACATTAGATAAACAGAGATGGGAATCACATTTCAACGTGACAGATTAAAAGGCATGTCAAGAAACAATTAAAGAGATCTGTTGCAACCTCAATCCTGAGAGGCTTTTGTCAGAGTGAGACTGTGTCCTGCCAGGTCTGACTTGAGGACGATATGGCCCATAAGCACACATGCAGTCACTGGAATTCTCGAAGGCCAGAACCACCGAGACCTGGGACTAGAGATTACGGAAGCCTGGAGAATTCGGCCCTCCACTGCTCGCCAACTGTAAGTGTTTGCAAATCCCCTGTAATCAGCAGCACAAAGCATCTGCCCTTACAGTCCCTGTCAAAATCCCAACTGTGAGAAATAATATTTCTAGAGTATTTGCCTGAAGGATGTGTAGTCCATCACTCCTTTAGTTCAGCAGTTTTTCAGAACATCTTCCCCAGAGCCCTGGAATTCCTAGGGGTGTCCCTGAGGCTCCCTAGAAACCAATTCTGTGTTTCAACCTCAATCCAGAGAATTCCAGATCTTATCTGTTACACATGGGATATTGGAATTGCACATAAACAATCACCTTTTTAAAAAAGGATGCTGATGCCTTAGAATAGAAACCATCACATTAGCCTAAATTTTATTCTGTGATCAAGCCACATTGTCAGAAATCTGCAAGCCTGGGTCATGTCACTTTTCTTTCCTGCTCTTTGAATTTCTATTGCAAAGTTGAGCTGCAGTCAAATTCTTTCAGCCCACATTGTAGGACCCTGTAAGAAACAGCCTATTGATATTTCTGAAATGTCCCTTGAAGGAATACTTTTGGTGAATCCACAAGAACTTCTCCTCTTCTGTATCAGGAAGAGTTGGGATTCCAGTTTGAGTGTGTCATGTGGCCACTACCAACTGGGAACTTGGTCGTGTTTCCATCTTGGCCTTGGCCTCCAGGAACCTCAGGGTATCTCAGCGGCCCACTTCCAGATGGTGCAAAACCTGTGTTCTGCCAGATTCCATTCCCTATCCCAGTTCCCTCAGTTTCTTATGTTATCATTTTTCATGGCATTTGTGTGTGTAAGTTAATGCAGAATATGAATATTCTCCCTCTTTTATGAAAAATGAGGGGAAATATAAATATGTTAAAAAAAAAAAAAAAAAAGAGTAAGTGGTTCTTAAAGAAAAAGGAAATAACTTGTTCCAGGAGCTTGGCCTTCTGTCAACCCGCAAACACGTTCTAACTCTGACATCCTAAGGAACACCCGGATTTTCTCATTCCCTCTTCACACATCTCTATGGGCTCCCAGCCTGCAGGCTGTAGGAGGATATGCAGTCCCCCTTGGGTAGATGGAATCCCAAGCCCTCCCAGAGCCAGATCCACTAGCTGAGCCCCTTTCCTGCCCCTGCTTCCTGCATCTACATTAACCTAAAACACCCACAAGTCCCCAAGTCCCCATAGTCCTTTCTTATCTCCTGGCCTTAGCTCACATGGTTCCTCAGCTTGTAGTGTCCCAACTCCCCCCAGGCCCCATTTCCCAGTGGAAAATTCAGGAATTAGGTGTCTGTCCTGGCTCCCCGTGCACTTAGCTACCCCCACTCCCTGTTTCTTTAGCCCTGGAGTCACTTCTCTGTTGGTCACTTACCTCATTGCATTCCTGGGCTTCTCTCCCTGTCAGTCTCTCCCACTGGACCCAGAGCTCCCTGTAGACAGGGACACACGCCACACGCTGAGTCTACAATGGGGACAGAGCACAAAGATGACTTGGCCCAGAGGATTTACATCCTCAGTGTAAATCATGAAAGAGAGGCAGGACCCCAAAGCATCATTTCAATGATCACTGTTAAGACAAGTTTTAGGTAGGGGGATGGCCACAGCCACTCCCAGCTTCCCCCAGCCCTGCCCCCTACATGCCCTACGATTCTTCATCTCCAATCTTAGAATACAGCAGAAACCTAAGTCCCATCAGCACGTGGGAGGTCTGGGATCCAGTCCCAGGCTTCTGATATTTTTAAAATCCTGAGTTGAAGAATACTTGTTGACTCTGCTAAGAAGAGAGACCATGATCTACTTCTACCATTCTGCTGACTAATGAGACAGAGTGTGACTCCTGGACTCTTGGTTCTTTTTCTCTGGAGACCCTGATACAAGCTTGGACCACCAGTAGTGCAGTTCCTGTACAATTGCACGTGCACAGGTACCCTCGCAAAGCACATACCACCCTCTGATAGGGCGTGAATTTGGAGTCAGAAAAACGTGAGTTCAAACACTGGTTCAACTACTTACCAAGCACATGTGTGCCCCTGGGCAGGGCTTCTAAAGCTGTATAAGCCACACTCTCCTCTGTACAATAGGGATAATCATATCTTACCTTATTTCATTTTCCCTGCAAGTCAATGAGGTAGGCCTACGTAATAGTTCCAGCTTAGAAATTTGCTTCACCTCCCTGTGCCTCGGCTGCTCACTGATAGAGTAGAGATCATATTTACACCAATTGCACTGAGCTCCTGTGAAAGCAAATAAGAAAATGTATTACAGAACTTAGCACCAAGCCTGGCTATGAAAGCTGATTTATTGTCTACAGCCATGCCTCCAGAAGATGATGACTTGCAGCTTTTTGATGTAGTTTCCACTGACCCAGGCAGAATGGGGCCCATGGCTCTGCTAGGTGCCACGGCTGATGACCATGAAACTATGGGATATGCAGTCTCCCTGATTGGGGCATATCCCTTTGATTCCTGCCTATGGTCTAAAGCCACACTTGACATTGATCTGCTAATAAGCCCCTTGACTTCTGTGTACCTCTGAAGCTTTATTGCCACATAGGACCCCCTTATCAAGCTTTGTTGTTTTTGGAAATGTGTACCCTCACCCATCTTCCATTTCTACCCCTAAGCTCTATTGACATCCTTCTGCCCAGGGTCATGGTCACCAGTGTCTGGACACTGCACTCAATCTACCAGCCCTGCCCCATTCACCATCCTCTATGACTTCTGAGAGCCCCCTCCAACTCCCCTACTCCATCAGGAGCCTCTAGACTCAAGGGTTGTTCCTCCCAGGCTACTCCACCCCACCCACTGCAAGTTCCCCCACCTGTTTTTGTGAAATGACAAGCATGAGAGAAGCACAGAGGAATTAGGAAGAGGTGTCACTGTGCCAATACCCAGAGAAAGGAGAAATTTGCCCACAGCCAGGCCTGGGGAGGCTGCCATTTTTCTTCCTGAACTCTCCCCTCTCCCAAGGGGCCATATTTAATTCATGATGCTGAAGCTAACACCATTGCCAGATATATTTCCTTGATGATTAAACATTAAGCACACAAGTATTTCAAAGCATTTGATATAACTCAGAACTAATGAAGGACTAATTGCTTCACTCTGTGTATTCAAATAATGATGTTATTTGGAAAAAAAAAATGCATTCTTATGTCAACTGTTGCATCAATTAATTGCAAATTTTCCAACAGTTAGCTGTAGTGTGATTAAAGCATATGAAAATAATCTTTTAATTAGCTTTCATTTTGAAACAAATAGACAATTAAACCAAAGATGTAAGTGTGAAAATTCTGTTGGTCTGCTTTTTGGGGGCACTTGTACAAATAATGACTGTATCATTGGAAATTATTTCCTTGACTGGCCTAATGGTTGTTACAGTAACTTCATCTTTTTCCTTTAAGATCCTGATATTTCTTGCAATCCTGTATGCCTACTGTTTTCCCCAGAAGCATAAAATATATAACCAGATGAATAATAGCCTTATTCAAGAATGTCTTTTGGAACAGAGCTATTCAAAAGTACTAGCCAACCTGATTTAAAATATCACTGTACAAATCACTGGTATTTAAAAAGAGGAAGAATCTGTTTTTGACCACTGAGTCATTAATTCTCTCACCCCCTGGTGAAGCAGGGCCAGGACTGGGGTGAAAGTAGAGGTGCCTAGGGCACAAAACGTAAAGAGACACACACTATCAGGTGCCGACCCTGCATTTTCTATAACCCTGAGGGTACATGCTTCCTTAAATTTTGGGGCCTAGCTTTGCTTGCTTCACCTTTGTCCCAGCCCTGCTATAAAATCTAGAACCAGTTAACAATGAGCAAGGCACTGTAGAATCTACCTGGTCCAAACCCTCTTGTTTTACATGCAAGGGACCTGAGATCAGAGAAGGGGAAGGGACCTGCTGAGAATCTGCCATGGAGGAAAGGAGAAAACAAAGATGTAAGTGGCAAGGTTCCGGTCCGTGTCCACGTCGTCAGCAAGCATTTGCTGGGCAGCTCCCCTGTGCGTAGCATGTGTGAGCCATCACCAACCTCAAACAGGCGGCAGCATGGAAGTCTCACTCTGTAGAGCAGAGCAGCGTGGCTGAACCTGAAGAAATGGAAATTAGAGACCACTCTTTGAGCTGAGCGGCCTTGAGCTATTTACTTACCCTCCCTGAGCCTGTGGATCATTTCTTTAAATGGAGATATTTAGGTCTCTGGGGATGTTGTGGGGACCAGGGATAGTAACATGAAGTGTGTCGCACAGGGATTGGCTGGGAGTAAACCATGGTCATGGCCATAGGTAGCATTTTGTGGGTAACTTGCCGTGTGCCAAACACCATGCCAAATGCTTTATCTGCACTGCATTATTTTATCTTCCCAGAAAGCTTATGGTATGGGTATTGAAAACTTCATTTTGTAGGTGAGGAAACTGGCTCAGAGAAATAAAATCACTTGCCCAAGTTCATGTAGCTGGTAAGTGGCAGAGCCAGGACTTAAACCCAGTTCCACCACACCTGGATGCTCAAGCACTTTACTATTGTATGAAAAGAGAGGGAGAAAATGGAGCTCAAACTTGGGAACATGCCCATGGTTAGCAGGATTTTCAGAGAAAGCCCCATATATTTAAATCCACCATCCAATTCCTTCAACCACCATCACAAACTCAATTAACAGTGCCTAGTGGCATCAGCAGCTATAGGAGTATTGTAATCTCATCATGATGGAAATGATCTCGAGGACGTGAGAAAAAAAAAAAAAAAACAATTCCCACACCATGGTACAATTGCCTCCAGATATTTTGAGGCCTCCAGAAAAGAACAACAATGTGTACCAGAACCACAGAATTTAAGGGCTGGAGAGTGTTGTACAACCTCCATGGCACCCCTGACACAAGATGGCACCGCCTTATTGGCCCCAAGTGAAAGGGACTCATTCATTTTATCAGAAATCTCCTTCATTATATTGACCTGAAATCTGTCCCCACGGAGCCACACAGACACACAGCACCCCTTGGTCCAGTCTTCATGCTGCCTCTTCTCCAAGGCATTTTCTCCAAGTTCTTCCACCCATTCTTCCATGGGCGCACTTTCTTTATACTTTATCATCTCATCAGCTATTACTGTTATCTCTGGGATTTTGAGAGACGTGGTGTTAAATCCCAGCTCTACTGCCATGGCTAACCTCAAAGAAGCCATTTAACCTCTCAGAACTTCAGTTTCCTCTTCTATAAAGTAAAAGCAGTTACAGCTACCTAGTGTAGGGTTGTTGTAGTAAATGTATTAAATGACATGAAGCACACAAGCACAGGACCTACCCTATATATGCACTCAATAAATACGCCCTTATTATCATTACTGTGCTTATTTTGGAGAAAAGTAGATGGAGAACACAGCAGATCAACCTGAGAGGGCAGAGCAGAGGCAAGAGGCCAGGTTCCCTTTCCCAAAGGGTAATCAGTAAATAAACAGTTGTTGCATTGAATAGAGCCCCCTGTGGGGACTCTTTAGAGTTGAAGTTTCAGCAGCTCCATTCAAATGTCATTTTGGTTCTGCTAAATTATCGCCAGAATGTGTTATCACAAATCACTGTGTGACTTGGCAGAATTGTGTGAAATGTGATCCCAAATCATAAATTAAAGGAGTGGGGCATTTGCAATGGCACATTCATTTACACCATTTCATTTAGCTCTTTCAACTGCTAAGACAGTCTAAGTTCCCAGCAGGGAACAATGGCCACAGCAGAAGGAAGACACTGAGTTATGACAAGTCTTTGTCAGTCTTCCCTGCAAGAAAGCAGGACTGCATGTGCTGCTGGCGTGCTGTTATTTGCATAGGATGGGGGTGTTCAGCTTTGGAGTCTGGTAAAACAAGCAGGGGCTTTCAGGGAGGTTAGAACATGGAGAGCAAATTACAAAGACCCTGGGACTCAAGTAGTGGTGAGCACATGGGTTAAGGGGTTTGAACTGCCTACCTAACCCCCCTTCCATCCCAGTTCCTACTCTAGCTACTGGGATAAGAACTCTGTCTCTTCCCAGATTTGGAGGCAACAAAAGCCAAGTCTGGGGAAGTGGATGTGGCTCAAGCAGTTGGGGGCCCACCTACCACATGGGAGGCCCCAGGTTCAGTTCCTGTTGCCTCCTAAAGAAGACAAACAAGACAGTGAGTTGACGCGAAGAGTTGGCGTGGCAAGCTGATGCAACAAGATGACGCAATAAGGAGAAACAATGAGGAAACACAACGAGAGACACAACAAGCAGGGAGCAGAGGTGGCTCAGTGATTGGGCACCTCCCTCCCACATGGGAGATCCTGGGTTTGGTTCCCGGTGACTCCTAATAAAAGACAAGCAGACACAGAGCACACAATGAACAGACACAGAGAGAACAAACAATGGGGGGGCGAAAAATAAACATAATTTTAAAAAGCCAAGTCTGCTGGTAATGTAACAGGGATGTCTTAAGAACTCAGTGTAGGGATCTATAGAAGTTTCTGCCTTTTTATGGCTGCCCAGGGGTGAAGAGAGGACTGGGACTCAGTGACCTGAATCTCAGACCTTGATACCACCTAGATCAGTTAAAACCTTGACCCTTCTAGACTCCTACCACTTCTATCACCACCATTCAAGCTCTGATAATAGATATTTTCCTGGACTCATCTCATCACTGACAGACATATATATTCCATTTCTCCTGTACCAAGACCACTTGAATTTGATGGCTTCCTGGAGCATTATGTCAAGAAGTTTCTCTCATTCTGGTTAGAAAGTTTGGATTGTTTCATTCTGGTTTAGTGAGAAAAACCTCTGACAATTACTAATGACTACTATCGACAAGGGAGAAATAGAATGGGGTCAGAGTGGATGTGTTTGTCAGACACAATTTAGTCTCTGCCCCTATAAGAAATATACCCCTATCATCTACTATAGAGTGAGAACAATTATTTCCTCGACACTTTCTTGTCCTACCCCCTTACATATAAATCTTTGGACACCAATGCCAGTTGAGGTTTGATTTAAATCGTCCACGCTCCCTTGAATTTGGTGTTTGCAATATTGGCCACACCATCCATCTTCCCATCTCTGATCCCTCCTCTGCCCACTTTTCTCCCCTTCAGTACTACTTGTTAATCTAAGTCATAGTGAGATGTTTGGATTTGACTATAAATACAATAGAAATCCTGTAAAAAATGGATGGGATCTTTTCCTGGGGAAAAGGAAGAGAGGAATCTGGGAGTTTGGGGTTTGAGCTCCTGGCATCTCCCTTTACTGAAATGGGGAAGACCTGAGTAGTGCTGGGGACTGAATCATGTGCCCCACAAAAGGCATGCTCAGGTCCCAACCCCTGGAGCTCTGGGTGTGAACCCATTTGTAAATAAGACCTTTGAGGATGTTATTAGTCAAAGTGTGTCCAAACTGAGTGAGGATGGGCCTTAATCCAATAAGGCTGAAGTCCTTGTACTCAAAGGAAATTAGCTATGGGAAAAAAGCCACAGGAAGAAGCTGGAAGTAAATGGAACCCAAAAGAGAAAGAAGACAGCACCATGTGCATATGCCTGTCATTGAAAAGCCAAGGACCAAGGATCACCAGCAGCCCCAGACTATCACAGCCTTCAGGGAGAAAGCACCTCCTTGTTGACACCTCAGTTTTGGACTTCTAATCTCAAAACCATGAGCCGATTTATCCTATTGCTAGCCAACCTATTGTATGGTATTTGTCCTAGCAGCTAGGAAACTAAGATAAGTCGTTACAGATTTGGGTAGATAATCAAGAGTTCTGTTCCCAACTTGGAAATGCAACTTATTCAACTCAATTAAAATGCTGAAAATGCACTTAGAAATAGAAGATCAGGATATAACAAATTTGGAGTTGTGAGCACACGAAAACCAGAGAGACAAAAGGAATAAAGAGTTTCAAGTATAAAGGTGTGCTAAACTCTACCAAATGCCACTGAGAGAGTTGGATGCAGAGGGATTTATTAGGTTGACTACATGGAGATACTGGGAGACTTTCAAAAGACAGGTTTCAGTAAGTCAGAAGGGAGAAAAGACCCCTAGAAGGAGGCTCAATAGAGACTGGGAAATGAGGAAATGAAGACCACAGAGACAACTTTTAAGATAATTTGAATGAAAAAAAGAACATGAAAATGTATGACAATTGAAGGTGAATCTGGTGTCAAGGGGTCAAGGATGAGTTTTTCTTTAGTTCTTTTTAAGATAAGAGATATTAAGACATCTGTATGCTGATTAGAATGAACGCATAGAAAGGAAAATATTAGTGTTGCAATTTTTTTAAAAAATTCAATAAAGTATACCTTTACCAGTGGAAAGATACTCTTTGTTTATTCATTCATTAACTCATTCACATAACAAGTACTTTTTGAGTTGCTGCCATGTACCAGTCAGACTAGTGTTGGCAACAGATGTATTATATGAATTATCCTCAGCCCTCTCAATGAATACTAGAAAAAGCTTTCTCTCTTGGATCTAAAACTGGAAGAAATATTAAAGTGTTCAACTCTGGGGCTGATTTTCAATGTCTAGAAAGCATTCATCTCTTTAAAAGGTTTTCAAAGGCTGGTAGTGGCATAGAAAAAAACTATAACCCCCTTTGAAATTACAGCTACCATCTCCAAAAGATTCTGGCATTTATGAACCAATTACCTATTTTCTCTCTGTCTAACTCTATTAGGACCATCTCCTAGCCTTTTCCTCATTCTAATTTGAGAAGGAAAAAGTAGATCTACATGTATCTCAGATGTGTGGCTTATCTTCAGTTGTATTACAGGGAAAACCTTCCAAAGAGCACTGTTGTGGACATTTCTCCAGTTCTAATCTCTTCCCATGCCTGAATATGTCGACTCCCTGAAGGAAGTTACCATTGCCCACCCTCACCAACGACCACCCATGCCAGGATACAGAGCGCCACTCCCCGTCTGCTGACCTTCCTGACCACGATGCGTTCTAGGAGTGAGAGGAACTGGTAGAGGAGAGGAGGGTTGAGGTCCCACCGTGCTGCCTGGTGTTCTCATAAGGGTAGATCTTGCCTCTCAATACCTGCAGACAGAATGGAGTTGGGGTGGGAATCCTTCCCATCAGCTTCACGCCTGACCTGGTCACAGCATGTACCGGCCACGGGGTATTGTTCTGGGAACACCACCTTCTCCTTCGTAAGGGGCAGGAGTCCTTCAAGTCTCTGGCAAACAACTGGCCTTAGTAACCAGGGGAGTCTTGTTGTTAACTATATTTCGCCCTCTTGTTTTCATGTTTGTTTCAGGAATGACTTGCTTGACATTATTTTAATCTGGAAAAAGATATTATTTTTAAGAATTCTTCCTATGCACTGCTTTATCTCTCCAAAGAGAGTGCAAGTTCTTTGAGGTAAGAGGTAATTTATAAACAGTAATATCTATAATGAGCTTAGAAGACTCCAGAACAGTATATATTAGTTAAGAATAAAGAGACCAACATACTAACTGTGTGCCTAGCACTGTGATAGGTGCTAAAAACACAGTGGGAGGCAATGACAAGGAACAAAAGCAATTCTGTATAAAATCGATGATCTCAAGAAGGAGAAAGGCATGATATCAACCAAATAATACAGAAGTAAATCCAAAGTTATAACTTCAATAAGTGCTCTGAGTGAGTATAGGGTCCTGTGAGAATGAAGAGCCACAGGGAGGTCGAAGGGCTGGGGAGAGGGGAGCCAGTGTGTGCAAAGACTGCAGAAGGGAGGAGCCTGGTCAACAGGAGGAATGGAAGGGAAACCTGGGGGCTGGAGTCCAGAACGGGATGGAGACTGGGTGGGTCGGGCCTTAGTGAGGCATTTGGTTGGGGGTAACAGAGTGACATGATTAGATTTGAGTTTTGAGGAAAAAAAATTAAAACTGGCTGCTCTTTAGAGACTGGACTGTATGCTTCATCAAAGGAGAAGCAGGTAACGGGCTTTCAGCAGAACTAAGCATCACTCTCAAATGTAAACAACTAAAATGGAACACCATGGAACTTAATGATATAGCAAATCTTATGAATCAGTTAGATCCCGTCTTAAATAGTCTGGGATGTGGTTAAAGGAGATGAAATCCAAGTCAAAACAGAAACAAATAGAATTAGCACAATCCATGAATTTCCAATAAAAACAGCTTAATAACCCCCCTCTGAACCCTTTGGGCACCAGGGTTCAGGCTACCAGGACCTGTGATTACTACAAATAACCAGGGCATTGATTAATGGGCTGCCCAAAATGATCAGAAAACAGCAGCAACCCCCTCAGGAATGCTCTTTGCCCTCTTTGAAACCAAGGTGCCTTTCAATGCGACTTCTAAGGTTGCTCCGGGAATGCAACAGAGGTTTGCCCAGTTGTCCATGTCACATCTCTAGGCAAAATAGATCTGACAATTAGCAAAAAGCAAGTTTATACTGGCTCTCAAAGCTTTGTCAAAAATCACAGAAGTGAGGGTCTATTTCTGAGCTTTCAATTCGGTTCCAGTGATCAATGTGTCTATCTGCATGCCAATGCCAAGCTGTTTCAGCCACTATAGCTTTGTAATATGCAATAAGTTCATGAAGTGTGATTCTTCCATCTTCACTCTTCTTTTTAAGGATGTTTTTAGCTATTTGGGGCTTTTTTCCCTTCCAAATAAATTTGTTGAATGACAAAAAAAAAAAAAAAAAAAAAAAAAGAAGAGGCAGGTGGATTCAATAGGAGGCTATTACAGTGGTCCAATGAGGGTGATGAACTTGGGCTTGGAGTCGGATGGCTGCAGTGGAGATGAGTTGAGAAGATACATCTCAGAGATGTCTAGTGAGGGAAATTGGCAGAACTTGGAAATGGATTGCCTATGATGGATGAGGGAGACCCCGGTTTGGTCTTAAATGCTCACATGTACAAAGTAATCTGAGGCCTAATAGAACAGGTTTCATAAAATTAGTTTTGATCATACAGTAGGACCATAGTAGGCGGCTCATTTGATCAACACTGAAAAACACATACATGGTAGCGGCGCCGTGAACTGGCCACCAAGTTCGATGTGTTCTGACATATTTTCTCTTTAGATCTGTTCCAGAGTATGGTTAATATAAAGTTTTTCTAACGTTAGTCTGTGGAGAAAGAACTGTTGAATATTCTGCGAAATGGAAATTCAGAAACATTTTTTTTCTTTAATCTCATCAGAAAGCTACCATAGGATATCTAAGCAAGTTCCAACTTTCCAGTAACTTGCTATGTGACCTCTGGCAATTTCCTTTCCCTTTCTGTGCTTTCATCTCTATTTTGGGAATGCTGAACTAAGTAATCTTCATAGCAACTTCAGCACTAAAATTCTTTATGTAGGTGATGCCATCTTTCTGCACATATACACACATGCCCATAATTGCAGGTAATTTTACACTGAGTATTGCACACTCAGCACCATATTTTAATTCAGAAAGTTCTTTCAAACAAAATGCAATAAAATTTACAGACAATTTTGAAATAAATTTGCTCTAATGAAAAATGTTCCAAGCAACAGCAACACTTTTACGAGAGTTACATTTTCCTACTGGGCAGCAGGCAAAGGAAAACATCAAAAATATCTTCTCAATTTGCAAAACCCAAGAATACATGCCACTTAAACATCACTGTTGGTTCCCAATAAAATTAGCTACACGTTAACCCACGTGGTTGGACTCCTCCATTGATTTTTCAGAGTGGTACCAATTTATGTCTTGGGCTTCCCCACTGCAGCACACCTGATCACTGTGCCTGCCATATCCTGCAAAGGAACAGCTGTTCTTAATGGTTCAAAGCTGCTTCCAAGAATATACTTGTACTCTATGCACAGAACTGTAGATTCAAATGCCCCCCACCCTCCACCTCTGCTGCCAAGACTTGACTTTAGATTAGATCATCACATCAACATCCATGGCAATAACGAAGTAACTAGTTAACCTGACTCCAGTTGCCCTGCCCCACTATTCAATGTTCTGTGCCAGCTTCCAGAACATTCTTTCTAATAGGTAAGCCTGTCCTGCTCACCTCATTGCGCCAGAAGCTCTCTGCTGCTAGGATGAAGTTCAAGCCCCCATGGCATTTCAGATCCTTGGGGAACTGACTCCAGGATGCCTTTCCAACCTTATCTCTCCCAAGTCAGCCCTATGCACCCTGCCTCCCAGACACATGGGCTGTTTCTCCTCTCCTCAAAGAATAATAGCTTCCTCTGCACTGGCTTATTTTTACTCATACTGCTCCTTCTGTAGCAGTTTGGCATTATTTATGAATTCCAAAAATAGATACTGGATTATGCTTGTAAACTGGTCTGTGCCTCTGGACGTGCTTTGATTGGGCCACGTCAGTAGGATGTTGAGTCCCTACCCCTTGGGGACTCAGAGATAAAATTACATGGCAGAGCAGAGGAGTTAGTTGGAGTTTTGAGTTGGAGTTCTGATTCAGAGTTTTAATGCTGGAACCCGGGGAAGTAAGCACTCAAAGAAGCTTGGTCGTGAGGAAGGAGAGGCGGCCCTGGGAAAAAGAGAGGAACCGTTCACCTGATAGTCTACAGCTGGCCTTGTGGAGCGATGCAAGCCTGAGCCCGGAGAGAAATGAGCCCCAGGAAGAGAGGAACCCAGGGAGCCTGAACCCTGGCAGACATTGACAGCTGTCTTGCTCCAAAACATGCCAAAAGACTTTGGTGAGAGAAGAAACTTAAGCTTTATGGGCTGGTAACTGTAAGCTTCTACCCCAAATAAACACCCTTTATAAAAACCAACCGATTTCCAGTATTTTACATCAGCACCCCTTTGGCTGAATAATATACCCTCTGTCTAGAATGTTCTCTCTTTCTCTACTTGGTGTATACCTGTTCATTCATTCAATAAATGTTTGAATTCCTACCATATGGCAAGTGCCAGTTATTCAATGATATGTTCTCAAGGAACTCTGAGAGACAAGTAAATGGACAGTTAAGGTTTAGCATGGTGTGTGCTCTTATGGGGGGAGCTCAGAAGGCTTTCTAAAGAAGGCTGTGCCCGAGTTGAACTCTAAAGGGAGACTAGAAGTCAGCTAAGTAAAAATAGGGGTGGTCTAGGTAAAGAGAGCAATCTTACCAAGGCAAAGAAATCCCTGTTGGGGAAGAAAAAATAAACCATCTACACCTTCCCATATTAGAGAATGGGAAGGATTGAGTCTGGAGGTGCTAAGTCATGATGGGGTTTGTGTGTCACCCGTGGAGCTTGGAACTCCCCCTGAGAACATGGTGGAGCTTCTGTTAGACTTTAATCAGGAAACCTGGGATGGGCAGATTTGATATCCCAGGCTGCCACGTGGCAAAAGCAACACTTAGGAAAAGACACTCATTGGGGGAGGGAAAGTCGTTGTAGGAAGATACATATCATGAGCCTAAAACGTGTTAGTTGAATAAATGAGTGAATGATTTGGTCATCCGCTTTCTGGTAATTCATTGATTTTATTCATAATATTATAAATAATCCAATAATATAACAGACCTACCTCACTGTTGCAGGTCTCATGAAGCAAACTGAAAATACGAGGATTTAATTATATTCTAAATTGTTTTCATTAATAATGAGGGGCAGTACTCTCTAATTGCACTTGTTTGTCTACAGAGAAATAGGCAACACTGAAAAAAAGTAGTTGTGAAATGGCAAGATTAGCAAACTTTGTAAAGCTCTTTACACCAGGGAAAGTATTTTCACACCTGTCAACCAATCATCTCTGCAGCCGCATAAAATAAAGAGCATGGGTACTGCAATAGTTGGCTTTCAGGCAATGCCCCACGTCTTCCCAAACCTTGTCCATGGACTTCAGGCTGGTCCAGGAGGAAGTTTACAATGGAATGCAGCAAATGAGAAAAATAAAGAGATATTTATTCACTTTAATGGAATTTCCTTAATTCTGCCATATCTAGTGGATGGCATTAAAATTTCCTTCCTTAAAGAAATTATCATGGTAGAAGTTGGGAGATATTTTTGTTGTTATTGTTTTACTTCATTTTAGGTCCTTACTTAACCAATCTTTGGAGCAATCTTAATTTGCTCCAAAAATATTGTTTTAGAGGTTTATGAAATCCAGAAGTTTGAGGTCTGCTGTTCTATACCATTCAGAGCGCCTGTGGGAGACACCCAGGACCAAGGTAAATTTTGTATTGAGTTTCATTCCATGAGATAACACCCAGTCACTGGTAACTGCTGCCTGGGACACTGTCCTGGAAAGGATTCTGAGCCACAATTGTGTTCAAAGGGAAAAATACGCTGGACTCCATTAGGAGGCCTGCCATGGAAGAAAGGGAGGGTGGTGTATTTGCAGTCATTGTGCTGGTAAATGTTTAGAATACAGTCTCTAAAAAGAAGGCAAGTCCTGGTTTGTGGCATTAACCAGTTTTTGTTGTGAAAAATCCTCCCACCATGGCCAATTTCAGGTACCAAGATGACATCACTGACCTCAGAGTTGGGAAGGAAATATACAGTCAGCTCTCACAAGCTGGTATGAGCCAACTCCAGCACACCAGGGCATCTTTGTCACATATTTGCTGTTCCACTTCTAGAGAGAAGGGAGCCACTGCATGCCTATGGCTCAGTCTTCCATTTACAGACCACTGCATGCCTATGGCCAGTCTTCCATTTACAGACCACTGCATGCCTATGGCTCAGTCTTCCA
>JAKSZT010054017.1:8173141-8305380 GCA_026826555.1 Tolypeutes matacus | reverse complement strand
TACAGACCACTGCATGCCTATGGCTCAGTCTTCCATTTACAGACCACACTGTTTTTCCTCTGGCTCACATGCCCACAAGGAATTCCTTAGGTGGGAAAAGTATCACACATTCATCTTTCTTACATTATGCATGGTTAATTTTTCAATTCTCATGTGTGTAACTCTAGTGTGAAATGAAATGGTTGATCACATGGACTCCTTGATGGAAGAAAGGAGATATTGAGACATGAATGCTGAAATGTGAACAAGGACATTGAGCCAAGCTCTTGAAGTAAACTCCATCAAGAGGAGCTGGCCCTGGGCACTCTGGCTGATGCAGGCCTAGCTGATGCTTGCCTTTCTAGCTAGGAATGCCACAGAGACAAACCTTAGTAAACAACTGGAGCTTTTAATCTAATGATTAAATTAAATTAACTCAAGATGCTATTTCTAGGCTGAGGGAGAAAGCTTTCTGAAGAGAGTCAAATTCTAATTTTTAATAAAATATTGAGTCTCGACATTAAGCTTGAGATGGAAGACAAAGAAGAGCTTACAGTACCGAGCACTGGTTGTAGTGATCTGCCTTCATCACTCTGCTTCTCTTGGTGTCAGCCCTGGCCTATGCCAGCTTTTTTTCTGTAGCTCAACTCCCTTACCTGGGGGTTAAGCAAGGAGGTTGGTCCAAGTGGCGGTTTTAGGATATGGGGATAGGTATGGGATTAGAAGAGTTTGGAATTTAGAATATGAGAACTATTGTCCAAAGCAGCAGGTCCATTCAAGATTCCAGTGTACAACCATGCAGGCTGTGCACTGCACAACTTTAGGGAGTATAACTTTATTTGACCATGACAGCCCTTCATCTATGGGGCCTGGAAGTGAGGTGGGATCTGGAACAAGGCGTCCGTAATGAAGACAAGGAAGATTGATGGAGGGAGTCCAGGAAAAAAACAAAAACAGCTGCTCAGACTGCTAAACTGAGCCCATTGAGAGGAAGGAGCTGTTAAGTATGTACAACTGACCAGACACTATGCCTATAGAATCAGCATTTTACAGATATGGAAAGTGAGACCCAAACAGTGTACTGCTCACTACCAAGTAAATGAAGGGGTTGACGGGAAGAAAGAAGGGTCTTGCTTGGGTAAGACTATCAGGATGGGCAGCCCTTGTGTCTCAAGCCCAGGAGTACTTGTAACTTAAATGAGCAAGTCATCGGGCATGGAGGCACAAGACCAGAGACAGAATCAGAAATGAATTGGAAGTCAAGAAGTGGATATACCCACAAGTGTGGGATCCAAGAAACTGCCCCATGAGAAGGGCAAGTGCAGGATGACCAGAGGACACAACAGTGCAGGTTCTACTTCTGACCTTACCTACTGTGTCCATTCACCTTCTCATTCTTAAGGGCACCCATGCTTGCCTTCTTGCCTGCAGTGACATACACAGCAGCCACCCACAAGCCCCCTTTTTACAAGATTCCAAGTGACCTCTGGCCCAGACCCAGCTTCAAACAGTGACCTTCCCTGGGAGTAATTAAAACTGGCAGATTCCATTGCCCGGTGGGGTGGGGTGACCAGAAGTAAGATTACAATGTAATTGTAATGTGTAAAACTTGGTGCATGGTCATTAGCGTGCATTATTTCATCAAATCCTCACTACAACCCTGAGAGGTAATATTTCTATTTCACATTCTCAATGTCAAAGAACTGAAGCTCTGATAGGTTAAGCAATTTGCCCAGACCCTCACAGCCAGAAAGCAGCAGGGCTGGAATTTGATTCCAGTTGTATCCAAAGACGATGCCTTTGCTACTCAAAGTGTTGTCCTTAGACCAGCAGCAGCAGCATTGACTATGAGCTAATTAGAAAATACAGATTCCCTGGCTCCACCTGCAATCAGAATTTGCATCTTTTTAAAAAAAAAAAAAAAAAAAAAGGTTTTTTTTTTAACTTATTTCCCCACCTTGTTGTTTTTGCACTCACTGTTTTGCTCTCTGTGTCCATTCGCTGTGTGCTCTCTGTGTCTGCTTGTCTTCTTTTCTTTTCGTCTTCTCTTTTAGGAGATACTGGGAACCGATCCTGGGACCTCTGATGTGGCGCTCTCTGTTTTGTTGTGTGTCTCTTGCCTCTCCTTCTTGTCTCTTTTTGTTGCACCAGCTCACCGTGCAGGCCAGCTCACTTTCACCAGGAAGCCCCGGGAAATGAGCCCAGGACCTCCCATATGGTAGATGGGAGCCCAATCGCTTGAGCCATATCCGCTTCCCAGAATCTGCATCTTAACAAGATCTCCAGGTGACTTGTGGGCACAGTTAAGTTTGATTACCACTGTTCTAGAAGAGATCATCCCAAGCATTCTTCAAAATACGTCTGCTTCCAGACTATCAAATTCTGATTCAGTTTTCCTCCAGTGGAATTGGCCAAAGATATCCCCTCATTCCAAAGATGAGATTTTTGCTAAAGAAGAAAAATGTCAGAGGGTTGAAGCTTCCTCTTCCATTTCTTTGTTGACAAGAGAGAAAGCATCAGGGCCATGTGTGACTTCTCCCTTGATGACGACACAGCCAAGATGAGGCTTGTTTTAAGGTGCCACAACTGCTCTGGGCTGGCCACTGTCCCAGGGCTTCATCTGGCTTTATGTGACTTTTCTTCACCTCGGTTGTCAAGCAGGTGGGAATTCAGCACAGCTCATGGAGGCAGATGCCAAGAAAAAGTAGGAACAAAGCTGAGACCATCTGATTTCACCTCTTTTCTACAGGAGCTGTCAGAACAAACTCACTTCTATCCCCCTAGTCCATAGAGAATTAGGTGAAAGATGTCTTAAAAGAATATTCCACCTGAAGGACACTCAAATGAATCCCCCCCTACAGTCCTGGATGGAGCATATGCTCCTTCCCTTCTGGATGACGGGGCCAAGGAGAGAACAAAGAGGTGACCTGGGTTGCTCAGATTCAGATATTCATTTTCATTCTTACTTTCCGCCCCCTTCCCAACCCTCCACATCTCATACCTGGACCTGTGGAACAGAGAGACTCTATGCACTAGCAGGGATGGGTTATAGCAGGTGCCATCCATGCCCCACCCATATCCTGTGGGTTCCCACCTCTACAAGCTGAAAGCTGCTTTGTAAACACCTGTGACTCTGCAGAAACACACTTGGCCAAAGAGGGAGGAAGCTGGAAATGCCTAAGAGTGAATGCCTTTGTTAGCAGCCCTGAAAAATGACTACCGGGATTTGGTATATAAATACCCCAGATCTCTTGTCCTCCATGAAGACCAACTCAGATGTGCATGCTCCACACTGATGCCCCGAGTCCCCCACAAGGAGTGAGCTCTAGTTACCCTCAATGCCAGCTGGCTTGATGCCACCCCCTTTATTGGCTTCCTTTCTTTTCTCTCTCTCACATCCCCAAACCCCTTCCAGGATTTCCTGGGATCAACTCTCAACTTGCATTTGAATCCTCATTTCAGGATCTGCTTCTGAAGTCCTTCTCAAGTTCTCTAAGAAGAAGAAAGAGGCCATGAAGAGATATGGGGAAACCAAGGTCTGAGGGAGCAGAAGTGGTGGGCTCAGAAGAGAGGGTGAGGAAGGCAAAAGGGCCCAGAGAGGAGAAGGAGAGGCTAGGGGGTCAAAATGGCTCCCCCAAGCCATTGGGGACCCAAGAATCCTTATGGAAAATCCTCTTCCTTAAAGAAGCCCTGCTCCTTGCCCCCTGCAGGGCCTAATTAGATGGGAAGCTACATCCAGAGAAAAGTTGGGGTGGCCGGGTAGTACAGTCAGAATAATGGTGACAGGTCACTCTTCTCACACATTTCCAGTGTGCCTGGCATTCTTCTAGGTATTTGACATGTGTTGACTCACGTAATTTCACAACAACTCTATGAAGTAGTGTTTACTATTATTATCATCAGTTTACTGATAAGGAAACTAAGTCACAAAAAGGTAGGTGGTTTGCCACAATGCTAGTAAGTGTCGAGTTTAGGCTCAAACCCAAGCAGTTTATCCCCTAAGCATGTTTGGCACTTACTGAGGCACTCCTGTCTCTTTGGAAGTTGGGTTTTCACAGTTCAAGAATATATCACAATGGGGAATGTGTATGTGTGTGTGTGTGTGTGTGCCTCCAAAAGTTTCTGACTCTGGACCTCTTAATTTTAAGTGGATTCAGTCCCAAGTGATGCTGTCAGGGACTCGATGCAGTCAGGGTGAGACTGGGTGAGCCGAGGCACCATCCCAGCTCTAGGTCAGAGACAGGAAAGGCCAAAGGGAATGCCACAGGTTACCAGCTGGCAACCATCTGATGAGCATGGAGGCAAGGGCTTTATCTGTTTTATAATTTAATATGGGCCCTCCTTGTGTGTATTTTATGTTATCCCCTTAGGAGAAAACTGAAGCTCAGAGAAGTTAAGAGCCTAGAGCTCGCTGGAGCCCCTCGGTTCTCTCTGACTTCCGAGGCTCATACCCTGACCTGAGAATGGGAGCTGACTGTGGTCGGCTCTGGTCACTCAAGGTGCTCAATTGGGTGGGCAGTGGTGGCTGTGACCAGCCATCAGCACTAGAAGGATGCAGAGATCAGGCCTGGAACCCGGGAAGGAACCAGTGGCCTGGACCAAGCAAGCACCAGAGCCCCCGCTGGGTTCTTGAGGCTTGAAAATGACCTCCTAAGCCTTTTCTCACCAAACATTTCTTAGAGATTCCCCAGCATCTAAGCTCTTCCACCCTGGGCCTGCTCTCCTCAGCCCAAGGAATCTTTTTCTAATTCTAGAGTAGGAAGCTTGCTCAGACACACCGTGAGCCCTCCCAAATCCATGTCTTGACTCTGAGTTCCTTCTGATCCTGCAGGGCTTACATCAAAAGCCAGAAAGGAAATGGACGACGGAAAGAAGACTGAGGAGCAAAGAAAATTGGAAGGGGCGGGCACTGGTTAATGCTTCACAGTTGGATCAACCCCGCAAAAGTACATTACCTTGGTTGCTAAATGCTTTTTCGTCTAACATATGGGGAAGTGCAAACCTCAAATTGTATCTTTTGGGTACGGTTCCTCATTTTTCCTCTCCTTTAGATTCTAAAGTCTGTTAAGTTTCTTTTTTCCCTTTTTTCCTCCCAGAGATCCAAGAAGTCAGGAAGGAACCTGAACCAGACAAAGTCTCTGATTAGAAGATATCCCCATAGGAGGAGCTGAAAAGAAGCTTTTCAAGAAAATAAAAATAGAAAAAGCAATACGGTAGCATAGACACTTTCACCACTAAGAATAGCAGCCAGCCGTTGGCTGCGAGCAATCTGGGCAGATCTTTTGAAGCCCATTGTGGTGGGAGCTAGAATCCATTTTCTCTTTCAGTTGATGTTAATTTCATCCCAGCATATTTCAGACCTCTCATCACGAGATGATTCATTGCTGTATGTACGTGAGTACAATCAGCTCAAATATTTGTAGTCTTCATGCAATTGCTATAAGAAAACAGGGAAGTGCAGGCCATAGGCAGCTCTTTCCATGCCTGCCCCCACCCTGGGCGAAGTGTTGGATTGGAGTGACAGGCGGCTGCCTGGGGTCAGGTCATCTGCTTCCGCTTTGCTGATTTTGAACCACACAAAGCATCCAGTCCTCTGGAGACCTGAAGCTTCCGCAGAGTAGATATTCTTGTAGCAAGGGCTGTGCTCTTGACAGCACAGCCAGAGACGTTTCCAAGTCCAGCTTGGAGGAAACCTTGGCAGAACTTGTCCTCACACAGTTTTTTAACCTTTGGATCCAAGAAATTCTCAAAGTACATATTCCTGGGGATAATCTTAGCATCCAAGAATTGCAGGGCAGTATGAGGCCTTGGACCTCTTCCTTGCCAACCCAGTAACTGCACTGAGGAGGAAAGTGAAAACTGAGTGGATGAGACTCACGAGGGTCACAAGGCAAGACAATCAAGATTAGAATCCAGATCTCCTGACTCATGGTTCAGAGGACAGGCAGCTGCTCTTCTTACTCTATAGTTTTTGCTTTAGAGTAATTTTTTTTTCTGATTATGAAAATATTCGTTTTCATTATAGAGAAATTTTTAAATATGGGATATATTTACTCTATAATCCCAGCCCTCAAAGGTAATCATTATCATGACCAGCTGTGCAGTTGCTCTCTTAGGAGAGCCCCATGTTTGGTTCAGAGCTCTGTTCTCACCATCTTGAATGTCTTTATAATTTTCAAACAAGGGGCTCTGCATTTTCATTTTGCACCGGGCCTTTCAAATTATGCAACTGGCCTATTACCATTAATATTTTAATGCTGTCTTTTCTAATGCCTTTCATTCACTTGTTCATCAACAAATGTTTATTGAACAGCTACTACATGCAAGGCACAGAATCCCAAGGAACTGTAAATGAAAAGAGCCCTTGATGGCTTTATTACAAGAATTATCAAATGTTCTGACATGCTGGAAATGTTGCTCGAGGAAGATTAAACTGGCTTCCACAGAGAAGGACTGACTGAAACTCATTCGATTCTAAAAACAACCATAAGGGACAGGACAAGAAGAGGGAAGAATGTCAGTTATGGTCCTTTGACATCTATGGTAATCTACTCTACATGTCCACATTCATGAAATGCTCTGCTAAAGACAGTGTGGACAGGGCTTGAAGTGCCAGCAGCCATCATTTACACGTAAACAAGGGCTCAGCAAACAGACTTGTAATTATAGACACCTTGGCAATCTAGCTTCAGAAAATCGTCAGACTATATCCTATTCCTACAAAGGCCAAATCCATGGCTATGACCCAAGTACTTTGAGTGAAAAGCATAATATTTAATAATTGCTGTGCTGATTTTGCTCTGTCCTGAGTTTCCCAGAATTTATATGGCCAGGGAGTGGCAAGTGATTTCTTTCCCCTGAAGTCTAGAGAAAGATGCTTTCCAAAGCAACAGAGAGCTATTTCCTCCAAGTAGCAGGTAGAAAATGTAAAAGCAAGAGAAGATTTATACCAGTTACATGGTAGATACTGGAAATGCAAAGGACACAGTTCTTTAAGGTCTAAATGTTATTTCTCCACAAAAAATAATAATAATAAAGGAACCTTTCTTTTTCTGGACCAAAGGCATCTGATATGGATGCTCCACATTTAGAGCAATATACCCTGCAGGATATTTGAAAGCTCTGATTTAATCTTTAATTTCCCCAACAATGTGAGTGTCTGAATTGTACCCCTGCAATAAGATAGAAGTTTCAACTCTATAACTGGGAGCTGCTCTAACTCCATATTTACCTGCCTTCTAGAGGCTCTGGAAAAGGGGAATGATCGAGATGTCAAATTCCTCCTTTGTAGGCTGGCCACTTATCTTGCTCTTGATCACCTCCAAGGATAAAAGTCTCAAGACCCAATGAGTCAAGAGAGAAATGTTCCTTCATGCAATTGGGCTAATCTTGCCTCCTCACCCTTCTCCCTCCTCCGAGATACTCACTCCCTCTACTTCTTGGAGTAGAGGGATTTTTCCTAGAGTAGCACCAAGCTTGACATGGAGAAATATCCAAATCACATAGCTTTGATTGGACTTGAGATAGCTACTGGAGAATTTCTCCCATAAAGCGTGTCTGCCTGCCACCAGTCTTGGCCACATCAATCTATATTCCTTACCAAAGTTACATTCTAAAAGGTGAATCTGACCATGTGTGTAGCAGATGCTCACAGTGCCCTGCACCGCTTCCCTGCAGCCCACCTGAGTGAGGGCTGCTGGGATGGACGGGCCCATGCATGCATAGCCAGTGTCTCACCTCATATGCACCCTGAGACATCACTCTGCTTTTCTACCTCTGTGTTTTCTCTAAAGTCACAAAATTCAACCAAACCCATGGGTAGATCCAGAAGTATAAGGAATCATGCATTGACTCTGAGGACAACCTTCAGCCAATGAAGGACAGGTGTCAGTGGATAAATGTCCCCAGGCTCCCAGTCTTCAGGGGGACAATTCTGAGACAGGTTTTATACTGCTAGCTAGGGATCCCCAACAAAACTGAGGTCTGCATTGCCCACAGTGAATACCAGCTCAAAAACACACACACCATTTCACCTGTCCTTTCTTCCCCATCTCACTTGTCCACACCCCTTCTGTTTCCTGGGATCACCTTTCAAATAAGCCACAGGCACCCAAGTCTTCATCTTAGGCTCCAATTTCAGGAAGAACCCAAAGTAAGATACCATCTCACTCCTCTCCTTAAATCCCTTTAAAATCTCTTTGGTTTTAGGATAAAACTAAAGCGTCTTGGATTAATGTCTGAAGACTTACAGAATTTTCTTCAGCCTCTTACTCCAATTGTGTCCTCAAAAAAGACATTGCAATCCAAAACCTGGATATTGGTGAATGTGACATTACTTGGAAATAGGATCTTGGGAGATGTAATCAAGTTAAGATGACATCATACTGGATTAGGGTGGGCCCTCAAATCCAAGGACTGGTGTCTTTATAAGGAGAGGGAGATTTGGGAAGAGATGCACAGGAAAAAAAAAACAGAGGAAAAGGCTGGAGTGAAAACAGAGGGAAAGGTTGGCATGATGCTGCCACAAGCCAAGGAATGTAGGGGTCCACCAGAAGCCAGAAGAGGTAAAGAAGGATTCTTCGTTAGAGCTTTCAGAGGAAGCATGGCCCTGCAGACACCTTAATTTTGGATTTCTAGCTTCTAGAACTGTGAGAGAATAAATTTCTCTTGTTTTAGTTACTCAGTTTGTGGTACCTTGTTATTGCAGCTTTAGGAAACTACTATATTTTTTCATTTGAAATCCAAATACCAGCAGCAGCCACTTACCTGTGATTCAAAGTCCAGACACCATAGGCAAGCCACACGGCTGCATGAAATCAACACCTCCTCAGTGTGCTCTAGTGGGAATGTATAAAAAGCTATTTTCCTAATATAATATAGTTATACTCATTTATAATCCCCTAATCATGACCCTCCTACTTCTTTTATTTGACTGTATAATTTTCAATCTACTTGTTAACTTTATTTCTCAGAGACTTAAAGCCTTCAGATTGTTCCTATGCTGGTTGAGCCCTGAAACCAGGCAGGTAATTGGTCAACTCCCACTCTCCAGTTCCTTGGATCCACCCTACACAACTAACGAAACGATGATGATGGACCAATCCCAACCCAAAAGCAAGGAGTCTCTTCAACTGCAAGCAAAACAATTCCATTCCTCTGCCCCATAATATCTGTGTTCCTTCTCAGTCTGAAGCAAGCAGAGTGGACATTGCCCCAAATCCCTCAGGATTGAGGAATGAACAAAAATAATGGGGGAGTGTAACCACTGACTAAAGTGGATTTATTGTTGTTGTGGTTATTATCTTGTGTTAACTGAGTAATTCATAAGATTGATATTAAAAAACACCACCACTCAGCTGCGTACTTCACATCCTCCCTCATGCTGAGTCTCATTTTCTTGTCTCCATCTTTTTCCTACTCATGCCTCGAGACCCTCATTTAAAATCCTCTCATCTGGGAATTCTTCCCTACTCCATCGTCTGCACTTTGATGTTCTTCTATGTGCCTTTTTCCTATTTATGCCCACACCCAACTCCTACAGGAATGGGTGTCCCTTACGGACAGGGCCAGGCTTAATTCATCAGCAGAGCCCGGGTATACAGTAGGTGCACTCAGACATTTTTTAAGGATTGTGTGGCTTCCCTTCTGTCCTCAGCTAGATTTGGTGCCCTTTATGTGTCCTCAGCATTTTTGGTCTTTAAAGTGGGCAACAAAGGAGCATTTCTTTTGAGGGGATGTATGAAGTGGCTCATTTAAACATTTGCAATGTCTTCTCAACCATGCAATATTCCCTCTTCCAGAGGACAGGCATGGATAACTGGATAACCCTACAGTTGGTATCTACAGTACCAACACTCAGGCCAAGGCACACAGATACCCCGAGGGGAAGAATCTGAGGGCCTGAGAGTATTGGAGGGGGGTGAAAGGGAGAAATTTACAGCCCAGCTGCGAGAGGGAAAATGACTCGCCCAAAGGTACAGCGAATGCACTAGAAACCCAGGAGCCAAATTCCAGGCAAGTGTTCCATCCACTCACCCGTTTTACCACTCACAAACAGGCTGATCATGTGTCAGTCTTTTCCAGCAGGAAAAGAGGCAATGTTTTTGAAGGGTCAGGAAGTAGCAGGGAAGCCCTATTTTGGGGAGAATAATTGTTCTGAACACCCCAATTTGAGCTGAATCTGGTGAATTTCCCCAGAGGAATCAGGACTCTATTCAAAGAACAAAGCTCAGGTAAAAAAAATAAGCTGGGGTAATTGAGTTGATGGATCAGGGTTTCTAGTATGTGCTCTGTATTCTAAATGTTTTTCTTGTTTTCTTATTTCTATATGTGTAGAATAAAAATTTCCTTTCTATGGTGCACATTGTGGGAAAAAATATGGTGGTGAGTTTAGTAAGATAGGAGAGGCCTTATCTTTTTCACTTTTGTTTGTCCAGCATTGACTATTTAACCCTGTTCCCCTCTTAGAACTATTATAGCAACCAGTAGAAGAACTGAATCATGAATGCAATAAGGTAGATGGACAGAAGGATAGAAGAATAGATGAGACGCTAGATGGAGGGAAGGTGGGACGGGCGGTTGCGTGAAGGAATGAGGGCTCTCTTTAGGGCTTCACTTCCTTCATCCCAGATCCATTATCCTTTTCCTTTCCCAAGCTTTACTCTTAGGATAGGACCTGAATTTTCTCCCCAGCAGGTAAGAGTGTCCACATGATCCAGAAGTTTCTCCAGTTCTCCTCACCTCCTAATGAGAAGGGTTTCTTCCACTATGAAAGGCCTTTCTTTATATTGTTGCTACAACCCAGAGTTAAGCCAATCCTTGAAGTCTGTTAAGAGTCAAAGACCATGGCCCAGATCTCTTCAGGTGAGCAGACCTGGGATACTTCTGAAGGCCAAGTCCACCCTAGATCCTGTGTGACTCTTCAGACTCTTGAGAATCGCAATCAGATGCTCCCCCTCCTGAAGCAATTTCCTCAGAAGGGGCCGATTCGTTCCTTCACCATCTCTTTCCCATTCATTTTTAGCATTTTGCATAATGTGTGTTTCCCCAGACAGTTTCCATCATGTTTATTTCAGGAACTCCAGCAGTCACTATTAGCATGACCTACATATTGTTTGATATCCTAGGTGTTCTCCGATTATCATTAACCACCTAGTATGTTTTAAAACCAGTCTTAGAAATAATTATAGCAGAGAACTAGTTTTGCTTCTTTCCAATAAACAGGAAGAGATAATAAGAGATGGATTTCAAACATGAGCTGAGAAATCTGCTTCCTCAGCAAAAATCCAGGCAAAAAATTGGCCACTTGGGAAAGAAGGAAGCAAACATTTCTTGACCCCCTATTGCGCACTAGATATTTTCACCTATTTCCCACAATCTTCATAACATGTTACAAAATAAGTATCACAATTTCCAGTGTTACAGTTGGGGGAACTGGTCTTAAAGAAGTTGGGAATACTCCCAAGATAAAAAAGACTAGTAGGTGGAGAAGTAAAGGTTTGAGCTATGCAAACCAGTTTTGCAGGTCCAAGTGTTTGTCTAGAGACTACCTCTTGGTATGTCTGATCCAGCCATCCCACCACCACCTTCTTTGCAGAACAGCATCACAAAGCTTAAGAGGCCTTGCCTCTTGCCCCCCTCTACCTCCACTAAACACAGGTGATTGGTCCAGGGTCTGACATTTAACCCAAACCCAACCAATCAGAGTCCTTCTCTGGGATTTTTTCAATCCTGGAACTGGGATTAAATGCTACCTTGGCACCCATGAGCCAATGAACACCCCTTCTGCTGAAGCTGGCTCTAGTCTTTGACAACCAAAACAAGACTAATACTAAGGTCTCATATATACATATTGGTTAATCTTTGGTTGAAGACCAGATGAGTAAAGCTGGGATCAGACAAAGCCAAGGATGTCCCTTAATTCTATAACATGAGAAAGATTCATTTGAAAAGCTTTTTGTGACAAGATTGGGTATTGGCATTTAAGGAATCCAAAAAGGTAGTCCTAATGCAAAACATCTTAATATATGAGCTAGAGAAGTAGCTTTTTCACAATCACACACATCCCATCCCTCACCCTGAAAGGAGGCTCTGTTCCTTGCCTTTTCCAGCCTCCGGAGGCCATCTGCATTCCTTCCCTCATGGCGCCCCCTCCCTCAATGTCAAAGCCAGCACTGCAGGCCAAGTACTTCTTAAGTGATTCCATCGGGGTCTACCTGGAAAATCCAAGATAATCTCCCCCAGATCAACCTTAATCACATCTGCAAAGTCTTTCTTGCCATGTAAGAGAACCCATTCACAGTTCCCAGGGATGAGGAGGTGGGCCTCTTTGGGGGCCATTATTCTGCCTCCTTTGGTAGTAAGGGGCAGGGGTGAGGTTCTATCCCTCAGCCCAAGTTTTTAACCACTACCCTAGTCAAAGGCAGCCCTCATGGGGCTTATATTTTAAGGGGAGGTGGGAGAAGTGAGACCAAAAGCATGATTGCGAGAAACTATATTCCATATCATTGTGATGTTTGTCTCTCCCCCCTACTAAAATATACTCCACAAGCAGGGATTCTATATGCCCTGTTCACTGCCGAAGCCTAGAGCTGAAGTGTCTACAGTGGTCACAGCCACAGGTGACTACTGATTACCTGTAATGTGACTCATCCTGGAGACGCACTGTAAGTGTAACATACACACCAGCTTCAAAGACAGTGCAAAAGAGAATGCAAAATATCTTTCTAATACTATTTCATATCGATTTCATGTTGAAATCATATTTGGGATATTAGGTTAAATACAATAAACAAAATTAATTTCACATTTTTCTTTTGATCTTTTTATAATTGTGGCTACTAGAAAATTTAAAATGACCTAAGCAGTTGGCATTGCATTTTTGATCAGATAGTGCTGATCTAGAAAAATACTTGTTGGACAACATCCATATCAACTGAGAGGAGAGAGGGGTGAACATAGCATAAAATAAGTGGGAAAAAACTGACTTTGCCATTTTCAAATGCTCATCACGAGTGAAGGAGTCATGGACGTAAGCCTGGAGAGGCAGGTAGGGGTGGGACCTGGATCCACTCAGCGGACCAACGTGCCCTGAATGGCCAGCATGGCTTCAGCAGGACTTTGCTCCTTTCTGTTCACTGGGGTAGAATCAGTGAAGGACTGTAAGCTGGGAAGGGGCGTGGCTGAATTTTGGGGTGGGAAAGGTTGTCCTTCATCTGCATTATGGCAGGCTGCCTTGGGAAGGGGGCTTGGTCCTTAGGCAAGAGTAACGTTTGGGGAGATGGTGAATGATGCCTCCCTTTAAGATGAGTTAAGAAACAGCATAAAGGGACTTGTTAGGAGAAGAGAAAAAAATGGGGCAGGGGCGGGGGCCATCTTTATGGATCTCAGAACCAAGTTGGGTGAGGAGCAATCAAATGGAATGGGGTAAATTTGCAAATGGAAAGCTGGTGTCACGGGGTCGTCGATTTTCTGCCCTGGAAAGATGGTGGTATAAAAGCATTCAAGTCCAAAGCAGGGGCAGGCGGACCGACAGCAGGCAGCAGGAAGGATGTTTTCATTGTGCAGCTCACAAACCCAGGGGCAGCTTGGGCAGCGGCAGTGTGCGGGGCTGGGCCGCGGGCAGGGTCAGCACAGGACCGGGCAGCGGGTCTGGAAGGGTCGGGCCGCCAGCCTGGCTCGCTCGCGGGCCTCTGGGCTCTCTCTTAGAGAACCGGGGCCAGCACACTTTAGGAGGCCAGTAGGTTCGGAGACCTTCTCAAGCCCTGTCAGCAACAGCCCTACATTAAGTATTTCTTGGAGCAAAAATCTCACTTCAAAAGGGGAAAGCCTCTGCCGCCAGCAATGGGCTAGAGACTCCCAGGTTAGAGTGAGCAGCCCTTTGCTGCTGCCGACTCCCCACTCGTTTATTTGTCTCTCTCTCTTTTCTCATCCCAATTAACTTCAAAATGGAAATAGGGGAGCAGATATAGCTCAATGGTTGAGTGCCTGCCTCTCACATATGAGGTCCCGAGATCAATCTCCACTACCTCCTGGATAAAAAAAAAAAAAAAAGGAAATATAACTCATAAATGTAGAATCCATTCAAGGGGGGGGGGCAAAAGAACCATCATGCAGGGCCAAAGTAGAGAGGGAGAGGGGGGCAGCATTCTGAGGACAGAAAGGAGAGTAACAGTCACCCCATAGGGTGACGGCAGTTTGGGCAAATCCAAGAAAACTGTTTCCTGGGAGCCAGAGTGAGCCAAGGGACATGCTTACCCACTCCTGAGGCTCCAAACACCATGCAAAGACAAGGCTTTCCTGTACAAATGTACAAACAGTGCCAAGAAGAGAGGGGAAAAACTACAAATTTCAAAAGGCAGTGACTTCTGGTGTAAAGGGTGAGTTTTACACACACTTTTCCTTTCTCTTCCTCCCAAAATCCCAATAAAATTACAGTAAAGGTATTTTAAAAAGAGAGAGAAAAAAGAAAAGGAAACAGAAAAACAATGAGCAAGAAGACAAGAGCACTAAGAGGTAGGAAGCAGGAAAGTTAGTGGATGAGTGGTAACTGACTTAGACCCCAGAAGATGGGTTCCTAAGCCCGCAGAGAGCTGAGAAGCAAACTCATTCACGAAATAGGGCCCCGGAAGACTCAGCACCAGCAGCCTCTGGAAGTCTTCACTGCTTCTCTCCTGGCTTGTAAAATAAAGTCCAAGTTAGCACATTAACCAGGGCCTGGTACATGGCAAACATCAGTGGAATGTATAACTTAAGATCCCATTCTCGGTGAAGATAGCACAAAACTATGAATGCAATGGACACCAATGAATGGTATACTTAAAAGTGATTAAAATGGGAATTTTTGTGTTTTATATATGCTACAGAATAAAAAATTAATTAATTTTTAAAATAAAAAATATTCCACTAATTAAAAAAAAAAAATCCCTTGCACTACCTACCTCTCTCCAAGCACTTAGTCCATTACTACCCAATTCATACCAAATATTCAAAAATGCCAAACTGTCTTCAGTTCTCCATGCAAGAGGGGAATAGCTTTTTTTTTCTCCTTGCACAACTTTTTAATTTTCCCCCAAATTAATAACCATTGTTTCACAGATTTTGTTTCTAGGTATGAATCATTAAATCAGTTACCCTGAACTCTCTGCTAATTGTCTAAATCCTCTCTTTCTATGTTCAGATTTATCACTAAGAAATTCTCTCCTGGAATTTTGTGCAAGAAAGGAAACAGAGTAGAACTCCCAGCTCAGTTGCAAATATCATTTCCACGGTCAAAATCATGTAAAGCCTGAAGGTTGTGTTAAGGAAAATTATGATATAATTATATTGGTAGGAGGAGTGACCGCCAGAGTGTGTGAGAGTGAGACACAGTTAGTCCCTTATCTTTCTCAATTAAGACATCATCAGCTAGTGTTTAAACTGAGAAGCCAAGAGGTACAAAAAGAGCATGTTTTTAGAGATAGAGACAAATAGCACAAGAACTGACTGAGTTGAAAATGAATGCCCCAAGAAAGAGGAAGAGGGGGGAAAGCGTTGCAAAGCTATTTGACTCTTTAAACTATGGGTAGGTGTAACCTAATTAAGTTACATTACGACCACTTTTACAAGAAGCACCATGATTAGAGCAGCCAGGAGGCTCACGGTCTTCAACTCATTCGTTTGACAAGTGTGTGTTGAGTCCCAGTGTGGGCCGGTGCTCTTCTCGGCCTTGAACCTGGAGAGAACACGACTGAGTCTGGCTGCTGCTTGATTCTAGGCCCTGGCTGTTCGGGATCTCTTGGCACTGAGCTGGCCCTTCGTGCTCCAGACTTCACTTCCACACGGTCACACTGGCTGAGGGGTCTGCACTGGTGCCCACTGGCTGCTTACCCTCCCCCACACCCTCGTACACGTGCCTTCCTGTGCGGCCCCTCCTTCAACACCCGCCTCTGCAGCCGCCCGGGACCTGGTGATAGAGAAGGAAAGCATGATCCCCGGTGTTTGGGGAGCCCGACCCTGCTCTTGCACAACTCATCACACACATTGACCCTTCCCCTTTCCCCAAGCCTGTTTCCAAGTGTCACCATTCGAGCAGATCTCATTTCAAGGCTTGGTTCCTCTGGAAAACCTCAGGTGACAAGTGCTTACTTATACAGTGACAGCCTTTTACTTAGTCCATACCTGCAGTTCCACGAGGGCAGCAGTGACGCCTGCCTTGTCCACTTCTACTTCTCAGCACCTTCCTCAGCACCTGGTGTTCAACAAGTGCTTGTCCAGTGGATTCATTGGTGGACAATGCCCTGCTAGGACAAGTGATGTGTTAGAGAGACGTGTGCCTGACAGCCTGCCTGATACTTGCCAGTGAGTCTATCAGCTCCTACCATGGACTCAGGACACCTGCAAGGAAGACGCCTCCTTTACCTGCCCAGCACCTGCCATCCCTCCTCTAGCTTTCCACCTCCCATTTCACCATCTGAACTCCTAGGACACATCTGTTTGTACTTCACAGCAATCCAAACGGTCATGCCTTACTTCCAATCTCATTTTCCCCAAGTTTTTATTTGAAAATGATCAACCCTACAAATAAAAATGTACAATGAACCACTATAACCCCATCATTTAAACCCTAATTATTATTTTGCACGCTTGCTTGGCGTATGTGTGTGTGTGCTTGTACAAATTATTTGAAAGTCATTGCTTCAGCCTGTATCTCCTAAGAATAAGGACTTTCTCCTATATAACCCCAAAGGAAAATTAACAACTTATAGTTGCATCTAATGTGTAGCCCGAATTCAAACTTCCACAATTTTTCCCACAATGCCCTTTGTCATTTTGTTTGTTTGAATCTAAGATCAAGGAAGGCCACACACTGTATTTGGTGGTGGTGCCTCTTTCATAACCTCTTTTAATTTAGACCCATTACCTAAACTATGGTCCTCAGACACGCAGCACAGCATTACCAGAGAAACGGTTAAAATACAGACTCTCAGGCCCACACCCCAACCTTCTGGATTAGTCTGTATTTTAACAAGCTGTCTGGTGGTAGAGTCTGCAAAGCCCTGCCCTGAAGCACACAGCACCCCCACCCCCACGCACAGACCCAGACACACGCATCTTGTTTTCTTTTTTTTTTTTTCCCACAATTAACCCATATGGTTGTTTACTATACGTCTTTATTTCTTTTTGGCATGTTGACTCACTTCCTAGTGTCTTTTCCATCTGAACGATTCCCTTTGTCATCAGTTTTAGGGCAGGTCTAGTGGTGCTGAACTTCTTTGGCTTCATTTTGGGAATGTCTTAATTTCTTCCCTCATTTTTTGAAAGATGGTCTCACTGAATAAAAGTTTTTTCCAACACTGTAACTATTTCATCCCACTGCCATGTTGCCTCTATGGTTTGTCTGTTTGGAGTTTGCTGGGTTTCTTGAATGTGTATATTCTTGTATTTTCATTACATTTTGAAAGTTGTTTTGCCAGTATTTCCTTGAATATCCCTCATCTCTGACTCCCATAATGCAAATATTGATATGCTCAATGGTGTCCCACAGGTCTCTTTTTTAAAAAAAAAAAGGTTGCTTTTTTAAAAAATTATTTTTTTCTCTCTTCTCTTCTGCCTGAACAGCTTCTATTGTCTTATCTCTGAGATCACTGACACTTTGTTCTGCCAGCTCCAATCTTATTTTAAAATCCTCCAGCCAGTTGTTCCTCTTAGTTTTGTGGTCTTAAACTCTAGTAATTTTGTTTGGTTCCTCTAAATTTTTTCTCTTTTTATTGAGATTCTTAATTTGTTCGTTCATTGTTTTCCTGATATCCTGTAGTTCTTTTTCCCTGATTTCCTTTCTCTCCTTGGGCATACTGATAAATAATTCTTCTCATATGGAATAGCTACTTTACAAAGGGTTCCTTCCACAGAAGAAACTTCACAATTTCCTTTTGTCCATTCACCTGTCCTGGTGTGTAGAAAAGCACAGGTATCCACTAGATTCTCAACATCATCTTGGTCTGTCTACTTGTCAAATGTCATATTTGACTTATCAAACCACTTGAAACTCTCATCATCTGCGTCATAAAACATACCTAGGAGGACATCATCTGGGCCTTTCCATTGCTTTTTCAAAGTATCCAATATAAAAGCATTTTCTTCTTTATTATGTATGCTTATCATGTCTGCTCCATGGTCAATACACTTATTTCTGACATCTTCTATACTTTCTACTTCGATGGCTTCTTGAAGAAAAATGTAACAACTGTCTTGGAACTGAACCCAGGTGGATGAAGGGCAGTCCGCAGTGGCAATGGCGGCGAGACCCCCCAGCGCCAGCATGAGGGTGGGCAGCGCGGCCCGAGGCATGACGGCGGACGCGGAGCACTGGCGTGGCGCTCTTGTTTTCTTTCTTTGTTTCTCATGGACAATGTCTGTCTTTCTTGTTTGCAGGGTCTAGGCCAGCTGTCCTGTAGAATGTCCAATATCGTGACTCGCTCTACTTGTCTCCTCGTGAGTAGATTCAGAGTTCACATTTTTTCGGCAAGAACACAGAGTACATGATGTCAACAGCTCTTCGCTGCACCTCATCGGGCAGTCCAGAATGCCAGGTTTTCCCCTTCTTGTGGGTGCTAGTGTGGTCGGTTAGTTAAGCAGATATCTGGGGGTACTACCAGAGCTCTCCACTGTAAAGCTCCATTTCCCCCTTTGCAAATGATTGCTCATCTGTGGGGCGATTCTGGAAAACCATATGAATATCCTATTCCCAGCACCTTTTGCCCAGTGGTCTCAGCATCCCTTCTGATCCTTGCCTGGATCCGTTACTGCACTGGAAGTTGCAGAATGGTGATTTTCCCTTTCCTTCTAGATTTACTAGATGGCATTCTTCTGTGAAGAAGAGTTCTTTCTCTCTCACTCGCTCTCTCCCACTCACCCTATCTCCCCTTCTCTCTTTAACTATCAACCGTGGACTCATAGATACTGTTTCCTGTTTGATACTAAGAAGATATCCTGTATTGGATCTGTGAGTGCTCAGACAAGCTGGCAGCTGTGTGCCTTATTCCTCTCAGCATGTCTAGTAGCTGTGTGACTTTGGACAAGTGTCCTAACTTCTGTTGTTCAGTTTCTTCATCTGGAAAACAGAGATAATAAGAATTGACCTCACCTAGTTTTGTGCTAGGATTAGTTCAGCAAGCACACGTCAAACACTTGGAACAGTACCAGCTGGTCACATGCTTGTGTACATGCCTGATGTTATCTATTCTTGTTATTGTCATTGTCATCTCCATGGCCACCACCCAGCCCAGGCTTTGGCACAACGTTAGAGCTCCACAGACAATTTAAAATGGATAGAGGGAGGGATAGAAGTGGGGGAGAAAGAAGGGAAGAAGGGAGGGTGGGAGGAGGGAAGGAGGAAGGAAGGAGGGAGGGAGGGGGGGGGGGCAGGCGAACTGAGAAATAAACTAAGCTGCAAGGCAATAAAGGCATTTGTTTGGGCTCATAGAATTGTAATTTGGAGAGCACAGATTCAAGTAGCAACCCAAATTGTGTCCGTCCTTACCATTTGCAGGCAGGGGCTTTAAAGGAAAAGAAGATTGCACAAATTGCTTGTGGTTGGTGAAAGTTTGGGGTACTCCAGTTGTCCTTCAGGTAAGGTAGTTAACTGCGATCTTTATCTTGGGTTTGTTTATGGTGTCTGGATGTCTCAGGGTTTGGGGGAACCTTGTTGCTTGAGGCTGTGCATACTGTGGCAGTTTGTGATATCTGGCCAAGACCTGCACAAGAGTGCAGAATCACCCCCTGACTCCAGTTTAAATCTCTTAAGCCATAGTAACTATATTTTTCTTTTAACAGAAGGAAGGGAGGGAGGAAGGGAAAGAGGGAAGGAAAATCTTTAAAGGAAGAGAAGATATGTTTGCAAACCCTGGAGCCCCCTTCCTGCCCATCACCAGGTCCTCGCCAGCACCCATGCCCAGGAGGTGGTGTGGACTCCAGCCGACGCTGCTGCGCGTGGAGAACTACTTGGTGAACTGACTAACGTGTGGCTCTTAGATACGCGTGGGCTCTGACCGAAGAGACGCCTGCCTTCTCCCATCTGCCGCCTTCGAAGTGATGCTGGTCTTATGGCTTCAAGCAACACACAGGTCTCTGTAAATTTGCTAGTCGCGCCAGTTCAGCGTTTATGGAAGTGCATTTCTCATTTCATTTTCCTCTGCATACGAGCCACTGATGTGAGGGAGCAGAACCCTGGGCCTGCCCTGCTCCCTGGAGGATGACCTTGGACTAGTCTTCATTTCCTTGACCCCGAGACCAGAAGGACCCTCTAAAAGGTGGAGGGGGTGGGAGTGGGGAGATGAAGGAAGAACGGGAAGTCGTGCTTGTTGAAGCTGGGTGATGAGTGAGTGAGAAGAGTTGCATTATTCTCTCTAATTGCTTGTATTTGAGGTTTTCAATAGGAAGAAGGTGGGGGAGAATGGTTCTGAGAGCTGGGCATCTGGGGTGAATTTTGCAGGGTGAATAAGGGTTTCTGGTCAAAAGAAGCCAAGGAACGAACCACACAGACAGAGGGAAGTCACAGGGGCCGAGCCCAGAGCTGTGCAGCCTGGTGCAGGGCGGGCTGTGCAGGGCAGAGCAGGCAGCAGCCGGCTGCACCCAGCACCCTCTCACACCCACAGGGCATGTGAGCACCTGCTGCTTCATCCCCCAGGACAGTGACCAGTCAAGGACAAGCAATCCAGCTCCTTCTTGGGGGTAAAGCCACCCTGTTTCTGAGTGCCGACCAGCCAAATCCGCTAAGGCACAGAGGATGTCCTTCAAGCAGAGCCAAGAAGGTGTACAGGTGGGAGGAGAGGGAACCAGAGTGAGATGGCAACGTCTGCAAGGCCCTGGCTCAACCCCAGCCTTCCAAGATATTTGTCACCTATTCCCTTTCCATTTAAGAGAGTTTGAAGTAAGTTTCTGCCCCTTGATTCCAGAGAATCTATGGCAGTGCTTTGAAACCAAAGGTAAGACTGGCCTTCCCCATGCGCCCTTGGCCCTCAGATAGCCGGGCCATTGCTCTGACCCGCTCCTTCCCTGATCGTTCACTCTGGGTCCTGGCCTGGGAAAGGAGGTCCAGGTGATCCAGGGTTTAGAAACATGCCTGAGTGCAGGCTGGCAGCATGGAGGGGCCCCTCTATTTCATCCCTTGCAGAGTGTCCTACAGGCTTGAAACCAAGGAAAGCCTTCGGCCATCAGCCGACCTACAAAAGCCCCAGGGCTGAACACCCATGACAGGCTTGTGAGCCGGCCATGAGCAAAGAAACCACCAAGCCAAGGGAAAGTCCAAAGGGGGATGTTACAGGGTGGGGTGGAGAATAAAAGGGCATAGCAAGCAGCACCAGGCATGGGACAGAGTGGAGACAAGAACATGATGCATTTCTGCAGGATTTTGGATAGCTGCCCCAGAATTCTTATGCCAATTTTTGTCCCTAGCTGCTGGTAGAGAATCCCAGGTCATGTTTTTCATGTATGGTTATTGTTGTTGTTAATAATTATCAGCAGCAGGAGGAGCCACAGCAAATACTCATTGCATTCCACTTGCCAAGCAGTGTGCAGGGGCTTCAGTTATCCCATTCAGTCCTCACTGAGCTCGCGAAGGGGAGCAGTGGTATTCCACTTTGTAGATGAGGATGCTAATGATTGGGGAAGTAATTCATTCTGTCTCTCAGCTTGTAAGTGGTAAAGTCAGAACTTGAACCCAGGGACACTCGATTAAAGGCATGTAAGCAATTTGCTTTACACAGAACATCTCCAAGTCTCTAATAAACTAATATGCATTGAGAAACATCAAGTGGAGGATGCTGATCTCCTAGCTTAATTGTAGAGCATGCTACGGGATTGGGGTATGCTAGTAAGACCAGTCTCTCCCTCCACCACCACATTAGACAAATGGGAAAATGAAGGACCAGAGAGAGAAAGTAACTCACTTGGTGTCACACAGCAAGTCAAGCTAGTGACAGGATTCAAACTCAAAACTCTGGACTCTCAGACTAGTGCTCTTTCTTGGTCAGATCTGAAGTATTTCAACAGCACCAAGAGAACACTGTCGAGGGAACAGGATATGCCAATAGGCTGACTGCTATTCTGAATTCATGGATCTTTCCATGAGAATTTTAGCTATGTCAGGGATGGGGCCCAGTCAGTATTAATGGACTAGAGACTGCAAACTGGTGAGCCAAGCATTGGTCAGAAGTGTTTTTGATTGGCCTGAAGAGTGGTATAAAAATCTGATTTGATGCCTTAAAATTGGGGGGTTGCACACACAAATCTAGTTTATGTATTAGCAGTAGATTCCCCTGGACTTGGAGATGGACGGAACGTGGCAGTCTAAACTCAGATTGAGAGCAGAGTGTCAACCAAGCACTGACTTTACCCATCCTAACTGTCTCCATTTAGCAACTTATTTTTGGCATTCCTACTATATGCCTATCTAGTATCAGATGGAGCTCAAAAAGAAAATGACAGAGCACTCAAACCAAGTTGATCACTCTGATCAGTGTTTTTCTGCAATGCTGCTGTATAACCAGCAAAAGCAAACTCTGAATGATACATTTGTTGCTCTTAAGCACACATTCACTGGGACAACTCTGCTCCTGGCTTGGGGTGGGGCAAGTTCAGAGCTGCCCCACACGTCCCTCTCTAGGACCAGCAGCTACCCTGAGCATTCCCTTCTCATGACAAGAAGCACAAGTGCAGGAGACGGGGCCAAATCACAAAAGCACAATTAAAGACTCACTTTTGTCACATCTGCTAGCATTTTATTGGCCAAAGCAAGTCCCATGGCCATAACCAAAGTCAATGGGGCAGGGATAAATACTCCCCCTTTCCTAAAGAAAGACACTGCAAAGTCATACGGTAAAAGGTATGGATATACTGTTATGAGGAGGGAGTGAAAGCTTGGGAGTAATCAATCTACTACACTCATAATGGATCAGTCTTTTAGTCATTGATTTGCTACTCTGCTGGGCCCTGTGGGAAAGGAGAATAGAGGAGCAGTGGAGTGGATTCGGATCTGTCTCTATGCTAAGTCAGAACACTCGGGCTCAGAGTTAAGCAGGGAATATAAGAATGGAGAGGAAAAGCACTGGAGAGAGGGGAGCAGATTGCCTTCCCTGTCCTTTGGATGAGACGGAGAACAGCAGGGCTTGGTGGTCCTGGGACCTGCGGCCTGGGACAATTTCAGAGCATCAAAGCATCTGCTCCTCTGGCTACCCAAGAACAAGTCAAGGCTAATGAGGAGGAGGTCTCAGGAAGGGGCCCCAGTGACAAGCACACCAGCTCCACCAGAGGCAGCCCTCGCTAATTGGTCTGCTTTGGCCTATGACTCACCAAGCACGGGACTTGGTCTCAAGCACAGTGAGAGGCCTGTGGCCTTCAGGTCAGGGCATCAGAGGCCGACTGAGCACTGGGCAGCCATCCAGGCCAGATTCTGCCCAATGGGTCTGAAAACCAACTCCAGCTTGAGTCCCTGAGGCTCTGGAATGTTGCTTTAACGTACTTCGAGCCTCAGGCTTTATTTGAGAAAAGTTGTGCAATAAGGACAAGGAAGAAAGAAAAGATGGTGATTGGAAAAGAATTTTTTTTTAACAAATTCACAGATTTGTGCTTTTAAGGGCATATAATTCTTGGTGGACATGGTTCTGTTGGGCTAAACAACAAAACCACCCTCCATTCTATGTCCCGTGCCCAATCACTTTAGAGCGTGCTGCCAGATGGTCATTCATAGCTGCATGCTGGCTTCCTAGGTGACATTGACCAATGATAAGTAAATTATGTCTCCACCGATTGCCCAACACATCTTTATGCCTCACCTGGGGCTGATGTAGCAAACCTGGGGTCAAGAAAGATGCTTCTCTCCACCAAAATGGCTCAGACAACCTGGAAGCCCCACCAGCCCCAAACTTCAGTACCAGAATCGGCTCAACCACATGCATGGGAAGAGAACACATAATAGATTTTAAAGCTGAGCTCAGGTCTCTTGACCTGGAATACAAAGACATATAGATGGCCCAAGATGAACAAGTTTACAGATGGGGAAACTGAGGTTTTGGGTTCAAGTAGCCACTTAAATACTAGCTTTCTTTATAAGAAGAGTAGGTAACACAAGTACTTGCCTGTGGGCCAGACACTATGCCAAGGACCAGGGCAGCAGCAAGCACTACTGTACCTTTTCAAGAGTAAGCACAAGGGAACAGGTGAGATGGGGAAATGAGGATTAGAGAAGGTAAGTAATTTGCCCAATTTTATATAATGAGCAACAAACAAATTTCTAGTATCTGTGGTATCAGAAGGCACAATAACACTGTGGTCATTTCCCTCATCCACTACTTTATTTTATTGATTTAGGGTCACCATCACTTGGCAAAAGTCAAGGAGCTAGGAACATTAACCAGCCCAATGATGGGGATCTAGTTATCTGTTTAGAACAGGGGTTCTTAACCTTTTTTGTTCCATGGACCCCTTTGCCAGTCAGGTGAAAACCATGGACCCCTTACTAAGTCCACACTATACTGTGCATTATTTAATAAATATATTACATCCACACTAACAGGTCCCCACAAGAATAATGTTTGTTTTTTTTACTTTCAATTCAAGCTCATGGACCCCTTGTTAAGAACCCCTGGTTTAGAAGAATAAAACCGTTGGTGGGCAGATCTGAAGGAAACATTCCACCTAGTTTCATCCCACCTGGAAATTAGAGAAGTGAATTGCCCAAGGTCTCACCTGGACTCAGAGGCAGAGCCAGCCCTGGGTTGCAGAGCTCCTGACACTTAGGCTGGTGCCCTCTCCACCCCCACCTCACCAGACCAAGGACAGATGCCCTCACAGCTATGTGCTATGTCAGGGGACAGGGCAGGGCAGAAGAGAGAAAGGAAGGCCAAGGACCAAGGCTGGGGAGGAGAAGGAAGGGCTGAACATGGGACTGCGCTATTGGCCTTGGCAACTGACTGTCCTGCCAAGTCCCTCAGACAAGAAGGTTACCCCATCTCCAGCCATGCCCCAGGCCTCACACCCAAGAACCCACCAGAAGCTCTCTGAAAAGACATACATTCCTATAGTCAGATAAGGGAAGCGGCCCCTGTTGAGGGAAGCTATCAACTGGTCTTCTGCTACACCCCGTGAACAGTCCTTTAACCTCTAGAAAAACCAAATGCCCTGACACTTGACCTCGTGCCTCCATGCCTATGTCTAAACCGTCACCTCCACCTGCTCGCCCTCTGTCCCTAGGCCATGCTTTGCTTGCCTATGTCCTATGGATCCTTCAAGACCCAGCCCAGGAGCTACCTCCTCTGGGAAGCCTATCCTGATATTCCCTCCCAATCTTTTCAATTCTCACACTGCCAGTCTGACTTTCTCTCCTTATAGGCTCCCAAAACACTTTCCTTTCTCATTCACTGCTTTATGTTTCATCACACTCAAAGCACATAGCCCTGGTCCACCCCATGCTGGAGAGTAGGTGCTCAATAAACACGCTGAATGAATGAATGGGGGAGGCAGGTTTGTAATGCATATGAGGAAGAGCACACTTGGAAAGTTGCAAAGCGCCGACCTGCTTCCAAGAATAACTACGGCTGGCGGGTGCTCAGTGAAACTTAGTTTGAATATGACTGCAAGGCCAGCTGAGCCCCCCAGATGGCTGAGGGCGTCCTGATGGCACCTCCGGCCATCTGGACTGCAAACGCCGTTAAGCACATCCATCAATTCAGCAGAGTCTCTGGGCCTCAGCACAGCAGGAGTTCTTGTACCCACAGCCTCTGGTCCTGCAAGAGTAATGATGAGGGAGTAACAGTGGGAAAGAGAGGATGATGGAATAACAGAGCAGTCGTCAGGGCCATGGCCAAGGTTGAGAGAAGCCCCTGGCACCTCGGCCAGGGCAGGGAAGAAGTCGTTTGCAGATGTCGAAGGGCTTGTCAGAGAGGCCGAGGGCATACAGAGAAGCCCAAGATTGGAAGAAGGGGCTGTTTTTCTCCCGACGACTTCCAGGTGCTTCTGAGAGAGGCCGTTACAATGATCAACAGCTGGGGCAGGGGGCAGAGAGGAGACGGCCTCCTCTTGAGGGCAAAGCATTACACCATTGGTCAAAGTTAAACACACTCCCATCAGGAATCTCTCATTAAGGATAAAGGACTGATTCTACATCATCCACTGCTTGAGACTAGCTGAGAAGGAGATACCCAGGAGAGGGTCATGGATGGAGGCACGCAGGTGACATGTGAGATCTAAGGTGGGGCTGAGATTGGGAGACCTGGTGACACATCAGCAGCAGCCACCCCAGGGAAAGTCAGTGAACAGGCAAGAGCTGTTCACTCGCGAATGCTCCAAGTGCCCCTTGGCCACGGGGAGCTGATACATAGCTAAATAGCACTGGCTACTACATATTAAGTTCTTCCATGTCAGACTTGTTAGACCTGAGTCCTACGCTTCACACTATAGAGACAGGGAGACCAGCACACAGAGTCTAATAACTTGCCCTGAGTCACACATGCAGGGAGGTCAGGGGCCAGGACTCGAACCCATTCATTGTCCCCACAGCCCATTGCCTCTCCTTTGCCCTCTCAGGCTCTCTGCTCTGATCATTCTCCCCTGGTGGTGGAGGCGAAACTGATCATGCTCAGGAAGGGGAAGAGCCTCCAAGTGCCCAAGCACGCCATTTGTTCTCATACCATTACTTCATTGCTCCATCCATCATTCATTCAGCACATATTTACTGCCCTTACTGTGTTCCCACCTCTATGCTGGGTGCAGGGAACAGGAGGCGTGATGGCGGCATGCCTGCAGCAAATCCAGCTTTTTAAAATGCCGTGAGCTCTTGCGGCTTCCGTTGTCAGAGCCAGCTCCATTTTTCCGATGGAGAAAGGAGCCTCCGAAGGGAGAAGAGAACCCGTGCGCGCCTTCCTCCCAAATGCCTGCCGCTGTGCGAGGAAGTTGGCACCAACTTACCATGTGGGTGAGGAACCTGAGCCCTCAAGATGACGTGAAGGGCATAGAGATAATAACTGCTGGAACTGGGCTCTCAGCCCCCTTTTCCTGCCTCCTCCACCATCACTCAAATGCATATTTATTTTATTTTTTTTTTATTTTTTTTTAATGCTTTCAGGATGGATCTTTCTTTGGCATGTTGGGTTCTTTTTCACCCCTCAAAGCCTCTTGCTTTCCTCAGTAATGGCCAGCTCATCTTTCTCCAGCTTGCCTAACACCTAGTCTACATGTGCCTGGGGCTGTGGGGGGAGGAGGCTTTCTCTCCTCCTGGAGCCCCAGGAAGGTGGCGCCTGAAGCCTTTCCCAAACTTGTTCACCTATGGCAGCAGTGAGCAAATATTTTATGAGGATCATGGACAGTAAGTGGGGCTAGAGTGATTAAGGGAACGTTGGACATGGAGTACAGTGTCACCGCCACCAAAGTGGGACCATTTCCCACTGAAGAAGTTGGAGATTTGCCAGGTTCTGGGAACATGGGCCTCGTGCTGCCTCCCAGGCCACATGGGATACTTAGGAGTCTGGCCTGGGCATGGATTCTGGCTCTGCCACTTGCTGAGAGACTGGTAACCATAGGGCTATCCACAAGTGTCCTGGCAGTCCTCTTTAAGGATGGGGTACGATTGCTCTTTCCACCTCTGGAAGTTGGGTTACTAGTGCAGGGCATTGGCAGTAGGGTGATATGCAGGATAGGGTGCATCTGGGGCATGCCTCTATGGAATATGAAAGTGTTCATCCTGTCATAGTGTGCTATCTCAGTGGGTGGAGACCCACACAATAAACAAGAAAAGATTAAACTCCCATGCTGGGGAGTCCTGCTGTGTTCTCAATTAGAGGGGCAAGAATCTCTCAAGAACAAAGGTAGTACCTAATGAAAGAAAGCAGACCAATATGTCAAACCTTCGATATTATTGCATGTAACTATGAACCTTACTCTTCAAAAACTGAAACTTAGTGGTTACCATAGGTCCCAAGGGAAGGGGGAAAGAAGAATAGAACAGATGGAACTTAGGACATTTTCAGGGCATTGGAATTGCAATGACAGATACAGACCATTTTAAATTTTGTCAAAACCTATAAAAGTGTATGGGCAAAATGTAAAACATGATGTAAACCATTGACCATGGTTAGTAGCAAGGCTTTGATATTTGTACATCAATTATAACATATGTACCATAAACATGTAAAATGTTATTAATGGAAGAGAGTGGGAGAGTGGGGGGGGGGGTTGGAATCAGACATTTTGAGACACAGTTCCTTTAGGCCAGATGTTCAAGCACATCCACCTATGTGTCCCTAGCACCTCAAATTGGGTTGGCATCACATAGGTACTCGGTAAATATGTACGTTATTGAACAAACATACAATGATTAGTTTCTAGCGAGTGGCTGACTCTGTGGTAGATACCAGAGACCAGGGCCTCTGACACTCTCTTCCACCTTTGCCCTTTTAGGATACACATTCTTACTTTCTCCCCAGAACAAGATAGCACATAATCCTAGCCTCTCAGGAGTAGATGGGCAGATCACGTTCTCTCATCCAGTGGAGGATCCCCTCGGGCAGATCCCTGCTGACTCTCAAGCTCCACTACACACTTTCAGCAACAGAGAACTCATTCCCTATCAAAGGTTCTTTAAGTACATGAGCCCTTCCAGCAACCCTACAAAGTGTGTGCCATTAGTATCACCCCACCCTGCAGACCTCAAAACCGGGACTCAGAGGGGCAAAGCAGCTTGCCCAAAGCCACGCAACCTGTGAGTCACGACTATCCCAGCTACACTGTGCACAGCCGACAAATGGATGGATTGATTGACAGCTCCATCCTGGGGAGGGGTGTTCCTAGTGACTCCACATCTCCATGGAAGCCCCACCCAAGAATTTCCAGCTTGGCTTTTGGGAACCTTAACAATGCAAACAGCCCTTCGGCCCTGTTAGAACATAAATCTCAATAAATGATTTCCAATAACACAGTCCTTGCCAGGAAAGGAAACATTTACATTGCTGTTCGTGCATAATATAGGTTAATATTTCAGGATGCATTAGACGCGTAAATGTTCTGAGTGTGGTGAAGGCCTAGTTGTAAGCCGGGTCACTCTGCAAAAAAGGCGAGATGCTGAAGGGAAGGGGTCTTTTCAGACTTGGACCCAGCTCGACACTACCCATAAGTACTTTGTGTAAGTGGGCCTGGTACACAATCCTGCTACTGATTTCCCAGGCAGGAAAATAACATGTTGGTCTCAAAAAGAAACTCCTGAACCCTTCATGGAAGATGATGACTTCAAGATGGGTTGATTGCTTTGTGGCTTCTTTGGAGACAGTCAAACTTAGGATGGGATTTGGGGCATAATCCTATCTTAGGTTTTTGCCAAATCTGCCAAAGATGTGCCTAAAACACTGAGCAATGGAGACAGGTCAAGTTAGCCACATGCTGAAATCAAAGGCACTTGCAGGAAACTAGAATATTTTCTTGGCCTCTGGAGAAAGCAGGGGGACGAAGCCAAGCTGGGGTGGGGGGAAGAGATGAAAATGCTAATGGTTGAACCATATAAAATTGTTGACATTTGATCATTTTGACCAAACATATGGCACCTTCATATGGGCCAACCTAATATACACAGACTAGTGCTTCCCAGTCAGTACCCTCCCCCCTTCCATGCCAGGCAGACAAGCAATCAGCAGCAAGCAAGACCACAGTCCACAAAACAGAATGTCAGCCACATAAACTTCAGAGTTTCTGTGATGGGGTAAAGAAGTCCAAGTATTTTTGCTAAGCTAGGAGGAAAGAAAACCCAAAAAGACAAAAATAAAGGCTCTGAGTACTCTTTGGGCAAAGAACCAATGGAAACCCCAACCAGGCTGTCTGAGTCGACAACTCTTGGCAGTTTGTATCGCCATGCCCTGGTGCATTAGCAACAGAGCAGGGAGCACAGAAGGGCACATGAGCCTCTGGAGTCAAATTGACTGGATTCAAATCCTGACTGTGCCCCTCACAAGGTCTAGTGGTGGTCCTCCAAAATATATGCTTAAGTCCTAATCCCCAGGACCTGTGAATATTACCTTACATGGCAAAAGATGGGATTAAGCTAAGGCTCTCCAGAGGAGGAACTTATCCTCAATCACCTGGGTGGACCCTAGATGCAATGACAAGTGTTCCTATAAGAGACACACGCATAAGACAGGGAGGCAGTGTAACCATGGAGGCTGTCTTAGTTTGTCAGAGCTGCTATAACAGGCACCACACACTGGGTGGCTTAAATCACAGGAACTTGGTGGCTCTGAGTTTGAAGGCTAGAAGTCCAAATTCAAGGTGTCAGCAGCCCACGGCTTCTCTGAAGTCTGTAACATTCTGGCGGTGGTTTGCTGGCAATCCATCCCATGGCCATCTGTCTCCTTCTGTTTCCCCCTCTTCCTTCTACCGACTGACCATGTCTGAATTTCCTCTGCTTTAAGGACTTCAGTCATATTGGATTAAGGCCCATCCTGACTCAGTCTGTCCTTTACAGCTTCAAAGATCCCATTTGCAAATAAGTTCACACCCACAGGACTGGGCGTTGGGGCTTGAGCGTGTCTTTATAGAGGGCATGGTTCAATCCACTGTAGAGGCAGATATTGGAGTGATGCGGCCATAAACCAAGGGACACCTGTAGCCACCAGAAGCCAGGAGAGGCAAGGAAGAGATTCCCCTAGAGCCTTCACCGGGAGCTTAGCCTTGCTGACTCCTTGGTCTCAGACTTCCGAGCTCCAGAACTGCGAGTGGATAACGTCTTTGTTGTCTGAAGCACCTAGTCTGTGGAAACTTGTTACAACAGCCACAGTCAACAACTACAGAAGCCCTCTGCCTCAGTTTCCCCACCTGTAAAATGGGATCGTAACAACCTCATGAGATGTTGCACATGAAGGACTTGGCGTGATACCTTGTCGACACTGAGCCATCAGTAAATGAAAGATGCCATAAAGAGGCCCCTGCAGGGGCAGAGAATCGCATCAGACCTGAGAAAGGGCTGCCGCATGTGTATTCAGTGCTTAAAAGATATGCGGCCTCCAGAGACAAGAAGTAAGCCCTTCTCAGAGAGGCCCGGACTCCTATACCCCGGTGGCAGTCCCTCAAATCACAACTGGGAGCAAAGAGCCTTCTCCAGTAATTCTCAAACAATCACCGACAAACACTGCTTCGGTTAAAAATATGGATATGAAAATATTCAGGAAGAGTCTTTATTCCTTGCCGAATTGCATATTGGACACAATTTAAGCAATTGGGAACCTGGCATTTTGCGCTTGTTCAGCCATTAGAAAAAGTATCTTTCAAAAAGATAGTTTAAAAAAAAGAGGGCGCAAGGGAAGAAAATGGTTATTAAAAATGCTTAAGAGCCTTCCTGAACTTCAAATGGGCTCTTCACAACAATAATACTGATGATTTAAGGGAAAAATGAATCAAGACTCTATTGATTAAATGTTCCTTAAATTATATGTGGGTTTTAAAATGTGTGGCAGTATGCAAAGCACGTTGGAGGTAAAATGTTTGAAAAATCACCCAAGACATGTAAGGAATGTGGAATGTATCTGCGGCTTCAGCCCCGGGAGTGAGCAGCCCAGGCACGAAAGAGGCCGTCCCAGAGCCCTGCGACCGTCTGCGACCCAGGGCAGAAAGGCCAACCCCAGAGCCCCCAAAGCAAGCGCTGACTCCTGCATCCTGCTGTCATGACCCTGGTGCCCCTACCCCACCTTCCTAGGCTCTGCGTTTTCAGCCTCAAAGCATCATTCATGCCGAAAGCCTTTGTTGAACACCTACTGGATGCTGAGCCCTGTGTTTAGGAGGCCAGGAATACGTGGCTAACAGTCTAAGGCAGCCACAGCTGTGAAACAGGCCATTACAGTTCAGGGGGTTGAGAAGCACGAGAGGAAGGACAGAGGTGGCTGTGAGTACACACCTGGGCAGCACCTGCCCCCTCCAGGGGGGTCAGAAGTAGCTTCCTGGAGAAAGGAAGTCTAAGATGAGAACAAAGGGTGAGCCAGGCCTGGCTAGATGCTGAGAAAGCACAGGTGAAGAGAGAACTTCAGAGAGGGGGTGGGTGGTGGCACGTGCAAGGGCCCAGAGGCCCAAGGTACCTGGTGTCTAAGAACAGAAAGAGGTGCCGCCAAGCCCGCCTCTGGGCCTCCATCTGAGTCACCTCCTCAGTTCCCCCTCAGTAGCCACTAGACCCCACTTCCCAGAATGCTCCTGACTCTGCTCACCAAGCAACTTTGGAGTCAGCTGAATTCCTAAGTAAGACACTCCTTCCTCCACAGAGTTCCACCGGCTCCTTGCAGGTCTCACAGGGGAAGGCCACCCACCCAGGCAGCATGCAGGCAGGCCTCAAAGGGTGTGGCATTCCAGGGATCCCATTAAACATCTCAGCGTAGAGGGCAAAGCATCTCTCCAGTAGCCTGGCCCCTACCACATGGCCAGTGTCCCCCCTAATGTAGTTAAAACTGGGCCAACCTGCAGGCTCTGCCCATTCCTCCCATCCCCACCCCACAGGTTTGGGGTCCCTTCCTTCCCTCTAGCCTGACCCACATAGAGCACCAAGAGAGGGAGATAGGCCGGGCACAAGACCACAGGGACCCGCTGGGGGAAAGGGGGGACCCCTCCATCCTTGCTGTGGACAAGGACCTTTTCCCTGCTGCCCGTGGAAGCAGCACCTGGAGGCTCAGGACTATCTTGGTGCAAAGACAGCAGCTTCTCTCTCCTTCATGGACACTTTCCACGCACCCCTCTGACCCCTTCTCAACCCCTTCCACTCCGACTGCATAGGAGCTGGGACCTGTCGCCTCTTGCTCATCATTGTTCCCCCGGCAGTACTTAATAAATGTGCTAAAGGGACGCATGGATGCAAAGACCTCCTAGTTATTGCACCCTGGCCCGTTCACCATTGCGTGGGAGCTCAGCGCTCTAGTGAGGCAGGAAGGATGGGGCAATGAGCCTCAGCGGAGACCGGGAGCCCAACAGAAGGCTCCGCCCTCGAGAGGCAACTCCAGGAGCAGAGCCCAGGCCTCAGGACCCGCCGCACGCTGCCCTCACTCCTGTCACGCTGCTGACTCTCAGGATTTAATCAATTTTTACTTTTATCGTTCAGAGAACCCCCAAAACCACTTGGTGAGAGAAAGAAGACAACTAAGAGAAGGATAGGAGGAAAAAGCCACCCACCCACCATCCCCAGCCCTCGAGAAGCTGGTACTTATATCAAGAATTATATATTTGATTTTAAGATTTTACCTCCCCCCTTTCTCCTTCCACAAAATGGTACATGGCGCATTTATATATTTAATTAGAATGGATTAAATTAATAACAGCTTGAGTGGTTCCTGACCCTTCTTGAGCTAATTGGAGACACCCTGGGGTGATGCAAAACCAGGAGGAAGAATTGCTGATCTAACCAACAGAGGCTGAACTTTTTCATGTGTATGTATGTAAAATCTCCCTCTGTATGTTTTTGTATGAAGACAGATACCACTATAACGTGGAATCACACCATGTCGCCTGGGCTGCAGGGCTGAAAGCAGGCCCTCAGCAGGCAGACAGGAGGGCATCCGTCCTGGCTGGCATTCTCTGATCGATATGCAGCCCTCGTAGATATTTTAATAGACTTTTTAACAGATTTTTTATGCCATCATTTTGAGCACCTACTATGTACACACATATCCATCCATTCGCTCCTTCACACCAGCATTATTCTCTCCCATTTGACAGATGAGGGTGCCGAGGTTAACCACCTTGCAAAAGATGGCACATGGGCATCAATTTCCGCCCAAGACGTTGCTATAGCGACCACTTCAATTCCCCCCCCCCCCTTGATCTGACTGCCATGGTCACTGGTGTACACAGCTCAACCCTTCTCCTCACAGCAGCCTGTAGGCATGAGCCAGGGGTGTGTGAGGTGTCTCCCCCTTGTCTGAACGCTTCCCACTTTCTCAGACCTGGAGAAAGAAGGATGCAAACCACCATGAGCGTGCAAGAGGCCGAGGGATAAGCTGTGATGTCCCCACCTGAAGGGGAATAGTCAGGGTGGCTGCCCTGAGCCCTGGATCAGCACTGCACCTGAGGCCTGGCTTAAGGGGGGTGGGGGGGAGCACGGCAAGGTCAGGCAGTGCTGGATTCAAATCCTGCTCTGCCACTTACTGAACAAGACAGACCTGTGACCTTGGATAAGCCATCTAAGTGAGCTGGTATCAGTTTCTGCACCTGTAAAATAGGCAGGTTAATACCAATCCATTGAGATATTTTTTTAAGATTTATTTATTTATTTCTACCCTCCCCCACCCCCCATTGTTTTGTGCTCACTGTCTACTCTCTGTGTGTTCTTCTGTGCCTGCTTGTCTTCTCTTTGGGCAGCACAGGAACCAATCCTAGGACCTTCCGGAGTGGGAGAGAGTTGTTCAATCTCTTGCGCCACCTCAGCTCCCTGGTCTGCTGCATCTCTTATTGTTTCTCTTCTGTGCCTTTTTTTGTTGCATCATCTTGCTGCACCAGCACTCTGCATGGGCCAGCACTCCGCGTGGGCCAGCTCACCACTAGGGCCAGCTCACTGCTCGGGCCAGCTTGTCTTTTCATCAGAAGACCCCAGGAATCAAACCCTGGACCTCCCATATGGTAGATGGGAGCCCGGTCGCTTGAGCCACATCCATTTCCCCACTGAGGTTTAATGATAATGAAAAGGATAATAAGCCCATCATTTGGTGACTGCCTAATTTGATAATCACCATTTTGCAAATAAGGAGACAGGCTGAGAATCACAGGGGCATCACACAGAGAAACCAAGCCGAAGCACACTTGTTCTCAAATGAGGACTGTGCTCTGGAGTGGGACAATATTTCTGGGTCAAATTGGGTCAAGCCAGATCAGCGGTGTTGAGCAGCTATGGCATCAGGTAATCAACTCATTGCTGGTTCCGCCCGGAGCCATTTAATTTGGGGGAGGCAAGATTTAGCTGACTTGAAAGACAGGGGAAGCAAGCTTGCAGAAAGAGATTGATTTCAGCAAAACACAAATTCATACTCACTAAATGCCTTAACACTTGGGAATCAATTAAAATGAGATGGAGAAAAAGGCACAGAGAAATAGAGGATGACAGCAGACCTGATTGGAAAGAAAGGAGGGCAGGAGGGGGAGGGAGTCTTCCAGGGAGCAGAGCAGAAGGCTCCCAATCTAGGCAGTCCTCAGGAGGGAGAATTCTGGGGTTCCGAGAGATTTTCTTTTGAAGGTCTGGGGGACTGGTGAGCAGCAGACCCCTGGCATGGGTCAGGGGTTCTCAAAACTCAGTGAGGATCACAATCAGCTTAGGGGGGATGGAGACAGTGAGTTAAATCTGGAAGGTCCTGGGGCGCACTCCCTGACGCTCAGATTCATGAGCTCTGGGGAGGACCCGGGGGCCTGCCTATCCATCCATCCCAGCGTCTCCAGTGCAGGTGATCTGGGATCACACCTTGAAACACAAGGAGGAGACAAGAGATTTCATGTTGTGCACCTTCTTCCTGCCTCTGATCACCATGGTAACAGCAGTGACCACACACATCCCCAGGAATGCTGTGCAGAACCAGAGAAGGTCAGTGAAAGGCCCTTGTGCCAGCCCGTCTAGAGAAGACGAGGCCCCGTGGGGCATGGACAAAGGGCAGGGAGAGGACAGATGCCAGTGGGACTTGGGGGGGTGTGGGTTGTGGAAGGGAGAGAGAGAGAGCAAGGGCGTCTTCAAAATCCCTCGGGCTCTGGCTTGGAAAGCCCACTTGCCAAGAGGGCTGGACACAACTCAAACCAGGGCTGGAAACTGCATAGGGTCCCCTGAGACTGGAACCTGCTGGGGAGGCTGAGTGGTGAAACCGTGCGGGGATTAAAGCAGCTGGGGACGTGGCAGGAGGTATTCCAGCGGCTGGCCAGGTGCTGATTGTTTACCGGGTGAGTGAAAGATGGCCTGGGCGGAGGGTGGTGAAATCAGAGCGGGAAATCCAGGTCCCCTTTCTTCCCACCCCTCCTGCCAGCACAGGTGATATGCAAACAGCAGCAAGCTCTCCACGAGAAAGCAGCTTCCCCCAAAGAAAACAGTTCAAACAGGTGCATAAACTAGAGCATTAAATGGGGAGCCCCAGCATCATTATCCTCTGGGCAAGGCCTCCTAAGACCCCCTAATGCAGACTCTCTCTGCCTGCTCCTAATAAGGGCTTCTTTCCTTCGTAAGAGTCCTATAAAAATGCATAAATATTCCTCAAGGAACCGCAAGAGCTCCTAACAGTCTTTAATAGCTATCATAAAATGCAGGATAAAATGTGTGAAAGGAGATTGGCCAGGATAATAGTGCAAGATATGAGAGCAGTCAATTTCCTAACCCCTCCCTGGCCAAGGTTTATAGCAGAAAGTTAGTGCCTGGAGTTAGGAGACACCCAGAGGCAGGAAAATTGTGGAAGGACATCCAATCTGGTCTGGCTTGAATTGGGTCCCTCAAAGTGTTATGTTGGAATCTTAGGACCTGGTACCTGTGAATGTGACCTTATTAGGAAATAGGGCCTTTGCAGGTGTAATCGAGTTAAGATGAGGTCAGACTAAATTAGGATGGACCCTAATCCAATATGACTGCTGTGGTCAGAGAATGCTGGGCAGTTGACTGGGAACGCTAAAGACCAGGGATAGAAGGAGGCTTGCCAGAGGCTACACAGCAAGTGGCAGACTCCATTCCAGAGCTGCCATGGCTCAGGGTGGCCCAGGTGGGGTGGGGCCCGGGAATATGCACTGTTCATGTATGACTGAGGTAAAAACTAGTCTATACTAACCAAGCCTGGGACTGGAACAACTTTGGCCCTGACTGCGCAGATCCCCCAGCCCCTGAGGGGCCCAGAGGCTGGTCTGCTAATGGAGCCCACAGCCTGAGCTCCAGAAAAGAGCTTGAGGATGTCAACAAGGCACGTGTCACACCCAGGGTGTAGCACTGGGCTTCTGCAGACCAGGGACACAAGAGCAAGCTCCAGAAGGCTGTTTGCCAGCCCAGGTGCTATGGCCATGGAGGAAATGACTGAGTTGGCAGAAGAACCCACAGTCAACAGAAAACAAGATGCCAGAATTGTTTTGCAAGTGTTGCCAATCCAATCAAGGAGAACTTTTGGGCGTAGGCATCCCTTGCCCAGCGTTAGGGGAACCGAAGTATTCAACACAAGCCTGGCCCTCCGTTTACCTTGACACAAGCATTATTGCAATGGTACTTACATTGGACCATTCCTCTACCTATTTTCTCTACCTTTCCTTTTCCGTCTCAGTCCACAATCTACAGCCCCCCACCCCAGCCAACCATCTTTCATCTGCCAACACTCTAATTTTCCCCAAGTATAGCCCTGGTCACCCCTGTCCTTTCCTAACATGTCCTCCACAGAGTTCCCATAACCATCCTTTCCAGTGGTTTGGGTGATACCAAACCTTTGTTCAGAACTCTTGAGTCCCCAATGCCTATGGAACCAAAAGTACAGGCTCCTCTGTAGGCATTCAGTGTCACACCTGCCAAAAGCTGACATTGATTAAGCTCCCACTGCGTGCCAAGGCCTGAGGTAGGGGCTTTGTATGGATAGTTACATTTGACCTTCACAATGCTAAACTTGAGTCTAACCACAGTGACCCACGAATACGTGCATGACCTAAGGTGGATGAAATAAGGCCCAGGCAATGCAGCCTGGGTACATGCACTTGTTCCTGCTCTCCACCATGGTCCAAAGCCCACTAGTCTCCTGATGTTTAGGTTTTGTCTTAGGGTCTACTGCCTCCTTGGCCTTCATGAGTATGAAATGGTTTTTTAAGTCTGATACTCAGGACTCCCAGAACACAAGGCTCCCTGCTTCTCAAGATCATCCCACCCACTAGCCCCAGCTATGGCCCAGGGATCCCTAACCCAATGTTTGACTGGCTCCCTGGGGTCCCAGCCCATACCCATTTTCCCATAATGGAATGAGGTCAAAGAAACCATAGTTCCCACTGCCCAGGCAAGTTGGCTAAGCAAAGCTATGGGCATGATCATTGCTGTAAGTACCTGGCAAACTTCAGCTGAGGTCTTCATTGCACAAGAGTAAAACTCAAACAGAGATGGAGGTATAGAGTAAGCAGAGAGTAAAGTTTTCTCATAGGAGCTGCTTCCAGGCCAGTTGTTCCCTGGAGATAACTTAAGATTATGGTATGATCCAGCATTGTCCTGTAGGTCTTTGGTAGCAGACTAAGATGTGAATAAGAAATCAAATGCAGAAGGATTTGGATTAAAAAAACAAAGCCAACATTATTCCCAGATGATGGTCTTTATACAAAACCCAAAAGAATCTAAAATTATTTGGGTTAATCAAAAACTTAGCAAAATCACTGGTTGTAAGAGCAATATACAAAACTCAATTATATTGATCTCACCAGCAAATAGACAGAAACACAGTTTTTAAGAGATCCTATTTATAAAGCAATAAAATGCATAAAGGGCCTAAGACTGTCTAGCAAAAGATGTGCAAGACCCTTTGTGGAAGACATTAAAAACATTATTGAAAATCATTGAAGATGACCAAAAATAAGTGAAGAAATATAAAATGGACAAGAAGATTATTCAATACCATGTAATATCAAATTGAGGGGATTACAGGTTCAATTCAATTCAAATAAAAATCCCCAACACGTTTTTTTCTTTTTGGGGGGCGTGGGGGGGATGGAGGAAGATGTGATAAGCTAATTTCTATATAAATAAATAAACAAACAAATGTATGTATGTATATGTGTGTATCTGTATATATGTGTGTGTGTATCTACATTATAGTGTTCATCCTGGCTCAAAATGAGAGATATAAATTGAAACTTACATTGGTAGACTAATTCTAATACAGGTTTCTAAAATGCATAGAAAAAAATTACTTTCATACATCATTGGTGAGAACTCAAAATGATATTAACACCATGGAGGTGAATCTTACAGAAGTAAAATTGATGAAGTTAAATAAAAAACAGGTAACTAAAATTTGAGTCCGAAGTATCAGAATGCATGATATATCTTTTTAAAAATAATTATATATTTCATTAATTCTATATTTAATTATATATCCCCTAGCTCTATGCACTGAAATGGGGCAGTAAAAAAAAATGGCTAAGCCAGTAGCAAAAGCCAACAGCAATAAGCCAATTGTAGTTTCTAAACAGCATTTCCCACTAATAGAAACCCAGGTAATCTTGGACAAATGGTTGATTCTAGGTCTGGAGTAGGAAATGTCCAACATGAGCCTGGAACATCTTATAATGTGAGATTGCAAAAAGCTAACAAAGACCACTGGGTCACGTAGAAAGATCTCAGCAGCTGTCTTAGTTTGCACGAGCTGCTCTCACAGATACCACAACCTGGGTTTGGATTAAACAACAGGAATTTATCGGCTCATGGTTTTGAGTCTAGGAGAAGTCCAAAACCAAGATACCAGCAAAGCTTGCTTTCTCCACAAAGAGCCTGGCATTCTGGGGCGGGCTGCTGGCAATCCTGGGGATTCCTTGTCTATCACATGGCAATATCCTTTTTTTTCTCTTCTGGGTCACCCTACCTCCCTACTTCTCCCTGTGACCTTCTCCTTATAAGGCCTCCAGTAATCCAGATAAAGACCCTCCCTGGTTCAGTTCGCCACACCTTAACTAAAAATAACATCTTCAAAAGGTTCCATTTACAATGGGTTCACACCCATAGAGACGTGGATTAAGATTAAGAACATGTCTAAATTGGAGTACATGATATAACTCACCACAGCAGCTAACTTGAAGAAGCTCCCACTGGCCAAAGATGAGACAATTTGGATAATAATCTACAATGGATTTAAACACATCAATAAATGTAACCCATGGATTCATAATGACTTATTTTTAAAATCTAGTTGTTATCTGGGGAGGATGCTGGAGAACCAAATCATTATTTTGAAAACAGGTAAATAGAGGAAAAGAATCAAGCATTTGTCCTGCTTTTCCTTTACAAACTATACCTCAAGGTAACAAAATAGATAATGAGGGGAAATTTCTCTTTATAAAGAATTCCAGTTAATAAGAAGAAATGATAGGATTAGAATGCCACCATTTTGTAAACCCGAATGAATAAATGGATCTAGGATATGATTATCAATGCTACATAATGCCAAAGAGAGAAAACTAAATATTTGGTTTAATAATACATTTATGTAGTTAATTATAAATATTATGTACATGATGCCAGCTATGAAGAAGGCTTGCCTCTCCCCAATGAACTTGAATCTGATCAAATCTCAAACAATTTACAAGAAATACAAAGAGCAGAGGAACATGCTAAATGACCCTATGGTGATGTAATCAACTAAATCCAGACCATGAAAAACTCTTGGGATGGTTTTTATTCGAATCCAGATTTGAGCAAATAGTTTTAAAATTATGAAAGAATTTGGGAAATTTGTTTTTTGACTGTACATATGAGGTTAAATTTCAGATGTGACAGTGCTATTTCTTCACATTGTAAAGAGTCCTTAAGCACACACACACATCTTTTTCTTTCTTCTTTTTATGACAGAGCTGGTTTTTCAGATGATTGGGGAAAGAAAGGTCCAATCAATAAGCGGTTCTGGGGCAATTAAATTAATTATCTACATAGAAAATAAACCGTTCAAGAAAAGATTTATAAATTCAACTACACAAAAATTAAAAACTCCTGTCCACCACAGGACACCTGAAAGAAAGTGAGAAGATGGCTCAAACTGGGAATATTTGCTATATATATATATGAGACCAAAGTAATAGAATCCAGAATATATATTTAACTCCTAAAAATCAATAAGAAAAAGACTAATAATCCAATTTAAAAACAGGGAAAAGACTTGAACAAAAAAAAAAAAGGAAACTAAAATAGCTAATAAACTTTTGAAAAGATGTTGAACCATATCAGTAATCAAGAAAACGTAACCTGGAAACAAGATAGAATATATTTTCATACCCAAGTAAAGAATCTGACAATACAAAATGCTGATGAAGATGTATAAGTGTTTCCATTAATTCACACATGCATATGGCATGCAAACTGGTTCAAGTACTTTGGAAAACACTTTGGCATTAGCTAGGAGAGCTTAGTTTGAATATTACACATGACCCAGTCACTCTACTCTTGAGTATATACCACATGTGTACCTGGATATCTTTACAAGAATATTTATAGCACATTTTTTGTAGCAAAGACTGGAAGCACTCCATATATCCACTATAGAAGAAGGGAGAAATAAATTGTGGTATGGTCACACAACAGGCTAGTATACAATAGTGAAAATTAATGGACAATTGCACAGACCATCATTAATTTTTTATAAAAGTTTTTTTATAAAAGTTAAACCAAGAAAAACTAATCAATATATTTTTAGGGACAGATACATATATGGTAAAGTTCTAAAGAAAAGCAGGTGGATGATGAATACAAAATCCAGAAAAGTGATTCTGGGGGGTGGGGGGAAGGTGCAGAGCTTCCCGATGTTGGTCTCGTAATACCATTTTACACCAGTGTTGGGTCCATGGTTGTTTGTTTTATTATCACATTTTACAAGATACATATTTCCCATGTTTGTTTATGAAGCTAAGAAATGGTGCTAGTTTAAATGGCTGACCCACTTGGGACGGATATGGGGTTTAGTTTCTGCATAGAAGAGTGAGATTCTGTTCTCTGAGGAGATAAATATGCCGCTCCCAGGACTGAGAGCACAACTGGAAGGACCAGCCTGCCAAGTGATGCTTGCCAAGGCGACATTCCCAAAGATGCCAGGTGAGGAATGAAGAATACTTCCTGGGCAGGAAGGAATACCTGACATTAAATTTCCAGCCATCACTAAAACGTGGCACCACCATTGAGAGGGAAACAGCAGAATCCCTGCTCCTGGCAGCCAGGTCCTGGTCCACAGCTGGATGGCCTAGTTCAGAATTAGGAGAGATGCCTGATTTCACAGACCCTCCACCCTGCCTGCTTTGCAGGTTGATGCTTCCAGATGCACAGGTCCTCGGGGAATGTCCAAGAGGCTTTCAGTCATCCAATTCCACGAACAGTTCTGACACCTAACCTATGCCAAGCACTTTTTGGGGAGTTAGAGCTATAAAGAAAAACAAGATCAGGTCTTTGCCCTCACTCACTCTTAATGGGAAAAGAGAAAAGAGAAGGCGGGAGAAAGGCAGGCGCCCCCACTGGCCAGGGTCCTAGCCATCAGTCCCGATATCACGAGACTAGAAAATGCAGTTCAGGGAACTAAGTGCTCATAGCCACCTGCCGCTGCAGTTCAGTACCAGGCAGTTATTGAACTCAAAAACAAGAACGAAGCTTATGGCATTTTCTCTCCAGTTCCTTGTTTTCTTAAAGGTTGGATTTTTTTTTTTTTTTCAAAAGAAAAAGAAATGAATTATCCTTATGTCTCCATTATCCACATTGATATGTAAACGAGAAAAATGATGAAGAGCTTTTCACAAATCTAAAGGAAAGACGGAAGACCCAGGGCCTTGAGAAAGACCCCAGGGTGAGGCTTGCCCATCAGGGGGTGTCGTCAAGTTCCCACCAACCCACAGTCCACAGTGGCTTCATTTACTTGGACTCAGACAAGCAGGCAGATGAAGTCAGGGGAAACTTGGAGCAATTTTCAGTGCTGAAACCCATTTCTTCCTCCTGGCTGGAGCACTCCTGAGGCCAGGCTGAGGGTTCCAGAACCCCTTTTGGGTGGGGGAGTGGTGGGAAGGCATTTGGCTGGTCAACCTGTTAGCACAGCTGCCCAGGACCAAGGGGACCAGCCACTGCCACCATAGCTGAGGCCGAGGAAGTGGCCATGGGCCCAGGGGTGGGTCCTGGTTTTCAAGAATTTAAGGAGGCACATTAGATACATGTGATGCAATTGTAGAACCGTGGATAGAGTCAAGCACGGGAGGTCCAGGAAACCCTGAAAATATGTGTGGATGACAATGAAAACAGATGATAGTTGAAAATCTGTGCAAGGAGTTACTATGGCCCCCAGCTCCCCCAATTCCCCAGGCTCTAAAGGACAGGTGGCTGCCCTTTCCCCACACTGGCAAAAGACTCAGGTGTTTTTGCTTTCCAGGGACAGTAAACCAGAGGAACTCAGGTTTTGCAGTCAAGGAGGACAGCTTAGGTGTTCGATGAAGGATCCTACAGTGAACCAGAAGAAGCAAAAGTTGACATCCTGTGGAGGTGGGGAAGATGGGAAGACTGGGATATGGGGAGTTATTGCTTAATGGATGCAGGATTTCTATCCGGGGTGATGAAAAAGTTTGGATAATGGCTGGTGGCGATGTCGGCACAATATTGTGAAAGTAATTGATATCACTGAATTGTATACACGTAAGTAGTTAAAATGGAAACTTTAGCATTGCATCTATGTTACCACAATACAAATTTTTTTTAACTTTTTAAAAAGTTGACATCCTGAGCAGAGAGACTCCAGGACCTCACATTGCCCAGCTTTACTGCCCAGATAAGAGATTAGGAATCCTCCCCTGGGAAACTGACCAGTCCAAGGAAATTTTTTTTTAAAACCTGCAGATATCAGCACTGGGTTTGGAGAGAGGGGGGCAAAGAAATCACCAGGTCGTGGCTCTCTGGAAAAAGACAAGTTCTTCCCAACCACACTAATCTTCATGATCAGCCATTTGACATTTCCCCCAAACTATGTGTGGACAACGAAGAATCACCAAGCATTTGAGGAACGTCTCTAACAGCAAAGCCGGCAGAAATAATAAAGGAATTAAGACACAGATACAATGCAGGGAGAGGAAAATGTCCATAATTGTAACATCCTTGGAAAGGCAAGAAGATATTTTATCCCCAAAATAGGAATTGTACTTTGTTAGAAAAAAATAAACTTGTGACACATGACAAAAGGATGGAAAATGGGAAAAAATAAGAAAATTAGAGGGTCAGTTCAAGAAAACAATATTTGAATGTTAAAAGTTCTAGAAAGTGAAAGTTAAAATAGAGAAAACCAGAAAAAGAAAATTTTGAACAGATAAAAGAATTTTCCAGAAGGTCATGAGTTTTCAGATTGAAAGAGTCTAGTAAGGGCTCAGTTCAGTGACAGTAAAATGGCAACACAGTCACATCATCATGAAATATCACAACCCCAGAAAGAGATAGGGAAAACCCTGAAAGCTTCCAGAAAGAAAAAACAAACAAACAAACAAAAAAACAAGTCATATACAAAAGATTAGTCATCAAAAGGGGCATCAACAGCTATGTCGGAATCTAGAAGATAAAACAAAATTCTGAGCAGAAAATATTTGCAGCCTAGACTTTTATACCCAGCTAATTATCAAATTCAGCATTCAGGTAGGAAAGAAAAAAAAATCTTCCTCAGACTTGCATAGTCTTAAAAAATGTACCTATCATGCACTTTTCAAAGAAGTGATCTATACAATAAGACATGAATAGAAAAAGAAGACAAGACTGGAATCCAAGAAACAGATGATCTAGCAGAGCAGACTGGCGTGGAAATGCCCAGGCTAATGGTAAAGGAAGTCCCAGGATGAGGACCCTGTGGCAAGGCTGCAGAGCACCCCCTAAAGGCTGGAGCAATGGAGGGGGGGGCAGCCGCAAGGGCTGATATTTAGCCTGATAGGTTTGACCTCACTGCTGGCACAGTGGAGTTCAGGCAGTCTGGTATACAGAAACCCAGCAACGAACAAAGCAATTAGTTTAGCTCTGGGCAAAATAGTTGCATATGAAAGGAAATATAATGTCTCAGCCTTGGACAATACTTACATGGTCACAGCAATGTAAACGCTGAATGTTTATTTAACAAAAATGGGTGATAAATACATTGGGAGGATGGGGGAAAAGACATGGAAATGGAAATGTGGGGGTGGGAGGGGGACAGAAGAAAAGGGCTAAGCCTTTGTCTGTGGTAGGAATTCAAGAGATAATGTGTAATACAGAAACATTGAAAAATAGCAGTTGTATGTGCACTTTAGAAATATAAATGTGAATATAAAAAAGAAACAGCTCAGACTCGAAGGAGTGAGAAGGGATGGGTCTGGGCTGCTGTTTCTCTTTACAGTCATAGTAGAACTATTTGACATTCCATTCTAGTCCTTTGATAAAAATTAAAATTATATTTAAGTTTTACACACTCACACACAAACACACCCTTAACTACATGCACACACAGTTGTGCTAAATGCTATGACTAGTCCTAATGTGATGAAGGAATAAAGGTGGGTCTTGTGAAAATCAGAGGGAAGAGTTCAAAGAAAAGTAAAAAAAAAAAAAAAAAAAAAATGAAGTCTCTGGGCTCTTAGAGGCACAAAAGCTTGGTTCAGCTCAAACTGAACTCGAGTTAGACCCATTTGCCTATCATATGACTGGAGAGCACTTGGGACATTCTGAACTCCATCTGGCTTCAGCATCTCATCAGGAGCCTACAAGTGCCACCTCAAGTCTCACCTCCATCCCTTCTAAATGTCTCTCTCCTAATATCTGAAGTTTGGGGACCATAAAATCCAGCATTCTTTTTATAATACAGAACATCAGTCTCACCCAAGCAGAGTGTATAAAATCTGGTAATGAGTTATGTTAAATCTGCTTTCCTGTGAAGATCTGGGGGCATAGAATCCCATATTTAATTAATATGCCCAAACCAGTACAAAGCTGCTCGGTTTCAAGCCAGCTCTTTCTGGAGTCCACATCAACCCCGACTGCTCAGTGTCCCCAGAGCCAGAGCTATCAGTGAGCTCATCCAGGCACAGAACTGGCTCAGCCAGAACCCCAAAACCCAGGAACAACTTCCCTCACCCCACTCTAGGCTTTGAGCTGATGGAAAGTGTTAGAACTTCTTAGCTTCTGGATTGAGGAGCAAAAACCCAGAAACTATGTTTTGGATAACCTGACACCAGGGCGGAGAGATTTCCTCATTCAGCCAGTAGCTGGTCCCTTCCATGCGGTGACCTTCCCCTGCTCGCCCACAAAGGAGGATAAAAGGCAGAGGAGGAAAAGAGGAACCTGCCTCGGGGCTTGTAGGGACCAGTCCTGGTACTCCTGACCCCCTCCTCTCCTCACTCATCTCACTTCCTGTTTGTTTCTTGGCCTCTGCTCTCTCCATCCCTCGGATTGGAGCTTGTTTCCCTTTAATGATGTTTTGCCTTTGATGGAATGTTCACACCACTCTACACTGTTCATCCCAAGACAGTGACTGACAGGGTGGAGGTTGGGGGTCAGAGGTCAACCAATAGGAAATTCCTACAGGAGCCGGCCAGGTTGGGAGGAGAGGGAAGGGAAGCAAAGCAAGAGGCTGGCTTGGAAGGAGCAGAGGACACTAATGTGGCCAGCTGCATGCCCTTCCCCTTTCCAGCAGTCCCCAGCCCCACCCACAGCTCTGTGGGTCCCAGAGCCAGAGGAGCTGAGGGTCACTGGGGTCTTTTTGTTTCTTTTGTTTTTGCATTTTGAAAGCAGAATGGCACTTAATTTTTTAAAAAGAGAAAAGTATATCCCAGTATCTGCTGTGACTTTGATCTGGGCTTCTCGGAACCTTTTCCTAGTTCCCCCGAGGATGTGGGCTTTCATCCGTATACATCAGTTGGCAAGAATGGAAATGTGGATTAAGTCCTTGGGACTCATGCCAGGCTGAGAAGAACGTGCAGATTTCCCTCCAGGGTGACTGAAGAAGTGGGAAGGGCAGTGATCCAACCACAGGATCCAGCTGAGAGACCGAGCCCCAGCTCACCAGACGGCCTGCTGGCCTCCAAGCTGGAGACAACATTCCCATCAGAGGATCGGCTAGGGCTTCGGAGCCACAGTCTGCAACTCTGCCTCTGCCTGGCTGTGGGGCATTACAAAAGTTGCTTCATTCCTCTAAGCCTCAGTTTCTTCTTCCATAAATTGTTTTGCATTTTTAAATAGAAGATTAAGCATCAGAACCCAAGGAAGTGCCTCAAGCTCAGAGGTTAAGCTCTATTCCCTTTCCATTCACCCATCCCACCCTCAAGTACAATCTTTTAAACATCTTCTGTCCTGAGAAATTTTCCTCGTCCTGCGTGGATGCATTTTACTCTTGTAAACAAAAGTCATTTGGGGACCAAAATACCAATGAATTGGGTGCATTCTGACCCTTGGCCTTGACACCAACAAGCCATGCCATCTCAGGCAAACCATGCCCACTCACTGGGCCTCAATTGCCTCATCTTTTTTTAAATTTTTTTTTTTTTTTTTTACTTTTTAAAAGATACTTAGATTACACAAATGTTACATAAAAATTACAGGGATTCTTATATGCCCTGCTCCCCACACCTCCCACATAAACAATCTCCTTCATTAGTGTGGCCCATTCATTGCGATTGATAAACGCATCCTGGGGCATTGCCATTGAGCATGGACCATAGTTCACATTGTAGTTTACACTCTCTCCCACACAGCTCTGCAGGCTATAGGAAGATATATAATGGCCTATATCTGTCATTGCAATGCCAGTCAAGACGATTCCCGAGTCCTGAAAAAATCCCCACATTACACCTGTCTTTCCCTCCCCCTCCCCCCAGAGCCTCCAATGGCCACTGCCTCTACATCAATGCTTTAATTTCTTCCATTGCTAGAATCACAGCAAGGCTATAGTAGAATACAAGTAAGTCTACTCTAGTTCATAGTTCATTCCCCAATCCTGAGGATTCTGGGATGGTGATGTACACTTCACCTCCAATTGAGAGGCAGTTTCGATCCCATATAGCCGATGGATGGGACTCTCTTGCTTGAGAGAGTAGGCTCTCACGTTTCCTTGGTATGGTGGTTATCAATCCTCATCTCCTTGTTAGTTGTCCTGGATAAGTCCAGTGAAATGTAGAGTGGGTGTTGCAACTCCGTTGAGGCTCAGGGCCCAGCTAGCACATGGACAGCCCAAAGATTCAAGTCTCTTAGAATGTACACCTACAAATTCCAGCACCAAGTATAGGTTCAAATAGAAAGGACAGATGAGCCATGTGTAGGGAAGCCATAACTGAGTCCAACTCTGTCACTCTCAGAAGCACAAACCCCAAAGTAGGGCCCAATGGCAAGGCACCAAACTCCAGAGATATCTGACCTGACCATAGGACCTGGGTGTCTCCAGACCTCTCAGGAGCCCCACTATTTGAGGTAGTATCCACTTTGGCAGTCTGTGAGATCCTGCTGAGATGACCTCCCAACTCACTTTGAAGTCTCTTAGCCATATAAACTCATTTGTATTTACCTTTTCCTCCTTTTATTTGAGGTCTTTTTCCAGTTGCATTGGTAGTCGGTGCTTGGTAGTAATCTCTCGGTACCAGAGAGGCTCATTCACGGGAGTCATGTCCCATGCTGGGGGAAGGTAATGCATTTATATTCTGAGTTTGGCTTAGAGAAGCCACATTTGAGCAACAAGGAGGCTCTCAGGAGGCAACTCTTAGGCACCCCATAACAATAAGCTAAGTTTCAATTTCAAGAGCAAAGACTCATAAGCCTAGTCATCAATACCAACGGCCCATCAGTGGATCACCCTCCTTCACCAGTCATTGCCCCTGCACTTGGGGGACTGTTGCTGCTCCATTAGAGAATGTGGCAGAGCTCTCCAGGATGGGAATTCAATATTCTCTCAGTTATTGTGTGAATATCCACTCACTGTGACAATTCCCCATGAACATTTGAACATAGTTATATACCTTATATGTATGTCCAGGTGAACTTCCTTCCATGTATCCCCCATTACTGAAACCCCACTCCAATGATCCTCCCCTGCCCCAGTTGCAACCCATCTGTGATCTAAAGCTTCTTCAAAACTGAAGCCAATAAAATAGCCAAATACAATTAATAGGAAAATGAAATAATAATGGTATGTTTAAATATAAGAAATAAAAATACATATAAATTTAAAGAAAACTAAAAAATAAAATTTAAAAATCAGGATATTAAAAAATAATTAAAAATATTTTTTAAATTTTTTTTGACATTTTGCCTTTCATCAATATAATATCTATTGTCCTGTACGTACAGTGACATTTCCTTCTATTTATTCCCCAATGTCTTACTTTTTTTCATTTTGTTTTCAAAAAAGTTTTAGGTCACAGTAAAGTCACATATAGAATACAGGGGGCTCCCATATACCAAACATCCTCCCCCTTTTCCCCCTTCCTGTATTAATACCTTTTTATACGTGGATGGTACGTTTGTTACAACTGCTATATAAATAATGAAACATAGCTACAAACCATGGTCAATGATTTACATTATGGTTTATATTTTAGACCGTACACTTTTATAAATTTTGATGATGTTTAACATGGCCTGTGTCCATCACTGCAAGATCGTGTAGAACACTTCCATTTCCCACTAAATACCCCCTGTTCCATCTATTCTATTCCTCCCTCCCCCTCCCCTCAGGGCCTATGGTGACCACTTGGCTTCACTCCTTGGATGACAAAATTGATAGTTCTTTGCAACACTGAGGTCTTGACACACTGGTTTGTCCTCCCCTACCATGCTCTCAAAAGACTCCCACCCCTCTGTTTGAGAACATATCGCTCCTCCCCAGGATGGGAATACAGCTCCTTCCCACTCATTATGTGGGTCTCTACCCACTGATACAACATATTATGACAAAATGATCACTCACACACTCCCTAGAAGCCTGTCCTAGGTGTTCCCTGTCCCAAATGTCCCCACCTATCTAACACCCTAAACCAGTAACCCTTCCTTGTCATATTGCCATAAAAGCATTCCCAACTTTGTCCTTTCAACCACATACCCGCCAATCCCCAGTGTTCACCTGGTCCCTCCCCCAACCCACCCCCCAGTTCCATGGACTGTCCAACCCACCCTCCCTACTCTACCCACCTGTCAAACTTGCACCGCCCAACCCAATAGTATCACCCTCCTGTCATATCCCTTCAATACCCAACTACACACTTCCATCTTATCATAGATTACGCCTGTATGGGCATTTGCTCACAACCTTCTTCTCCCTTTCTATTTCCTATAAACCTATCTTCCAAACAATAGCTCTCTGAGTCTGCTCAATTTGCTTAATTCATATCAGTGAGGTCATGTAATATTTGTCCTTCAATGCCCGGCTTTCTTCACTCAACATAAGGTGCTCAAGATTCATCCATGTTGTCCCGTGTGTTAGTATTCTATTCCTTCTTACAGCTGAGTAATATTCCATTGTATATATATACCACATTTTGTTTATCCATTCATCTGTTGATGAGCATTTGGGTTGACTCCAACTTTTGGCAATAGTGAATAACGCCACTGTGAACATTGGTATGCATGTATCTGTTCATGTCCTTGCTTTCAGTTCTTCTGGGAATATAACTAACAGTAGAATTGTTGGACAATATGGCAGTTCTATAGTTAGTTTTTTGAGGAACTGCCAAACTGTCCTCCACAATGGCTGGACCATTCTACATTCCCACCAGCAGTGGATGAGGGTCCCCATTCCTCCACATTCTCTCCAACACTTGTAGTCCTCTGTTTTTTTAAGAGCCACCCATACATCTAATGGGTGTAAGATGGTATCTCATTATAGTTTTGATTTGCATTACCCTAATAGCTAGTGATGTTGAACATCTTCTCATGTGCATTTTTATCCATTTGTATTTCATCCTTGGAGAAGTGTCTTTTCAAGTAGTTTTCCCATTTTTTAAATGGGCTGTCTTTTTATTTTCAAGGTGTAGGATTTCTTTATATGTGCTGGATATTAGGCCTCTATCAGATATATGGTTGCCAAATATTTTCTCCCATTGGATAGGCTGCCTTTTCACTTCCTTATAAACCTCATTTGAGGTGTAAAAGCTTTTAATTTTGAGGCAGTCCCATTTATCTATTTTTTCTTTTGCTGCTTGTGCTTTGGGTGTGAAGTTCATGAAACCATTTCCTATTACAAGGTCTTGTAGATGTTTCCCTATATTATCTTCCAAAGTCTTTATGGTCTTGGCTCTTATATTTAGGTCTTTGATCCATCTGGAGTTCATTTTTGTATAAGGTGTGTGATGGTGCTCCTCTCTCATTCTTTTGGATATGGATATACAGTTCTCCAAGCACCATTTGTGGCCATTCTCTCCCAGTTGAGTAGGTTTGATGGCCTTGTCGAATATCAGATGACTGTATATGTGAGGATATATATCAGAACTCTCGATTTGGTTCCATTGGTTGGTATGTCTAGCGTTGTGCCAATACCATGCAGTTTTGACCACTGTAGCTTTGTAGTATGTTTTAAAGTCAGGTAGGTGATTCCTCCGATTTCATTTTTCTTTTTCAATATGTCTTTGGCTATTCAGGGCCTGTTGCCCTTCCAAATAAATTTCATTGTTTTTCCATTTCAGTAAAAAATGCTGTGTTGATTTTTATTGGGATTGCATTACATCTGTAGATTAGTTTGGGGTAGGATAGACATCTTAAAGTTGTTTAGTCTTCCTATCCATGAACAGGGAATATTCTTCCATTTATTTAAGTCTTCTTTGATTTCCTTTAAAAGTGTTGTGTAGTTTTCTATGTATAGTTTTCTATGTATAAGTCCTTTACGTCTTTAGTTAAATTTATTCGATTTAAATTTATACGATTTGATTCTTTTAGTTGCTATTGTAAATGGGATTTTTTTCTTGATTTTCTCCTGAGATTGGTCATTATTGGTGTACAGAAATGCTACTGATTTTTGCACATTGATCTTATAACCGGTAACTTTACTGAACTCATTTATAAGTGCTAGAAGCTTTGTTGTAGATTTCTCAGGGCTTTCTATGTATAGGATCATGTCATCTGCAAATAGTGAAATTTTTACTTCTTCCTTTCCAATTTGGATGCCTTTTATATCTTTTTCTTGCCTCAGTGCTCGAGCAAGTACTTCTAACACAACGTTAAATAGGAGTGTTGATAGTGGGCATCCTTGTCTAGTTCCATTTCACCATTGAATATGATGTTAGCTGTGGGTTTTTAATATGTACCCTTTATCATGTTCAGAAAGTTTCCTTTTATTCCTATCTTTTGCAGTGTTTTTATCAGGAAACGGTGCTGTATTTTGTCGAATGCTTTTTCTGCATCTATAGATATTATCATGTGATTTTTTTCTTTCGATCTGTTTATGTGGTGTATTACATGGATTGATTTTCTCATGTTGAACCATCCTTGCATACCAGGGATGGAACCCACTTGGTCATGGTGTATAATTTGTTTGATGACTTTATGAATACGATTAGCAAGCATTTTGTTGTTTAGCATCTAGGTTCATTAGAGAGATTGGTCTGTAATTTTCCTTTCTTGTATAGCATCTTTGTTTGGCTTTGGTATTAAGATAATGTTAGCATCATAAAATGAGTTAAGCAATGTTCCTTCTACTTATATTTTTTGGAAGAGTTTAAGCAGGATTGGTGTTAGTTCTTTACAGAATGTTTGGTAGAATTCACCTGTGAAGCCGTCTGGTCCTGGGCTCTTCTTAGTTGTGAGGTTTTTAATGACTGAGTCTATCTCTTTACTTGTGATTGGTCTGTTGAGTTCATCAATTTCTTCTTTCATCAATATAAGCTGCTTGTGAGTTTCTAGGAACTTGCCCATTTTCTCTTAAATTATCCTTCTTGTTGGCATATAATTTTTCAAAGTATCTTCTTAAGATACTTTTTATTTCTGTGGGGTCAGTGGTGATATCCCTTTCCTCATTTCTTATTTTGTGTATTTGCATTTTGTCTCTTTTTTTCTTTGTTAGTCTAGCTAAGTCTTTGTCAAAGACTTCTCAAAGAACCAGCTTTTGGTTTTGTTTATTTTTTCTAGTGCTTTCTTATTTTCTATTTCATTTAGTTCTGCTCTAATCTTTGTTATTTCCTTCTTTCTACTTCCTTTGGGGTTAGTTTGTTGTTGATTTTTCTAATTCCTCCAGGTGTGCAGTTAGTCTTCCATTTCAGCTCTTTCTTGTTTTTTTTGATATACGCATTTATGGCTATGAATTTCTCTCTCAGTACAGCTTTTGCTGTATCCTATAGGTTTTGATATGCTGTGTTTTCATTTTCCTTCATTACAAGGTAGTTACTGATTTCTTTTGAGATTTCCTCCTTGACCCAATGTTTGTCTAAGAGTGTGTTGTTTAACTTCCATATCTTTGTGCCTAATCTGTTTCTCTGGCCCTTAGTGATTTCCAGCTTCATTCCATTGTGGTCAGAGAAATTACATTGCATAATTTCAATCTTTCTGAATTCATTGAGCAATTTACTGTGGCCTAGCATGTGTTCTATCTTGGAGAATGATCCATGTGCACTCGAGAAGCATGTATATTCCACTGTATTTGGGTGTAGTGTTCTGTATATGTCTATTAAGTCCAGATCTTCTAATGTATTATTCAGAGCCTTTGTTTCTTTATTGATTCTCTGTCGATATATTCTATCTAATGGTGATAGTGGTGTATTAAAGTCTCCCATTATAATTGCTGAGGCATCTATTTCTCCAATTAGTTTTTCCAGTGTTTGCCTCATATATTTTGAGGCACCCCAGTTAGGTGCATAAATGTTTATGATTGTTCTTTCTTCTTGAAAGATTACCTCTTTTACTAATACATAGTGTCTGTCTTTGTCTCTTATAATGGCTTTGCATTGAAAGCCTATTTTGTCCAATATTAGTATAGCTACTCCCACCTTTTTTTTTGGTTATTGTTTGCTTGTAAGATTGTTTTCCAGCCATTCACTTTTAGCCTCCTTGTGTCCCTGGGTCTAAAGTGGGTTTCTTGTAGACAACATATAGATGGGTCATATTTCCTTATCCATTCTTCCAATCTGTGTCTCTTGAGGGGTGAGTTTAATCCATTATCATTCAGTGTTATTACTCTGAAGGAATTACTTACATTAGCCATATTTTCTTTGGGTTAATGTTTGTCATATGTTGTTTTTATTTCTCATTTTGTCTTTTTAGTTGTTCTTACACTCTCCTTTAACTTTCTCTCTACTGTTTTTTCCTTTCAACCTGCAGAATTCCCTTTAGTATAAGAAAGGGCAGGTTTCTTATTGGCATACTCTCTTAATTTCTATTTATCTGTGAATATTTTGAACTCTCCATCATTTTTGAATGCCAGTTTTGCTGGATAGAGAATTCTTGGCTAGAAGTTTTTCTTCTTTTAGTACCTTAACTATGTCATACCACTGCCTTCTTGCCTCCATGGTTTCAGATGAGAAATCAACATTTAATCTTACTGAGCTTCCCTTATATGTGATGGTTCTCTTTTCTTTTGCTGCTTTCAGTATTTTTTCTTTGTCTTGAGCATTGGACAGTTTGATGAATATGTGTCTTGGAGTAGGCCTGTTGGGATTTATACTGTTTGGGGTGCACTGCACTTCCTGGACATCTATATCCATCTCCCTCAATATGGTTGGGAAGTTTTCGGACATTATTTACTCTAACACTCCTTCTGTCCCCTTTCCTTCTCTTCTTCCTCTGGGATGCCTATAATGCACATGTTTGTGTGTTTTGTGTTGTCATCCAGATCCCTAAGTCCCTGCTGTATTTTTTCTATCTTTTTATCTATCTGTTCTACTATCTGTTTGATTTCGGATGTACTGTCTTCCACATCGCTGATTCTTTCCTCGGCCTGTTCAAATCTGCTGTTATGTGCTTCTACTGTATTTTTTATTTCTTGGCTTGTGCCACTTATCACCGTCATATCCGTTATCTGTTTATGCATGTTTACAATTGCTTCAGCATGTTCTCCCAGTGTCTCCTTAATATCCTTAATCTCTTCCTTCACTTCATTAAGTTGGTCCATGATATTAGTTTGGACACCTTTGATTAGTTGTTCAATGACCTGCATCTCTTCCTGGTTTTTAGTTTGTTCATTGGGCTGGGCCATATCTTCCTGTTTCTTAGTATGCTTTGTAATTTTTTTTTTTTTTTTTTTTTTTTTTGCTGTCTGGCCATCTTTTTATCTTGATGGGTTTATTCAGTTGATTAGCTTCTCTCTCTACTCTAGGGTGTTATTTAGTTGCTATTTGTGTGTGTGTGTTAAGTTTTCTCTTTGACATTTTGTTCTTCTTATTCTATTTCCTTGCTGTTGTTTATGTTCCCTTGAAGGAAAAAGATTAGGGCCAGAGAAAGCAAAAGAGGCAAGAAAAGAAAAAGGATAATAGTGATAATAATAGTAAAGGTTAGAAGAGGAACTGTGTAAGACCTTGGAAAATCAATATTTAACTCATATAAGCAGTGTAGAGTAATAGGAATAAAAAAGTGGAGTACCAACAGAGAAATGGGAAACTGAATAGAGAAAAACATATAGAATGATTTAAAAGGCCAGAACGATGAAGAGAGAGGAAAAGAGAAAAGAAAAGAAAAAAGAAAAAAGTTAATAAAAAGAAAGAAAACAGGATAGATGAGATAGAAATAAAAACCAGAAAAATTGAGAACTAAACAAAGAGGTAGAATGTAAGAACAACAACAGAAAGCAGAAGATAGAAAGATGAAGGAAGGAAAAGAGATAGTATTGGTAGACAAAATCAGTATACACAGAAAAGGGGAAATCAAGGAAGAGGAAACACAGCAAACCAAGAAAAAAGTCAGCAGCAGCTAATTTTAAAAAGGGGGGAGGGGGAGAAAGAGGAAAGAAAAACAAAAACAAACAAACACACAAGCAAGCAGTCAAGCTCAAACTGAGGAAAACCAGCCTTCCCTCTTAAGCCCCTGAGGAGCTTCTCAGGATGTCAGTGTTCATCAATCAATTACCCTTCAGCCCGCCCTCTGAATGTTTTTGAAGTGGGTTTTAGTGAGTAAACTAAGTTAATTTTTTTTTATAGTAACCTTTTTGTAGAAAAAATAAGAGACCTAAAAGAAGTTAATACAAAAATAATGTCTATGTTCTCCTTGTCCTAAAGTATCAGCTGGATGTTTGATATCCCAGTGGATCACTGCTCTAAGAAGAGCTGGGAATTGAGCTAGGGACCTCGTATATTCAAGGTGGAAACTCCTTCACTGAGCTAAACTTTCTCATTTGGGTCTGCTAGTTCTTCAGAAAGCTATCCAGTCACTTTCTGTCAGGCAGGTTTAACTCTTTGCAGTTGAGTAGATTCCTGCTGATTAGGAACCTGTCTATCTCTGCCCCCCTTTCTATTTTTTTATTGCTTTCTCTCCCGGGGTGGCAGGACACAATAGCCTGTGTGAGCAGATCCCCCCTCACCTCTCCTGGTCAGGTTGAGTTCCCTTCTGAAATTCAAATAGGACCTTAGTGACCGACCTCACTACAGAAAAATGACTCTCAACCCTCTTCCAGACCACCCCCTCCTAAATGGGCTCTTGGAAGCTTATTAAGAGCTTCCTGTTGCCCGCCTCCCTTAAGGAAGTTGAAATTTTGATATTTTTCAGCACGAGACTAGTCATCGCCTGAATCCAGCCCTCCCAGGCCAAGTTTTTCTTTGCCAGGGCAACAGGTTACATAAATCAGGCTTCCTCAGCAGATTCAACTCTTCCCTCTTCCTGGTGCCACCTTGGGCCAGCTAGTATGCACCCCAAAGCTCAAAGGGGTTCCAGTCAACCAAACCCACAGGAAGGAAACCCCCCTCCACCCTTCACCAGAACTCTCCCACTCTCAGAGAACGCTCACTCCCACTGGGTGGCCTATGTCTTGAGGGTGGGGCTTAGCCATCCACAGTTTTCAGCCACGGAGCAAGAAACCCACAATTTTACCTTGAACAATTTATCTCTTTGTCCAGCTCCCTCCAGATCAATGTCCTGAAGCCTCCTGCTCTGTGGGTTCCCAAAACAGCTCACTCGGGCAGGATCCTGTCCCCACTCAACTGTTTTTTGTGAGAGAGATGGTGAGTGCCCTTTTAAGCCAACACCATCTTGCCCCTGTTGAATTGCCTCATCTTTGATATGGGTACACTTGGCTAGATCTCTTTAATGCCCTTTCCATCTGACATTACAAATGTATGTCTCTTATTAGGCAATGTTATTGGGGGTCAACAGTCCATCTATCAGGGCACAAGAGTTGGGTAAATTAGTTTCAAGGTTGGCTTGAAATGAGAACCACTCCATGTACCCACATACAAGTGTCTCAAGTAACAGATGGACACCTAAGGAAACTAGGCACGGACTTGCAAGGAGATGACTTTGAGAGGCAGCAAGCATGTATCTATGTTTTTAGAACTGGTCAATTCTTTCTCAGTCAGAACCAAAACTTGACAGTAACAGCTCCAATGTGGCAATGTTCCATTTTAACTCAAGGAAAGGAGTGATTTGCTCAGCTCAGAGAGCCCGGTAATGGCAGAACCATTCAGGCCAGGCCTAGTAACCCCCCTGTCCCACCCTAGGTCCATCAAAAGACACACTCTAAGCAGGGTTTCAACCCTTTGATCCCAATTTCAAATAAGTAAGGAGGTTTCTGTGCCATCGTCCATAAACAGCTCAGTATCTCACATCAGAAATTATACTCTGAGGCATGCTGGGAATTATGCCAGTTTGGGGGAGGGGTGGCTAATTAAGGAAATCATGGTGAATTAAGCTTTCTGCAATAAGGCACAAACATCTTTTCATGAACAGCAACATCATGTTAGCTTACGTTCCGCCAAAGAGAAAGGCAGGGCCATCCTTGGGATCGTAAGCCTGGTAAAACACATCTGGCAACTGAGCCAAATATTTAAGGGTCATTAAAGCCCCAAACTCCCTTTGCCAAGAACTTTTCTCCTTTGTTATTCAAGTGCAGAGCAGTTATGGAAAATGTGTTCCATATGGTTTGTGTTGCATTCCTATTTACTTCATCAAATCACTGCTTTGAAAGAGCTATTTGATGTCAAAGATGCGTTAAGATTTTATAGACTTTCCCAATCCAGCTTCTAAAGATTCTCCCTTTGAACCAGAAACACTTGCCAAGAGTAAACAGAACTGAAACCACAAGGGGTCAAGGGCTTTGTTGGCAGCAAAGACCCCAGCCTGCTCAAGGCCCTTCAAAGGTTCAGGGCAAACGCACATTTCCACCAGCTTGCCAAAGCTCCACAAAAGATCGTGTTTCCCACATAAATTACATTAAAAGAAATGTTTTGATGTATTCTTATTTTATTAATAATGCAACACCCTCACCTACCACCTCCCACCAAGAGGCAGGGACACAAGATAGTCTCGCTTTTAAAATATTAACAGAACCTTGGAAAGTTGGAACATTTTACTTTAAGCCATAAATCGAAATTCTTTCCAGAGAGCATTTCTCAGCCTGGAAAGAAAAAGCATATGAACACAGACCTTGAAAAAGATCTCAGGCACACAAAGGTAGGAGGACATTTAAGAGTAGCTCTCATTTTACACATGGGGAAACTGAGGACCGGATTCCAGGGCTAGCCAACAATAGGGCCAGAGGCAAAACCCTGTCTGAGTTAACCAGGGCTGCTGTAATAAAACAAGCCAGTAACTTAAACCAAAATCGATTCTCTCCCAGTCCTGGAGGCTGGAAGTCCAAAGCAGAGGTGCCAGCAGGGCCGTCTGCCCTGAGTCTGTAAGCTTCTGGCCATCTCTCTCTCTCTCTCTCTTTCCCACTGACTGTGTCTAAATTTCCTCTTCTTATAAGGACACCAGTCATATTGGATTATTTCCCACCCTGATCCAGTTTAACCTCATCTTAACAAATAACATTTCCAGAGATCTTATTTCCTAATAGGATCATTCCCAGGACCCGGGTTTAGGGTTTGAATATGTCTTTTTTTGTTGACACAATTCAATCCATACCAAACCTCAAATCATTTCTTTCTTTTCCTTTCCACTTTCTGCATGCTGCTCCCACCTCTCTTTGTCTCTTCCCTGAACTTCTCAGCAACCTCTTCCCAATTCCCCCAACACATGCCTCCTGCCTTCACCTCACCGACCTTCTCCACTGAGTAGCCAAGGTGACTTCTGTGAAACTGAAATCAGGCCACAGCACTTCTCTGCCCCAAACCCTTCAGCATATCCCGAGTGTTCAATCCTTTACACCCACCTGCACGTCCAGCACAACGGCCCTGCTTACCTGCCCACCCACACACTGTGTCAGTACCCCCTGCTCCCTCTGTCCCAGCAACACTGCCACCTTCCAGCCCCTTGAACTCACAAAGCTCCTTTCTGCCCCAGGGCCATTGCACTTGCAGCCCCTTCTGCCAGGGGTTCTTCTCTTCTCCACATGTCCCATCTGTCAGGTGTCAGCTTAAGTCACCCCTCTCCAAAGACCTTTCCTGGCTGTCACATGTAAATAGCACCCACAACCCTCGCTGGTGTCTGTCACTGCACGAGCCTCATCTGAACTCCCATCAATGGATGGGGAGCCTCAGGAGGCCAGGAGAGGGGCTGTGTATTGTTTCTCTGTCAAAACCTCAGTGCCTGACAAGTGTCTGGCACGTGACATCTTCTACCAACATAGGAAAAGCAAGAAAATGAGGCCAGTGCTTGCGTTCGGAACCCAACGCTGTCTTCTCGCTTTTCTTTCCTCTTCCTAGTGCTGTTTCCCTTACCCCGTCGCGGACCCCGCCTCCTCATCACTCTTCCCTCAGCTCACTTACCCACCTGCAGCAGGTCCCCCTGTTGCTAAGAGATCTCAGGGTCTCCCAGCAGTTGAATGTGACCCCCTCAGAGGAAGCTTGTAGATTTAATGGGGATCCGAAGTTCCAACTTAAAGATCAATAACCTTAGATGGCGGGCATTGAGGCAGTTCCTGATGGGGGAGCCACAGAGAAGTAGGGCCTGGACACTCTTTGCTTCCCATTCCTCTGAGATCCCATCTCCCTGCCTTCCCTGGGACTTACCGAGAACTCAAGCTGATTAAATTGGCTTCGAAAACAAATGCACAATCACTCACCATGGCTTTAAATGGTGTCTTCATTTCCCATGTATCTTCCTTGAAGTTCACATAAATATTTTTCATTTGTATTTTTGTGTTGAATAAAATAAACCCGGCTTGAGATAAAATGTATGTGAATAGCAGTGATTATACAATCAATCTATCTCTTTGCCAGGAAGCCCTGATGAAGATAGATGAATATCTTGGGCAACAAGCTCTTAGAGAAGAACAGAAATCTACAGATTGAACATGATTCATTCAATCATCCCACAAACATTTCTTGAGAACTTAGTATGTTCCAGACATTTTACTGGGGACATGATGGAGAACAAGACCAGCCTAAGTGCCAAGGGGAAGGCAGACATTAGACATTCTCAGACGAGCACTGAGTTTTTGGGTTATCCTCTGTCCTGGTTAAGATCATGTGATGTTGGGAGAATGTGGACCGGGGGATGCTATTCTAAGCTGGAGAGTTAGAAAAGGCTTCCCATGGGAAGCAGCATCTGAGGCCAGGCCTGTGCACATTGATGAGCCAGTGTATCTGAAAGAGCACTGGCCAAAGAGTCAGGAGGACTCAGCTTTGGAGCCCAGCTCAGGCACCATCGGTGCACACCCCCTGCCCCTCTCCCTCATGTCCACATTAAGTTTCCAAGTCCTCCCAGCCAGCTGCTCTCTCTCCCTTCCATTCTTACCACCACTGGCCCAATTCACCTGGCCTTGATCTTTCCCTTGAATTGATATTCCAGCAACCCTGCCCAGCATCCCTGGTCCCCGGCTGTTCTCTCTCTTCCAGATCTTCTCCTTGAAGCATAGTCTCTAGGCACTTGGGAACCAGGAAATGCCCACAGGAAATATAGTCATTTAAAGAAAGATCTTAAAGAAAAGCTCAAGCTGGCCCCAGGGTGGCTAGATAAAGGGGTGGTAGAGTAGGAAGAGGGGCAGCAGGGGAGGACTCCAGTCAACTGTGATGGTGGGAAGGCTGGGAGAGAGACAGGGAGTGGTAGGGCAGGCATCAAGATGGGGCAAGTGGACACAATCACCAGGCTCTGTGCTGACCACATGGCCACTATACACCATTATTCTCATAAGAGGGCACAACCTTCTCCCTCAGGACCCATCAGGACCCACAAGTGAATTTAAATTCAAGTGAATGAAGAAGAATGTATTCAAAGGGGCTCCAGGCCCAACTCAAACATTCCTCTAGGAATGATCTTGGCAAGAGATCTCTCTTTGAATCCATGGTATGCTGGGGACAAAGATGAGAGAGAAATAAGATAAGGGGAGTCTCTGTGGAAGGTTTGACCCAAGCCTTAGTAACAAAAACTGCCTTTAAGCCTTTGGATGCTCTGGTAAAAAAGAGTTTGTAAATAATTTAACACGCCAACTAGTAGATTCTAAACCGCAGACACAGCCTGCTGAGAGGGAAGGGCCGTGGAGGAGGTTCCAAGGAGAAGACTCTAGCCTGCAAGCTCCACAAGGGCAGGGACCATGGCTGCTAGGTGCCACCATACATCTGGCACCTGGCACCTGCACACTCCCAGCCCACAGCAGACATTCACAGGCAATTTGAGGGAATGGATACCCAAGAGAAGAAACGAATGAGTAAATGGCATACCATTGGGGGAAAAGCACACCCGGACCATAATCCTGCTCCAATTTTGCCATCACTGGCTCCTCCCCTGCCAGCCACTCACAGGTAAAGGAAATCACTTCCCAGACCCTGGACTGCTGCAAGTATGTGCTAGGAAGCATATTGTATGAGTCAGTTAGAAATGACAGAGACCAAACTCAAAAATAAAAAAGTGGGGATGGGGGTGACTTACTGGTACTCCTAACTGGGAATGGGTAGAGTAGTATTTCTGTAATAAACCACTCTTCAGCTTCCTTCTGTGCATTTGTCCCATTTTCTCTGGGTTCCCGTGGCTCCCTCTGCTCGAAGGGAGAATGGCTGCAACCAGATTCCTTATTTAACATCCCAGAAGCAGGAAAGAAAGTCTCTCTTTTCCCCATTATAGATAAACTCTAGGGAAGGAACAGATTTGGCTGGTTTGGGTCATGCACCTGCCCCCTGGATTAAGCCTTTGTGGCTAGGGGAAGAGCACTCTGATTTGCTAGGCTTGGATCAGAAGAGAAACCCTATGGCCAGAGGAGCTGGTTCTGTAATTGACAACCCCACAAGAATTTCATGGAATGGGCCAATGCGGTGTGCCTCTCAAAAGAAGGAGTCTGCCATTATTAGGAGAAGACATGGCATCTGGACAGATAAAACCAGCAGATACCCTGATGCACCCACATCCTCCAAGTTCATGGGACCCTCTGTTACTGCTACAGGCACTTTGAGAAAGGAACAAAGAGACAGTCACCCCTTGAGTCTTGAGTAAAATAGGCTTCTGACTGTTTTTCTGGTAAGGAGGCCAAATACCACAGCAAAGAAGATGTAGGCTTTGAAATCGGTCAGATCCACCTTCACATCTTAGCTTCACATGCCGAGCTGTGCAATCTTGGGCAAGTCGCTTAAATTCTATGAGCTCCATTTCTTTATTTGCAAAGTAAGCAGCAAGACCCAACACATAATATGTACTGAGGATTAAATGAGAAAAAATATGTGAAAGACTTAGCATGCATAGGCTGACACAAAGACATCAATAAACATTTGCTAAATGAGCAAATTAATTAATTTGAACTTCACAGGTCAGAAAGGACCTGGCTTGATTGTCCTACTTCCATCATGGGGGATACAGAATGAGTTTTGCCTTTCTAGTAAAAATAGGTAGTGGCACAGTTTAAAGTTCTAGAACAGAAAATGTCCAATTGGCAAGAGCACAGCAAGACCAGGGTGGGTCTTCGATATGAATCCACTGTGACTGCATATTACATTGGTCTTGGTTACAGGTAAAAGGAACCTGGCACTGTCCTTAGAGATTTATGTGTATTTATTAACTATTTATATCACTCCTACAAGGTCTCCAATGTTATAATTATCTGCATTTTAAGGATGAAGAAACTGAAGCTCACAGAAAAGAGAGGTAATTTCCCAAAAGGAAATCAGAGTTGATGGACAAACAACATACCAAGGAACTGAGAGTGCCTAAACTGCAAGCCAGAGAGTCCCATCCATCAGATGTATGGGATCGAAGTCACCCTCAATTAATGGTGGAGTGGGTATCACCATCCCAGAGTCCTCAGGTTTGGGAAACAAACTATGGACTAAAATAAACTTACTAGTATTCTACTATAGACTTATTGTGATTCTAGCAATGGAAGAAATACCATTGTTGTGGAGGCAGTGACCCATGGATATTCTGGGGTTAGGGAGAGGGAAAAATTAGTGTAATAGGGGGCCATTTTCAGGACTTGGGAATCGTCCTGAATGACATTATAACGACAGGTAGAGGCTATTATATATCCAGCCACAACCTACAGAATTGAGTGGGAGAGAGTGTAAACTACAATGTAAACTATAATCCATGCTTATCAATTGCAACGAATGTACCACACTGATGAAAGATGTTGCTAATGTGGGAAAATGTGGGAGGTGTGGGGAGCGGGGCATATGGGAATCCCCTATATATTCTCTGTAACGTTTATGTAGTCAAAGTATCTTCTTTTAAAAATAAAAAAACAAAAAATGGAAATCAGAGTGCTCTTGTCAAAAAAAGAGAAAGAAAAATGCTGGAATGGAAGGCAAAAATCAGATGCTCCCCACACCTCTCTTATTCTGAGCCATAGGTCAGCTGCCAGAAATTGACTAACTGTTGCCCTCCAATCCAAAAGCCTTTCATCTGTGTGGGAGAGGTGTCTCTGTCAGACACCACTTGACCTGAGCCTCTCCTCAGCACCCTAGGGTAGAGAGACAGTCATCAGTAGCTCCCAGTACAAATGGGGAAATAGGCTCAGAATACTTAAGTAACTCCAGGATGGTCCCACAACTATCAAATGATGAGAGTGGTGGAGGAAGAACAGATCTGAAATGATATGGTAAGCCCTCTTCATTACATGTTCAAGCGAGCTGTCTATAAGCACAGACTCTGAGCATGAGAGGAATCTTAAAGGTCAGCAGGCAGAGACCCTGCCCAACATGGGACACTCCCATCAGCCTCCCTGATAGGAGCAGAGCCAAGACTAGAGACACACCTCATGACCACCCCCACCCCACACAGCATTAAGCATCAAGTGGACCAACACATGGTGGACGAGTATATCAAGCTGGGTGTAATACTTGAAAAACAAAAAATTCTTGATCACCTAAAATATACTGAACACTGTATTAAGGCAATTGAAGATTCTTGTGTGTTATATCAATGTGTATAAAATGTGATAAATGCACCTGTCCTTAAGGAGATGTTCCATGGTTCAGATCTTGGGTCTAAGTTCTGGATCATGACGTGTGAGAAGGAATTGGCTCTCATAGCACTCCTCCATCTTCTGCAAAATTGATATTTTCTCTGCGTAGATGGAGTGACCAAATAATTTATTGTCCAAATCGGGACACTTTTGAGAGTAAGAAGGAATGCCATTAATCATCATGCCATAACCACAGGTATAAACCAGGACTGTCTTGAGAAAAACAGTACAGTCGTCCTGTTTAAAGGGAACAATTAAAAATCTTTTGTTCATAAGGAGCTAATACAAGTGTTTGATATCTTGCTAAAAAAATCTTCACTCTTCGTCAGACATCTTCAACCTCAATTTTTTGTGTGCTTCCTTAACAGAAATTGTTCAGGGGAAAGTGCAGATAAACATATATTCTGAGTGAAGGTTTTACATGGTTGCTAATTTAGTTAAAATGGCTTTTAAACCTTGTCTTTGGATAATCTAAGTTGGCTGCAGAACAACAGCTCAGTGGGAGGTTAATCGAGATTTAGCAACCTGCGGCTAATTGTAATTTTTTCTTGGTTTCCTTTCTAAATCATTTTCTTTTTTGCCTTTGAATCCCTGTTTCCATTTATGTCAAGTTCAGCCCAACACAGCTCCATTTCAGCTCTGTGGAGCAAGCGCCCAGCTCCCTCTGAGGCCAGGCAGGGTCCAGGTGGACAGTAGAGCAGTGGAGATTTGCACACAGCTGGGACTGCAAAACCAGTCACCCATCCAGACAGAAAATGAGCCCATATACAGAGAATTCTGCAAAAGGAGTTCTTACATGGTAAGGATTCAGGATATTTGTGTGCAATGCTGAGGGATCTGACTTTCTAACCTTCTCCCACTGACTTCTTGCAGAAGATCATTTCCAACTGCAAGTCATTCTATCACCAAATTCCCTTCCATGGATGGACGGAATTCTATTTCTTTCCCCCAAGCATCCTTAACTGGTGATGGCTGGGGGAGAGATGTGCCAGTAAGGGAAAAGAAACCCAAAGAAAGAGGGTTCAGTAACTTTGTGGCCACCTCCTCAAAAGCTGGGTTGTTAGTCCACAGGTGCCAGCATGATCCAGGCACTGGGGTTGCGCTGGGTGTGCTTTCTCCAGGAAGGGCACCCAGGAACCATGCTGACCTTTGCTGATAGGATTTTGGATCCTCCTAAGGTCTTAGCTGCAGGAAGGGAAGGATCATTTTAAAAAGGATAACTAAAAGCTATGTTTTGAGACTCTTCTAAATCAGTAGGGATTCCTAAAGTTTTCTACAAGAAAGCCATTAGGTTGATGAATCCTACAAAGTAGATATTTGGCACAGGGTCATATAAGATGAGTAGGAGTCCAGGAAGTAGGAATGAGCGTGGAAAGAGTGGGAAAGGAGCCTAGGGAATATAAAGGAACAAATTTGCCATTTTTAAGGCATACAAACCATTATGGGTTGTTGTCTGGAATACTCGTGAATGACAGAAGATGGGATAGGAGACCACAGAATCATAGTTTGATGGTCTTTAACCTGTGCTGTCTGGAGGCCTTGGGTCCCAGGAGAGAATATTCCAGGTCTCCCTCAAGTAGGGGCAAGATTGAGTGTCAGGACAAAGAAGCCATTGGACAAGGCTCTGATCCCCCAGCCTACTTCATTCCATACATATCAGGGCTCCAGGTTAGATTTCAACTGAAGAAGAGTCAGCCGTTGAAAGATTTGGCAGCCAAAGATTTTCCTTTAGTACCTGTCAGACCTTAACCAGGGGATGAATGTCCTAGCCAAGGTCAAACACAAAAGCAGTGATGGAACCAAAATAGCAATCAGACCCCTGGCTCCAGTCCAGTACTTTTTCCATTACGCTATTCGAGTTGAGGATCTTCCCAGAATCAAATGAGAAAACAAAAGTGAAAGAGGCCAAAAAATAGAAACACAGCCTTTCTTGTTGTTTGCCCAGAGAACTCTGGTCCCAAACATCACATGCACATTTCACCTGGGAAAAATGGCCACGCTAGCTCCAGGGATCAGTCATACCTGACACAGGTGACTTATGGGCAGCGGGGGCAAAGAATCACTCTAACATGTTTAAATCAACACAAGACAGGGAAATTATGAATGGTTATTTACAACACCACACTTACCTTCCTGTGCCCTCTAAGGTGGGTATATCCAAAAGGAAATCCTCAGTTTTGCTGCATGGGTGATAGCAAGAGTTGATGGGGGAAAAATTTTTCTACATTGTTCAAAATCATGGGCCAGCAAATTATAGCCTGTGGGCAAATCTGGTCCTCTGCTTGTTTTTGTTTGTTTTTGTTTTGTTTTGTTTTGTTTTGTTGTAAATAACATTTTATTAGAACACAGACATGCTCACTCATTTACTTATTGTCTATGGCTTCTTTGATGCTACAAAGGCATAGTTGAGTATTTGTAACAGAGACCATATAACCTACAAAGCCTAAAATATTTGTTTATTTGGCCCTTTACAGAAAACATTTATGGATTGTTTCTCTAAAATTCAACAAAATTCAGAAGAAGCCCAGAAGAGAGGTAGAATCTGGAGTAAACAGCCTGAGATGGGAGGAAGAAGAAAACATTTGCTAGAGAGAGGTAGTAAAAGGGTGGGGTGAGTTTTTGGTCTCCCTGGAAGGAAGCCTTCAGTTTAAAAAAAAAAAAAACACTATTTTTCCAAACTTTGGGAATTATATTTATTTTTTACTGATGCCAAGTTTCATGAGACCTGCCCACATACGGGAGTTGCTGGGTGAATGCAGGGAACAACCAAGGATGGCCAGTGACATCTAGGGTAAAAGAAAACATAGGGCACTTCCGGGAAGATGGCAGACTAGTAAGACACGGGAATCTCTTCTCCAGAAAAATAGCTAGAGGACAAGCTGAAACAGCCCCGAAAAAGATCTTCTAGGGTTTAGGTCACCAGGTGAAGGCTGCACACCACCCAGAAGAGAGAGGGACAGAAGAGGGAAATCGCGACTACAGAACTGTGAGTTGCAAGCAGCAGCATCTGCTGTGCCGGCACCCTCCCCCACACTCTTCAGAATTCTTGGGCCCCTGGGCCTGTGACCACAGACAAAGGGGGCTTCAGGGATCTGCCACTCCCGGAAAGGGGAGAGAGAGGGACTCAGCCTTAGGATGACTCAGGTTCGGACCTGAAATTTGGGCTGCAGAGCCCCACGGACCCTTTCACACGGCGGTTTGCCCTGGGAGCCTGGAAAGGACTGGAGAAATCCGATCCTCGCAACCTCCCTCTCTTCTAGCCTGGACTAATTGTTGAGGACATCACGGGAGAGGGGAGAGAGAGCCTGGGGCTGACCCTGCTTTGGACTCCCAGGTTTGGTCTGCCCTGTCCCAAGAGCCCTTCCAGGCTGGGTGGGGCTGCGCCATTGTTTGCCTTGGAGCCTGGAAGGGGCTAAAGATATACAAACCTCCCAATCTCATCCTCTACTAACAGGGACCGATTGTTGAGGATTCAGAAGGGAGTGGAAATATTTCCTAGCTGGGAAAAGAGGGGCGCTACGAGAGAAGTCTGGAGAACTGTCTCAGAAAGTTTGAATCACAGGGCTCCTAGCCCCCAGACAGGAAGCTCTATCACATTGATCTGGTCTGTGTCACAACAAATACGTCCGACCAGGCATTGAATTGAGAGCAGCCAACAAGTGCCATCTCCTGGCAGACCAAGGAAGTACACAAAAGAAAATTAATATGTAAGAGAGTCTTTTCCTGGCCTCTATAGCCTCCCTGCCCAAGGCCCTAGGAAACGACTCTACAACCAATTACTGGGTCCAGTGTCCAGTTTTGAGCAACCAGCAGAACAATCATAACAATCAAGGTTGAGCCAAAAATCAAAGAGCGGTGGTTACTCACAGCCGCCTGCCACTAAAACCCCATAAAAGAGAAAGAGATAGAGCACCTAAGTAAAATACAAACTAACCAGATGCCTAAGCACCAACAAAAAATTACGGGCCATACTAAGAAAATAGAAGACATGGCCCAAGAAAAGGAATACAGCAAAGTCCCAGAAGAGATGCAGAATTTGAGAGAACTAATCAGTGAAATGAGCACACATTTCCAAAATCAAATTAATGAGATGAAAGAGAATATAGTTAAAGAGATCAATGACATCAAGAAGTCATTGCGCGAACGTAAAGAAGAATTTGAAATCATGAACAGAAAAGTAACGGAGTTCATGGGAATGAAAGATACAATAGGTGAAGTAAAAATTACATTTGAAGCATACAACAGCAGAGTCGAAATGACAGAAGAAAGAATAAGTGATACTGAAGACAGAGCAGCTAAAATTGAAGAGAGAAAAGAACAGAGAGAGAAAAGAATGGAAAAAATTGAGCAGGGGCTCAGAGAGTTGAATGACAACACAAAACGCAAGAACATAAGTGTCATTGGAGTTCCAGAAGGAGAAGAGAAAGGAAAAGGGGCAGAAAGAGTATTTGAGGAAATAATAGCTGAAAATTTCCCAACTCTCACAAAAGAAATGAACTTTCATGTTCAAGAAGCACACCGTACCCCAATAAGAATAAATCCAAATAGACCTATGCCAAGACACATATTATTCAGAATGTCAAATGTAAAAGATAAAGAGAAAATGCTCAGAGCAGCAAGAGAGAAGCAAACGATCACATACAAAGGACATCCAGTAAGACGTTGTGCAGATTTCTCTTCAGAAACCATGGAGGCGAGAAGACAGTGGTATGATACAATTAGGAAACTGAAAGAGAAAAACTGCCAGCCGGGAATTCTTTACCCAGCAAAACTGTCCTCCAAATATGAAGGTGAATATAAAGTATTCACAAACAAACAGAAACTAAGAGAGTTTGCAAAAAAGAATCCACCTTTGCAGGAAATATTAAAGGAAGCCTTAGAACCTGAAAGAAAAAGACAGGAGAGAGAGGCTTGGAGGAGAGTATAGAAGAAAGAAAAGCAGAAAGGATAACCAAAAGAGTAAAAAGAAAGACAAAAATAAGATGACATATGAAAACCAAAGAATAAAATGGAGGAAATTCCCCAATCAAAAGATACAGGCTGACAGAATGGGTAAAAAAACATGAGCCATCCATATGCTGCTTACAAGAAACTCACCTCAGACACAAAGATACAAGCCGGCTGAAAGTAAAAGGTTGGAAAAAGATAACTCCACGTGAATAGTAATCAGAAAAGAGCAGGGGTAGCTATACTAATATCAGACAAAACAGACTTCAAATGCAAAAAAGTGATAAGAGATGCGGAAGGCCATTATATATTAATAAAAGGGACGATCCTCCAAGAAGATATAACAGTCATAAATATCTACGCACCTAATCAGGGTGCCCCAAAATTTATGAGACAAACTCTGGCAAAACTGAAGGGAGAAATAGACATTTCTACAATAATCGTTGGAGACTTCAACACCCCTCTCACATCATTAGATAGAACAACTAGACAGAAGATCAATAAGGAAACAGAGAACTTGAACAATATGATAAACAAGTTAGACCTAATAGACATATACAGAACACTGCATCCAAACTCAGCGGGTTATACATTCTTCTCAAGTGCCCATGGATCTTTCTCCAGGATAGACCACATGTTAGGTCACAATACAGCTCTCAATAAATATAAAAAGATTGACATTATACAAAGCACCTTCTCAGATCATAGTGGAATGAAACTAGAAATCAATAACAGACAGGAAAAAAGTAAATTTGCAAATGTGTGGAGACTGAACAACACACTCCTAAATATTCCGTGGGTCAAAGAAGAAATTGCAAGTGAAATCAGTAAATATATTGAGAAAAATGAAAATGAGAACACAACATATCAAAACTTATGGGATACAGCAAAGGCAGTCTTGAGAGGGAAATTTATAGCTCTAAATGCCTATATTAAGAAACAAGAAAGAGCTAAACTCAAAGATTTAACTGAACAACTAGAGAAACTAGAAAAAGAACAGCAAACCAATCCCAAAGAAAAAAGAAGGAAAGAAATAATAAAGATTAGAGCGGAAATAAATGAAAATGAGAACAGAAAAGCAATAGAGAAAATCAACAAAACCAAAAGCTGGTTCTTTGAGAAGATCAATAAAATTGACAAGCCCCTCGCTAGACTAACAAAGAAAAAAAGAGAGAAGATGCAAATAAATACAATCAGAAATGAAAGGGGGGAAATTACAAATGACCTCACAGAAATAAAAAGAATCATAAGAGGATATTATGAGAAACTATATGCCAACAAACTAGACAACCTGGATGAAATGGACAAATTTCTAGAAACTCATAACCAACCTACACTGACACAACAAGAAATACAAGAACTTAACAAACCAATCACAATGAAGGAGATTGAAACCGTCATCAAAAATCTCCCAGCAAAGAAAAGTCCAGGACCAGATGGCTTCACAGGCGAGTTCTACCAAGCATTTCTAAAAGAATTAACACCAATCCTGTTTAAACTCTTCCAAAAAATTGAAGAGGAGGGAAAGTTACCCAACACATTTTTTGAAGCCAATATCACCCTAATACCAAAGCCAGATAAAGATTCCACCAGAAAAGAAAATTACAGACCAATCTCTCTCATGAACATAGATGCAAAAATTCTCAACAAAATACTTGCAAATTGAATCCAACAGCATATCAAAAGACTTATACATCAGGACCAAGTGGGATTTATTCCTGGTATGCAAGGCTGGTTCAACATAAGAAAATCAATCAATGTAATACACCACATTAACAAATTGAAGGAAAAAAACCACATGATCATCTCAATAGATGCAGAAAAGGCATTCGACAAAATCCAGCATCCTTTTTTGATAAAAATACTTCAAAAGATAGGAATAAAAGGGAAATTCCTCAATATGATAAAAGGCATATATGAAAAACCCACAGCCAACATCATACTCAATGGGGAAAGGTTGAAAGCTTTCCCCCTAAGATCAGGAACAAGACAAGGATGCCCACTGTCACCATTGTTATTCAACATTGTACTAGAAGTTCCAGCTAGGGCAATTAGACAAGACAAAAAAATTAAAGGCGTCCAAATAGGAAAAATCATTCTGTGTTCATGGATTGGAAGAATAAATATCGTGAAGATGTCAATCTTGCCCAAACTGATTTATAGATTCAAGGCAATACCAATCAAAATCCCAACAGCTTACTTTACAGAATTAGAGAAGGCAATTACCAAATTCATCTGGAAGGGTAAGTGCACCTGAATAGCCAAAAGTATTCTAAAAAAGAAGAGCAATGTGGGAGGAATTTCACTGCCTGAGCTTGAAACATATTACAAAGCTACAGTGGTCAAAACAGCATGGTACTAAAAAAAAAAAAAAAAACAGCATGGTACTGGCATAAAGATAGACATATCGATCAGTGGAATAGAATTGAGAATCCAGAAATAAACCCTCACCTATACAGTCAACTGGTTTTTGACAAACCTACCAAGCCCATGCTGATGGGAAAAAACAGTCTCTTTAACAAATGGTGTTGGGAGAACTGGATATCTATAATCAAAAGAATGAAAGAGGACCCCTGTCTCACCCCCTATACAAGAATCAACTCAAAATGGATCAAAGATCTAAATATAAAAGCCAGGACCATAAAACTACTAGAAGAAAATGTAGGGAAACATCTTCAAGACCTTGTAGTAGGTGGTGGTTTCTTGACTTCACATCCAAAGCACGTGCAACAAAAGAAAAAGTAGATAAATGGGACGTCCTCAAAATTAAACACTTTTGCACCTCACAGGACTTTGTCAGAAGGGTGAAAAGGCAGCCAACTCAATGGGAAAAAATATTTGGAAATCACATATCTGATAAGGGTTTAATATCTAGGATATATAAAGAGATGTTACAGCTCAACAATAAAAAGACAAATGACCCAATTAAAAAATGGGCCAAAGGCTTGAATAGACATTTCTCCGAAGAAGAAATACAAATGGCAAAAAAATACATGAAGAAATGTTCAACATCACTCATGATTAGGGAAATGCAAATCAAAACTACAATAAGATATCATTTCACACCTATCAGAATGGCCAGTATTAAAAAGACAGAGAACTACAAGTGTTGGAGAGGATGTGGAGAGATAGGAACACTTCTTCACTGTTGGTGGGAATGCAGGATGGTACAACCACTATGGAGGACTGTTTGGCAGTTCCTAAAGAAGTTGAATATAGACTTGCCACGTGACCCTGCAATACCACTACTGGGTATATACCCAGAAGAACTGAGAACAGTGACACGAACAGACATCTGCACACCAATGTTCATAGCCACATTATTCATCATTACCAAAAGTTGGAAACAACCCAGGTGTCCATCAACAGATGAATGGATAAACAAACTGTGGTCTATGGTCTATTCACAAGATGGAATATTATGCAGCTGTAAGAAGAAATGAAGTCATAAAGCATATGGCAACATGGATGAATCTGGAGGACATTATGTTGAGTGAAGCAAGCCAGACACAAAAGGACAAATACTGTATGAATGCATTACTATGAACCAAATATATTGTGTAATATAGTGTTTGATTCACACACACACAAAAAAAAAAAAAACCAACCAAAAAACAAAACAACAAAAAAATTTACATGTATCCATTACATTTAATTGAGAAATGTATATATTTATTCAAAAAAAAAAAGTATGTCTCAAAAACCAAAAAAAAAAAAAGAAAACATAAAATGTTTCACCAAGGTATGAAGATAAATGTAGGGAAATTGAGACTTTATCCGCCCTTCTCCCTGTCTAATGCCACTCCATTTTGTCTCTGAAATTACTAAAGAGGAGCCAAGGATCCAAGGTGAGCCCAACACCATAGCAACAATGACTAATGTTTGAGCACTGGATGCGTATCAGATGCTTCATACTCTTTACCCTATTAAACTTTCAAGAGAGCCCCAATCTGATGCCCTTTTAGCTCCACTTCACAGATAAGGAAACCGAGGCTCAGAGAAAGCAAGTGGCAGCTAATAGTGCTGAAGCAAGACTAACCTGACTCCAAAAGACACCCTACTGATTTTGCCTCCTTCCCTCTCCCAAAGATCCTAGGCCACAAGTTCATCCAGAGGTGCTAGCCAGACACCCACCCTGTTGTCAACACCCAGTAGGCCCCATAGACCACCTTCTGAGACAGCCTGAAGGCCCTGGAAGGGATTCCAACCCCTGCTTTCTGCCATCTAAATCTCATATCCCTCCTCTTCTATCACTTCCCTTTTTTCCAGGGAGCCCCTTCTATTTCCAGCTCCACAGTCATGCCTCTTCCCAACCACTCATTTAATCTCTGCCCCTTTTCCATGGCATTATGTTTATTGATTTACTCCCCAGAATTTAAGACCGCTTACAAAAACACATTCCGTGTAGCACAATCATAAAAACTTAGGAGTTGATGAGCAAAAGATGCTTCTGTGAACATAAGACTGAGTCTGATAAATAAAGCTATCCATAAAGTCTTATGTAACTGCAAGAGGTCAATCAAACACAGTTGTGAGCTTCCTAGCAGCCAGCATAAAGAGTAAACCTATGTCTATACAACTGAAGCGAAATCCTTTTATTTTTTCAGGAGAAGCACAATTATTCTTCACTCTAAAACGATAAAGTCATTTCTGTCAAGGGTCCTTTTAAGGAGGATTTATACATAATATGTAGTAAACATCATCTTCAGCAACACTTTAGAGTAAATTCCCTGATTATCCTCACCAGGCCTTTCCCTATTTATTTGCTATTTCCAGCAATATTTATTCAGCATTTACCAAATATTTCTTGAGCACCAGGTGCAGTTCTAAACATCAGGGACTAATTGATGAACAAGACAAGCACTGACACACTCCCAGGAGGCATCTGGTAGGACAGTCTGATGGCATTGAACCAAAAATGCAGTAAAAGCATTCAAATTGGGCAAGGGGGGAATATGTCACTCCTCAAGTGTACAGCTTTTAGGGAGTCTGATGACGTTCAGTATGAGATGCTACAGAGACATCTCTAAGCTAAATTTGTCTTGCAGACTGTTTGAGTGTTTACAATATATATATATGTCCGTATATCTACACTGTGAAATATAGGTAGATACACACATAGATACATGCATACGTACAAATGCACATTGACTATAAAGGCCTTTAGACAGGATGTGTACACTGCTGTGACCTGGTCCCCCACCTCCCTATTGCCTCCCACCAAGCCTTTTTCACACTTTCACAAGCCTGTTGGCTCCTGCAGGCTTCTAAGGGCTGACTTAGAGGAACAAATGGTTGGGCCCCATCTTTTAAGCAATCTCCTACCAGAATGTAGTATATTCCTGAACCTTGGTCATGTTTTATGAAGAACATTTGTTTAAAGAGTAAAATTGGTCCTCGGCCCCTCTCAAACAGGTGCCAGGGACCATGGGTTACAGAGTGAAGATTCCCCCCACCCCCATTTGAGATTGGGAAAAAAAATGTCATCTTGGGAATTTCAAGGTTAAAATAAAGTAGGGGCCCAGTTCTCAATAATCTCTCTTTAGATCTAAGACTTTCACTTTCTTCAACTCTCAGGGAGATCAAATGCAATTCATTCTGGCAGGCAGACCCCAGAAATTCCACAAATATCCGCATCGCCAGGGGATGGACATTTTATCAAATGAACAATACGCTGCAGACTTCAGGCTTCTCAGTTTGCGATCTGTCAATTCATAGCTTGGAAAAGAGGGAGGGAAACCTGAAAGCTGAGAACCGATAAAGGAGATAAAAGTTCAAAGTGATCTCATGGGAAGAAACTTAACTTCACAGTCAGCCAGAGAAGAGAGAGAAGGGGTGGGGGACGGGAACACAAAGAACACACATTCCTAACACGCTTCCGCAGGAAGCGATGGCTGGCGGATCACCTTCGTGTGGTGGAGCTACATTGTATCTGATTTAAGACCCTAGTGCATCTGGGGCATTTTTAGAAGGTATGCTACAATATGAACTGAAATTTCTGTAAGTCCAAGTGCTAGCAGTTTATCATTCTGTGCACGAGAATTCTTAGATCTGATAGCAATTGGGTGTAAATTTTTACTTCGCACCACACCCAAATAAAATATTTCTCATAAAGGAAGAGCTTGAAGAGCTTGCAATGGAGAATTCTTCCTCCGATTAGGTTAGCGTCCAGCATGAGCACCAAAACCACAGACCAGCAGAGTGAGGCTGCTGCAAAAATCACCATTTCTCAGGGATGGAAAAGGAGGAAATGAGAAGAGAGAAAAAACTGTTAACAGAGCATCGGCACTGTGCAGACACTTGTTTGTATTTGTTATCTATTCCTAGTAATAAATTAGCTCCCGATTTAGCAGCTGAATAACATTTATTATTTCACAGTTTCTGTGGGTCAGGAATCCGGGCATGGCTTAGCTGGGAGCCTCTGGTTCCAGGGGCTCTCACAAGGCTGTAGTCAAGATATCAGTAGCAGCTGCAGTCATTGCAAGACTTGATGGGGGTAGGATCTGCTTCCAAGTTCACTAACATGGCTGTTGGCAGACCTCCGGTCCTCACGGGCTGTTGGCTGGGAGTATCAGTTTCTTGCCACATGGACCCCTTCAAAGGGCAACTCACAACATGACAGCAGACTTCCCTCAGAGCAAGCAAGTGAGAGAGCAAGAAAGAGCAAGAGAGGGCACCTAAGATGGAAGCCATGGTCTTTTGGCATCCTTATCTTGGAAATGACATTCCTTTTGCCATATAATATTCATTAGAAGCAAGTCACTGGATGCAGCCTACACTCAAAAAGATGGTGTGACCCAAGAGCATGAGCACCAGACTGCAGATATCATTGAGAGTCATTTTAGAGGTAAATTAAGAATAACTATATAGCTTTGTGGTAGAGCCAGGATTCAAAAGGAAGAGCCCACACACTTTCTGCAACATCACCCAACAAGGAGCAGGAAACTAAAGAAGAGATTTTCTTTTTCTCTTTTCCTTAGCAGCTTCTTCCTTATCTTAAAGGAAGCCAGTATTTTAAAAGGGCAAATTAATGTCTACTGTGGTACAAGAGTTTCCCATAGATTTTGTTTTGTGTTGTCTTCTGTTTGCTGCAGAAACCCTTTTTAAAAAGTGTTTGCATGCAACTCCAATAAATTAACTATATAAAAGCAAATCTGCTCTAGTTCAAATATCAAGTGGGGTAGGAGGTGGTCAGGACAGGTCTCTATGCACTCAGCCTCCCTCACAGTCAAATCCATAAGTACAGAGCTTTGGCCAGAAAACCATCACCTACCCGGTAAAGGTGTTAAGGAAAGCACTTCTCCAATCTGAGCCTACTTTCCTCACCTGGAATAATGGGATACTGGAAATACCCACTCTATACCCACTCTATAAGGAGAGAGAAATGCCAGAGAAAGTCCTGGATATGTGTTAGCTATATAAATGTTAGTTAATATTTTTAGACTAAAGCATTATTAATGCTAAAATACCATTAACCTCTTTTCTAGAAAGTTGGGGGGGGGGAGCAAGAGCCTCAGATACTAAATAAGATTAATGTTTTGAAATACCAAAGTCATGAAAAGAATATTAAATCCTACACATAAAGAATGAGTGAGATATTTGCTTCTGGTCATGAAGGAGTAACTGTCACCAGACTGTCTTTCCCAAAGTAAGTAACTACAAAACTGGAAGAAAAAAATATATATGAAATAATTGGCTTCAGATGTAAACAACAGGCAGTACAGGACTAATATGTTTGAGAGAAGGGAAACAAGTAAGGTGAGCCTCACAGTCACCCTGATTTTCCACCTGAGTAATAGATTGTGGCATAAGGAAAGGGATTATGGGACAGGGAAAGAGAATCAAGAGAGCCCACTGCCTCACTGGGTTGAGGAAACAGAACTGGAACTCAAGGCAATTGAAGTGGCTGGAATTTTTAGGGCAGAATACTGGAATTAAGTCTATGGAGAGAAGCTCCAGAAATTTGTAGGTACTCTCTTGAGTCTTTGGCTGAATACTAAGCTTTGAATGCACAGGGCAAGACTCCAGGAGGCCAGGCATAGAACAACTAGTAAGAATGAAGAACCACTGGAGAACCATGAACCAAAATACCTGAGCTCACACAGGGCTGTGAGGCTCTGAGTTCCAATCAGTGAGAATGGTGAGACGTTCTTCAACACTGTGGGCATTCAGTAGAATAACTAAAAGGACCACACCTTAGAAAGAGTGCTAATCTAAAATAGACACACTCAAACAAAGTTTTTTTTTAAACCTTCAATGAATTAACAGATCTACAAGCAAATTAACTTTCTGTTTGAACAAGACACAAGACTTCAAATCTAGACATCTAAAATCTGAGCCCTTATAAAGCACAGCACACAATTGAAAAAAAAAAACAAAAACAAAACAAAAAACTTATTAGACATGTGAAGAAGCAGATACCAGGAGAAAAATCAATAAAAAATAGATTCAGAGAAGACAAAGATGGTGGAATTGGCAGACACAGATTTTAAAACAACTCTTAAGTTCAAGTACTTAAAGAAAACAAGAATATAAAGAAAGAACAAGAAATCTTAATTGAGAAGTGAAAGTTATAAAAAATAAATAAATAAAGAAGAAGAAGAAAAAGAAGAAGAACCAAATGGAAATTCCAAAACTGAAAAATACAATAACTGAAATTAAAGCTCCACTGAATGGGCTAAGCAGCAGGTTGGACCCTACAGAGGAAGAGATCTGAAAACTTGTGGGTGAAGCAATAAAAGTGTCTGAGCTGAAGCACAGAAGAATTTAAAAGGCCAAATAAAATGAATAGCATCTTGATCATGAGACAATATCAAGTAATCTATACTTGATAGACATCAAGTAATCTATTTTGGAGTCCCAAAAGGAAGAAGAGAAATTGGGGTAGGGAAAATATTTGGAGAAATAATGGCTAGAAATTTTCCAAATTTGATGAAGAGTGTCAGCTCACAGATTGAAAGTCAATAAACCCAAAGAATGGATAAATAAAGAAAGCCACACTAAGACTTATCGCAAAGAAATTGTGAGGAACTAAAAATAAAAAATCATAAAAGCAGCAAGATAAGAGACAAATAGCATTCAGGTGAAAATGATAATTTCCAATAACCCTTCACAAAAAGATAATAGAACAACATCTTTAAAGCACTGAAATAAAAATATTGTCAATCTAAAGTTCTAGATCCAGCTAGACTTACTATTCTTACCTATCCATCTTTACAAATCTGTAGAATTCCTTTAACTAATAACATTATGATGTCAGGAAATGACTGAACCCACCATATGGAAAGCATTAAAATAGTTTAGTATCAGGTTTATGTAAACATATGTGCCTCCAACAAACTACAAATAATAGCAAGCATCACTATTACGTGTCTCTGGTATTAACTGAAATCCCTCCCCACCAAGGAACTAGTAAAACCCTTGAGCACATGTAGCGTAGGGAAATGACTCTGAAATCATATCAAGATTGTCCCTGTCTCAGACCATTCCATGTCTCATAGGAATTCTAAGAGACCAGGGTCTTCCTTTTAAGAAGCTCTTTCTGTAAATCTAAATACATGTATTTGTTAAACTTGTCGGTATGAGGAAAGGATAGTCTTTTTAATACATGGTGCTGGAGCAGATAGCTATCTATAAAGGATAAAAATCAACCACAACTCATACCTCATCACACATAAAAATTAATTCAACATGGATTATAGATATAAACACCAAAGCCAAAAACAATAAAACTGCTAAAAGAAACTACAGGAGAGTATCTTTGCCACTTTGAGGTATTATGGATTTCTTAGACAGGAACCAGAAAGCACTAATCATAAGGAGAAATTTTGATAAATCAGGCTTTATCAAAATTTTAAAATTTTGTGAAAAGACACCATTAAGTAAAAGAGTAACAAAGACACAGACTAGGTGAAAATACTCTTAACACTCCTAACAGGCACTTGGATCCAAAAATATATAATAATTCCTCAAACTTCAATTATAAATAGACAACCTAATTTTTAAAATGAACAGAAAGATCTGAGCAGGTGGTTCACAAAAGAAGATACATGACTGGCCAACCAGCACATGGAAAAAGGGTTCAATGCCATTAGTCATTAGGGAAAGGCAAATTAAAACCAAAATGAACTACAACTATGCATTCCCTACAATGGCTGACATTTACAAAACTGACAACATCAAATGTCAGTAAGGCTGCGGAACAAGGCGAACTTGCGTACATTAATATAAGGAGTGCAAAATGGCTTGACTACTTTGGAAATCTGTCTGGCATTTTCTCATTAAGTTAAATATTTAGCTACCCTGTGACCCAGTAATTTCACTTCTATGTATTTACCCAAGAGAAATGAAAATACATGTGCACAATAAGACTTGTAAAAGAATATTCATAATAATCTTACTCATAATACCCCCAAACTGGAAACAACCCAAACATCCTTCAACAAATGGATAAACAATTGACTTATAATCATACAATAAATAGCAATGAACTGCTGATACAGCCAACTATATGAATGAACCTCAAAGACATGCTGAAAATGCCAGAGGCAAAAGAGAGTGACCTGCACAATTCCATTTATATGGAACGTTAAAGTAGGCAAAATTAATCTCTGGTGAAAGAAAGCAAAACAATGCTTTCCTGAAGGGAGGGAAATGGACAGAAAAGATCAGTAGGAATATTCTGGAGATGATGGAAATATTCTGTATTTTGACAGGGATATGGGATACATAGCCATATGCATTTGTGAAAACACATTAAACTGTACCCTTAAGATCTGTGTATTTCGCTGTGTATTAATTAGACAGTTAAAAAGTAAAGATTTTTTTAAGGAAAAAGCAAGTGCAAGAGTTTTGGAAAAGATCAGGGTGGAGTTAAACAGTGATTAATAACAGGTAGGCATCAATGAAAGACACCAAATCTTTCATGTTGAAAGATTTTTTCTTTAAAAACATGTTTTTTGCAAATGATTCATTTTTCAATGACTGCTTTAAGCAGTCCCTCCCTACCTTTTTAAAAGCATACTTACTTAGAGAAATTTGTTACTTTTCTATTACGTTTTTCAAGGCTGCCCTTAACTATGTACAGTTGGTTGGTCAAACCACAGGGCCATCACTGGTCTTTACACTTACTGAGTGGCATTGTCACCTAAGGAAAAGGTAACCAACAATAAATTGGGGAATATCTGGAAATTGAGCTTGCAGATATAATGTGAATCAAAGAACATAATCATTCTCTGAGCTCATCATTAGCCTGTAAGCTTTCTACTTCAGCAAGTTGAGTTGTTTGTTTGGTTGGTCAGGTGCTTGTTTGTTTGTTTGTTTGTTTGTTTTTTGCACTTCGGGTTCTAGTTTCCCAAAAACTATTTTCAGATGCTTAAAATATATGCAATGTACAAAGAGGCCAGTGTGAAGCTTTCATCAATTTGTTTGTTGGATGACAAATTTAAATTTAATTGTACATCAGGAATTCAAAAAATAAATAAGCAGAATGATACCTATTTTGAGTGGAGGAAATAAACTATATTTTTCTCAATGGTGAGTGGGTTGGACTCAATTTTCCCCCAGTCACCTTCCTTAAGGCTGAACCTTATCAAAGCAGGATAAAAAGGAAAAGTAATTTGCTGAGGTGACTCAAACGGGAGGATGAGACAGAAACCCTTTTCACAGTAATTCCCAAGAAACTTACCATGGGGAGGCCCCTGTTGACAAGGTAAGAAGTCGACTATTCTCCAAGAAGCTCCATTACATGGCTACCTCCTCACCCCTCTTTTATCCAGAGTGAAGCCCACAGATTGAATGCTGTATGTGAGAAATGGTTTCGCCCCAGAGCAGCAAGCAGGAGAGTTAAAGGGTTGGGAAGAGAGTAAAGAAAGTGCTCAAGCCCAGATTTTCTCCTAGCAAATATAAGAGGTTGGTCCCAAGAGTTTATCATGAAGCACTCTGCCTGTTGAGGGGCTGAAGCAAGTTAAATAGAGCCGATGAGTGACCCCCCTGCATCCTCCTGCCCCTCGGCTGCTGAAAGATACAGACTCCTCACAACCCAGAGCATGCCTGGGGTCAGCAGCAGCATGAGAGGTCATTTTTTAGAAATAGAATCTCAGGCCCCACTCAGACCTCGGAATCAGAGTCTGCATTGTTACAAAATCCTTGTGATGTGAATATTCTCGCTGTCCTGATTTTGTGCTATCAGGGTAACATTCGCTATATTAGAAACCATGCATGTGTCCCCAGACCTAGTTTTTCTCCCTAGGTCTGGTTTTTAGAATGCTGGTGATAAACTAAGCCTGATTTATTATATGACCATCCTGTATGGGAAAAGTCTGTAACTCTAGGTATCTTTGGTCAACCTTAAGAGATATAGCAGGGGGATGGATGTGGCTCAGGTAGCTGGGGGTCCATCTCCCATACGGAGGAACCTGGGTTCGACCTTCGGGACCTCCCAGTAAAAAGAAAAATATAGAAGGCGCATGGGCCACCAGGCCCCTTGCGCGGGTGAGCAACCAGGCTCCACGAGAGGGTGAGCCATCAGGCCCTGTCCGCGGGTGAGCCGCCAGGCCCTGAAAGCAGGTGAGCCGCCAGGCCCCATGCACGGGTGAGCCACCAGGCCCCGCAAGCCATGCAGCAAGATGATGACATAACAAGAGCCAAGACGAGATGCACCAAAAAAACAGGAACTAAGGTGGCACAGGCAGTAGTAGGACACCTCTCTCCCACATGGGAGGTTCCGAGGATCAAATCCCAGCAAAGACAGGAGGAGAAGGATGAGAAGAGAGGGCAGGAAATGGACACAGAGAGTTGCCCAGCGAAAGGACACAGAAACAGCAAAAACGGGTGGGGGGGAGTGTAAAAATGGATAAAAGTAAATAAATAAATAAATAAACAAATCCTTAATGTATAGAGGAGAAAGATTCAGACTATAGTCAATAGGTAATACTTTGACGATGCTCTTTCATGATTTGTTAACAAATGTTTTGCAACAATGCAGGGTGTTTGGGGGGGGGGGTGATGTGTGGGAGCCCTGTGTGATGTTATGCATGTTTGTTTTGTAAGATCACGATGTTTACTGAACACTTATAGTTTATGTATGTTCATGTATGAATGATATACTTCACTAAATTATTTGAAAAAAAAAATCTTTGTGTGGTTCATATGCACATTAAAATTTGAGAAATACTGGAAGAGTTCTTTTTTACTTTAATAACATATGCATAGCATTTATTAGGTACCAGGCACTGTTCTAAGCATTTTACAAATATTAACAGATGTAATCCTCATAGCAACCTTCCAATGTCAGTATTCTATTCCATGAAGAGGAAAGTGGGACACAGAGAAGTTAAGTAACTTGCCCAAGGTCACACAGCTAGTTAGTGGCCAAGCTGAGATTTGAGTCCCAGAAACTTAGCTCTAGGGTCCAGGCTCTTAATCATTCAATTATGTTATTAAAAAAAAAAAATGACTTCAAGAAGAAAGAAATGACTATTATTTTATTCAATTTGTGTGTCTGGCCAGTTAATAATGACTTCAAGAAGTCATTATTTAATAATCAGCCTTAACACACTTATTTTTTCACCATAAAGTGCATAGGATTCAGGTTACACTTATTTAGCATCACCTTCCCCTACTCTTAAATGGAGAAGTTATTTTAGGCACCATCCCCAGAAGAATCTGAATTTGTTCCTCTTATGTTGTGTAGAATGGCACAGCTTATCTAGTATTCCCTCTGAGATCAGAGAACTTGGACACATATTCAACTATTCTTAAATATCCATCTTTACAAACTTGGAAGGATTCCTTTAACTAATAACATTGTAATGACAGGAAATTACTGAACGCACCATATGGAAAGCATTAAAATAGTTTAATATCAGGTTTATGTAAACAAATGTGCATCCTACAAACTCCAAATAAGAGCCAGCATCACACAATCTTCGTTGTGTGTTCCTGGTATTCATTCAAATCCCTCCTCCACCAAGCAACCAGTGAAACCCTTAGTTACATGTAACTTAGGGAAGTAACTCTGAAACAATGTCAAGATTGTCCATGTTTCAGACCATTCCACATTTCATAGGAATGCATAGTAGACCAGTGCCTTCCTTGTAAGAAGCTTAATCTGTGACTCTCAATACACGTATTTGTCAAACTTCTTAGTGTGGAGTCTGCAAAATGCTCACGATAACTTCCTGGATTGAATTCTCTGCCTGTGATCCTCGTAGTGGTGAGATGAGATTTTAAGAAGTCAGGTTGACTTTTGGCACTAGACACAACGCCTGGATGTGCTACATGAAAAACTCTCCCTAGTTTTGTAGGAAAGCTGTTCATGCTGGACTTCCTTCCTGTGTTACCTTATCAAATATCCCCTGGATGTGGCAGCCATTAGCATTTCATGTTCCCTTATGTCAGGGCAATAAACTCAGATATTTTTTATGTACTACACTATCAGGCTTGTGATCAATTTTTCTCTAGAGACCTGAGGGTATCCTATTTGTTCTTGCCTATGAACAGTTATGCCTCACTCCAAGTGCCTCTTCTTTCTTGAACTAAGATGACTCCCCAAATTTTCTGAAACATGGTTTCTGAGAGGAAGCCTGTTTAACACAGAGATTTAAAACTCTCCCTGTATATTAGAATGGCCTGAAGCATTTTTTAAAATACCGATGGCCAGACCCCACCCCCAAAGATTCTGATTTAACTGGCCTGGGGCAGAGCCTGGACTCTGATTTCTAAAACAACCAGAGACACTGTACAGATTAAACGCAAAACTGAATGCGAGACACCAGACACACAGTTATTTGCTCAATAAATGCCAGTTGTCCTCTGTCCCCTGTGCCCTCTTGGTTTCTGCTAAGGCAAAGGAAATGCCTGAAATAAGGTTCTACTTCAGTAACAACCAGGTCAGCAGAGCTCATTGGAGCAGCTCATTAGAGGAGAAAATGATAACAGAGGAAGCAGTAGCCAGTCACTGACAGGGAACTGTGACACAGAGAGATTTTGTTTTAATGCAGGCCAAAAGGTCAAGAGAATGAAGGAAGAAAAAGCCAGAATTAGTAAAATGTAGATACCTGGCAACTTGAAACAGGGTCACTGCCAACACTTTTGCTGCTGCATAGGGTAAATTTTTACTCAGAAAAATTGGGGACCAGAAGAGGTGGACAAAAGCCTCCATTTAGGTTATTACCTGTATTTAAATAGATAGATCAAGGCTGAACTTTGGGTCAAGAAAGAGAAGTTAATGGAAGATAGCGAACCATCTTGGGAAAGAAGATATGAACCACAGCTCTTCCCAGAAGCTGAGCCAATTGTCGTGTCTTCTCTGTGTATCTCTTATGGGGAAAAAAAAACTAGGAAAATAACACATAACAAGCAACCTCATCACTTTTAATACTTTCAACAACAAATACTGCTGGACATTTATTTATTTATTTATTCAACATATATTTGTTGAGCACTTACTATGTGCCAAGCCCCATGCTATGTATGCTCTGATTTCATAGGTGATACTCTGAACCTAAGCTGAGACCTGATCTGAGGTGTGAGTCCAAATAAAATTTAGAGATGATGAGATCCACACACATACCCTCAATGGCTGGGAAGGATTTTAGTGAAGTTTACCCTAAAAAGTGGTGGGAAATTGAGCTGGAAATGAGATTTCAATCAACATGGAAGGAACCCGATGTTCATTTTCCCAGTTCAGAGAAAAGCACAAGGAAAGAAACACGAAGTTCTGTGGAGAGGCCATCAAGGCTACAGCCTGGCTTGGAGGGAAGGTTTCATGTTGAACAGAGTAGGAGTGAGGAGTGTAACTAGGTAAGAGGATATCTTGCAAGATTGAAAGCATTCGGCATGGCACTTGCTTTAGTTTGAACACCTACCAGAGAGCACCAACCCTGAGCCAGGAGTTGCATTCAGCAGAGTGTATTAGATCAGCCCAGGCCCTGCTGTCATTGTTTGCACTCCCTTGGACTAAACCTGTTCTGAGGGACAAAAAGGAACCCATTAAGGGCCTCACCCAGAGAGAGGTGCAATTTAACTGGAGTTTAAGGGTCATTTATCTTGTTTGGTGTGAAGAATGATCTGGAGTGAGAGAGAGAAAGAGAAAAGAGGGGAAGGGTACAGAGAAGAGGGAGTGAAGGAGGATGGCAAATAATAAGAAGCTGAAAATTAGACTCAACTCTGTGAGGGTAAAGTCATATTCTGTATGTTCAGTATTGTGTCTGTCTTGTTCACTAAGAAACATAATATCTCCTGGTCATGACAGGTACACAAGAAGTATTGATGGGATGGGATGGGATGGGATGGGATGGGATGGGATGGGATGGGATGGGATGGGATGGGATGGGATGGGATGGGATGGGATGGGATGGAATGGAACTGAACTGTATTGAATGACTTGAAGGAGGGCAGCAGAGAAGCTCTGGGCTGGGGGTCAAGTACTCTGGTCTCCATTCTGGTTCTACCATTGACTCACTGAGCAATAAACACTTTTGGGTAGTTCCCCTATTCCTTGTTTCCTTATCTGTTGAAATGGAGGATTTCAACTTGAACACTAGTTTTTCACAGAATTTGAATAGTTTATATGGTCAAATTAAACTCTTCATGGTTAGCTAATTTTGGACAACACCAGGTGAAATAAATGTAAACATACCTCTTGGCCATGGGACATCCCAGAACATCACATGCCTTTGTGAATGAAGAAGCTCCAAGAGGAAAGCGGCATATGCTGTAGTTCCCAACACCTTTGAATACAGGAGCCCTAACTCCCTCTTTTTCTTTGTTTCATTTTAAAACTTACAGAACTAATTTTTGGCCAGAACAAGAATTTGGTAAGCACTGCCCTGGAAGGCCTTCCAGGGCCTATCTAGCTCTAGCAGTCTGAATTTCATGCAAGTGTGCCAAAAGAAAGATGACCATGTGGATTTGGGGATTGGTGAACAGCCTGATTTAGCTGAGGTGGAGAGTCTGGGTGGGAGAAGAGGTGGCCCCAGTTTGTGAGATGGAGCAAAGTGTGGCTCCAGGAGATTTAAAGTCCAGTGAAGAATTCTGTGATTGCAGTACTAGGTGAGACCTGGAATGTCACTCAAGAAAAGCAAGCCATCCTCTGCTTGAGGCATTGATATTCTAGTGTGGTTTTTAATTTCCCGTCTCTGGGATTAGGTACATCAGGGAAGAATCCTTTGTCCGCCTTCTCTCAATACATCCTGGAGCTTTTATTTTGTTACCAATTTCCCTACATTGTGAGCTTTCTTTGAGAATCATAACCGTGTGAATATTTGACAATTGAATGGTACAAACATCTTGAAACATACAGTTTTCCCCAGAGCTGCATTTCATACTATAATCCGAGGTGATCTCGGTTGCCAGAAACACTCACGCCATTAATGGATTTGGAGGGAAGATAGATGCTGGTAATGAGATTTTCAAATGCGAATTGTTTTGCTTTCAAATGCAGGGTGAAATCCAGCAAAATATTACTTTAGACACACTGGTATAGTAAGTCCAGCTGATCAAACGAATGCTTGGTGCATGTTTTATATGGGCCTTTTCTGTTTTCAAACAAAGCTACATGGGAATCGATCTTATTTCTGGCAAGATAAATCCTTGAGTCCTGTAATTGAGTAATTCTGTATTCTAAGGCACACGATAGGCCTCTTCACATCCACGTTCTTGAGACGCTGATGTCTTTCACTCATTTAACAAATATTTATTGAGGGCCTAGTATGTGCCAGATGCTGTTTTGTTCACTGAGTGGTATAAGCAGTGGGCAAAAAAGCAAGATCTCTGCTGTCATAGAGCCTACACGCTGGTAAGCAAGTAAACATATACATATTTAAATGGTAAGAACTAACCTGGAGGAAAATAAAGCAAGGTTCAGGTTTAAGAGCAATGGAATAGGGTCCTATTTTAATTAGGGCTTCAGGGGGAGCCTCTTTGAGGACACGACTTTTTTTTTTTTTATTGTGGGTAAAAATCAAAATTTTCACAATACATACCAACATTTGCAAAATGATATATAAATGTATATGCATATATGTACATTTGCTTACAAAAATGTTATTTATGTATATATATAAATATATTTTAAGAGGTGCTTAGATACCCAAAATATTACACGGAACCCACTGGGATTCCCATGTTGCCCACCTCCCACACCTCCCACCACATCCCACACAAACATCTCCCACAAGTGTGGCCCACCACCCTCAATGGACTTACACATCCTGGGGCCTTGCCACCAACCATAGACCACAGTTCACCCCGTAGACAACACTCTTTCCCACACAGTTCTTAGTGGTATGTGCTATTTTAAAATGGCCTACATCCGTTGCCACAAAGGTACTCAGGACAACTTCAAAATCCCAAAGAAGCCCCTGTATTTCAACTGCTCATCCCCTCCCTGCCCCAAAAGTGTCTAGTGGCCATTGGCTCCACCTCATTGTTATAATTTCTTCCATTGCTAGAATCACCATATGTGAACAGCAGAATACCATCAAGTCCATTCTAGTCCATAGTTCTTCCCCTAGTCCTGATGTCCACTCCACCTCCAAGTGAGAGAGGGCTTATATCCCATGGATATGGTGGGAGGACACGACTTTTGAGCAGAGACTGGAGAGAAGAGGAAACTGGAGGCCAATGACCGCTCGAGGTCCCAGAACTCTCATGTTAGAACCAGACTTTGAGTCCAGCTTTGTCTCAGCCCAGACTGGATGTTCACTGGGAACCAGACAGAATTGTCAGGCCAAGGCAGGAAGTTGGAGGTGATGCCAAATTTGGAGAAAATGACGCCAGGATCGGAAGGAAGGAAACGTGGGTAAGGGGCCCAGCATGAGAAAGATGGAGGTGACCTGGACCCCAGCAGCCTAGCCTGCCTGTCCCCAACACCACACACCCACCAGGTCAGAGCTGAGCTCCTCCTCCTTGCCTCCCAGCCAGCCTCGGGGACTCCTGTCCAGTCACCCAGGTGTGGGCCATCGTGCCCCCCTCGACCCCTTCCTAACCCCACTTGCCATACCCTAGGGACCTCCTTGGAAGCTTAAGAGAGTATGAACAGCCTGTTTTGCCAGGAAGTTGCCTCCAGAGCTGCCCTCCTTCCTTGATAAGCAGCAAGTCCATTCTCTGGGAGCTAGTATAAAGGCAGAGGAGCTGGTTACTAACAACAGTGGAAAGACCAGCCTCTTCTTCTCCCATCCACACATGCCATTCTTCCCATGCCGAGGTGGAGCAACAGACAGCCTTCCAGGAGGACTCTTGCAGATCTGTTTTCCAGGTGTGCATAGGGATGGAGAAAGGCCCTGCTGGCTTGATCTCGGCCGGCCTGATTCCTTCTCTATAGATACTTTGAAATGTATACGTTTCTTTGCCTTCCCCTCTAACTGTAAGCTGCCTGAGAGAAAGGAGTTTGAGAGTTCACCGCTCTAACTCTGGCACAGTGCCTGGCACATAGTAGGTGCTCAGACATGAGTGAAATGGATGAAGGGGTTGAATGAATCTTAATTCTTCAAACCAAGGGTCTAATCCAGAGGCTTGTAGGTGTGGTGCCTCATTCCCGCACCCGCTCCCCTGCTCTCAGCACAGTTCCCTGCATGGCACCAGCATGTGACAGGTGTGCCCCATAGAAGGCCACATGGCTGCTGGTACAGGCAACTGGGAGTCCAGAGGAATCAGTGTTCCCAGGGATAAACCCAGCCTCTAGGGACAGGGGTCGCTGGCTAAATCCTCAGGCTGCCCATCTTCTGGTGGGATGGTTCTGAAGTGTCTTCCACACTGTTCTCCTTAAGGCCTCCAGGGGGCCTGAGCCCCAGCTGCCCACATGGGAAACCATCTCATTTCAATAACACACATTTTGTTGGCTTTCCTCTCTCCCCTGTCTTGCTTTCTCTCACCTCCCAAATAAACAAAGCACCCACATCCTTGTGCCAGCTCGGATTTTGAGGAAACCCAAAGTGTCTAATAGGGACATTACTTGTGGTCAGTTTATTGTGTTTGGATTATCTGGTGTTTGACCCAACCTCTGAAAACTCCTACACCTGAGCCCCTTTCCTCACCATCCGGTGGTCTCCACCCTGGAAGCTCATCCTCTACAGCAGACCTTTGACCATCCTTTCTGACATCTTTTCTTCTCAACCAGAAAAACTAAATGAACTTCATACTTGACCCAAACAGCATTTGGGGTACTTCTCCCAGCTCCCAAATCTGAAAGTTTGGGGGCTCTATTGAAACATTTATTGAACCATTCAAAGAGCACAATCTTCTTGAAATTATATCACCATCTCCTTAAAAGGGGCCAGCGGAATAGAACTCAGAAGGGCGCCACTTTCAAATATGGCTATTTGAGAAATGATAGCTAGTGCTCCAGAAATATTCCTCTACCCCGCTGCTGTGCTGCCTGGCGAACCAGGATCCTCTGAAGCCTCAGGATGCAGAGATCTGCAAGATGAAGCCCTCTTTTCAACAGAAAGGAAATCTGGCCAAAGAATCCTTTGATTCTGCCTTTCATCCAGGTGAGTGCTGAGTCTGAAGGCTGGGAAGTGGCTCTATTGAAGTGCTGCATCTGAAACAGATGCTGGGTGCTAGCGGAGCAAATGCCTCTTGGACAGGAGTTGAAAACTCAGGCAGAAAGGGAGAGGGAGAGGGCTTAGCGTTTGGGTGGGCTCAGTGTGGGACAGGCTGGAGCCTTAACAGTGTAGCCCATGCAGAAGGGGTGGGTCTGGGGACAGAGGGTCGTAGTGTAGCTGACACTGCAGGTACCTCCCCACAGCTCCGCGTCCACCCTGGGGGTCACTTGCCAATGTTCCTACACACCCAACATCCTCCTGAGTCTCTTACCTGAAGGCTGTGGGTGGAGTGTGTTTGGGGTATGTAAAGGACACACCTGAGAACAGGGGAGTTAATGGCACAAAAGACAGAGTTTCTTTGGGGTGATAGAAAGATTTTGGCTATGGATGGTGGTGAGGGCAGCACAAGACTGAATGCAATTAACACCGCTGAACTGTATATTTGAAAGTGGTTAAAATGGAAAATTTTAGGTTGTAAGTATGTTAGAATAAAAAATTGAAAAAACAAACAGAACTGTTGAACACAAAGAGTGAACCATAATATAAACTGTGGGCTATAATCAATAGTATAAATTTAATAATACAGTTTCATCGATTGTAACAAAGGGACCACAGCAATGCAAAATGTTAATAGTAGAGAAAAATGGGGAGGGGGGTTAATATAGGAACTCTGTACTTTGTGCATGATTTTTCTGTAAACCTACAATACTCTAATAACCTAATTTTTTTTTTTTTTTAAAGAGTGAGATCCTCAACCAATGAGGGGTGTGAGTTGGTGGGAAACTGCTCCAGCTTTCTCGTCCCTTGGTGGGTCAATTCTAGGTGTGTCCCATACACTCTTCAGAGGACACCCCATGGGAACAAGCCCCATTGCCGACAGTGGTAGGGCACTCATCGTAGCCCCTTTATTAGCTTTCCTCCCTTCCCTGTCTCACCTTCTTCACAGCACTTCCTGGCATCACCTCCCAATAAGCCCCAGAAGCTGCCAGTAGCCTGAGGGGCTCAAAGGGGCTTGCTGCCGGCAAGTGTCCATCTCAAAAGACAGCCAATCCCAGGGCTGAGAAGGGAAGGGTGATGAGCACCCAAGAGAAGAACTAAGTGGCCTCCAGAAGACGCGCCTTGCCAGTTTAACCCTCTCGAATAACGACTGGAGGCACAAAAGCTTCCCAAGAGAAATAAGCATTAAAGAACCTCCAAACAGGAACAAACAAGGACCCCTATTCCACCACTTGTGAGGTTCCTGCAATTGGCTGCTCTAGGTTAGAGACCAAAGTATTGATGAGGGCAGAGAAGATGAAGGATAATGAGGCCTGAAATGAACCTGTCAGAAAGGAGGAGGGGCAGGAGGGGAGGGGGTGGAGTCTAAGCTACAGCAACCATCTGACCCACTAGTGGGTCTGGACCTATTTCTATGGAAATGAGCTCATTATGGTGAAATCTTTTTCCAGCTCCTGGTTGATTCATGAAGTGGTTTCGAATGTTGGTAATCATTTCATGAATCACTGACAAACATGGGAGCCAAATATCTGGCACTTGTGACTGCCACCTCTCCCGACGGAACCTGCCTACCATGATTTGGGGTGGCCCTCTCTCAGCAACCAGGTGTGCAGAGCCTCCTGCTTCAGGAATTCCACAATGGGCATTTCATCAAGCACTGAATCCCCCCTCCCAAACATTTAATGATCATTAATGAATTAATTCCAAAAGATCACTTGAGACCCTCACAAATTGGGCATGAGGTGCTCAACCATAAAGTGTTGCATTCTTGTTTCCAGGGGGAAGGAAAACGGTGTTGCTCAGAGGGTGTCATGGCATCCAGGCTTTTGCCGGAAGGAGAATCTGCTTCCGCCCCCATGGTAAACAAGGTGTGGCCGTTCCCTCCAGTCAGAGGGAATACCCGCTTCTCAGACAAAGTAAAGGATCAGATTGGAGATGGGTACCCAAAGCAGCCACATTGCATCCCATAGTTTCTCCTCTGTCTCTCTTACTCTCTGTAACTCCTCCCAGCTACCCCTCAGATTTTTCTTCTCCTCTCCTGAAAGTAATCAAAAAGAAAGAAAAAGCTTATTGTTCTTCAGTGGGTTTTCCTAATGCTGTGGCTTTTTTTTCGCCTTTGGTCAGTTACCCCTCAATGCCTTTGCAGTTCATGTTAAGAGCAAACTCACCCATATGCCTTCCCCCGATTTACATACAGATATGTGTACACACTCTTTTTTGGAATGAAGAGGTATAGTAAATCTGAGAAACCTGGACCTTGAGAGCTAATGAATTGTTACCTATCAGCTAATTGATCTGTGTTGACTTATTTATGCCATTATGAAAATGGAGATTTTTTTAAAATAGCCCTGATATGCTTTTTCTCTGCCAGATAGGTACTTTATTATCAAATATACCTATAGTTTATTTCAAACACACTGAAATTTTTTCCATAAACTCATAGTATTTAAAGAGACACAAAGGTAGAGCTGCTGTACTTAGAGGCTTCTTGAACATTTGAGGTGCCGAGGCCAGCAGCTGAGAAGCCGAGAGCCCTTACAACCAGAGGCAGGCGGATGTTCCCTCGAGGTACCTGCTCGGCTCACTCCCTCTTCTTCACCTCACCTGCCTGGCCGCCCGTAGAATAGCGCCTGCCAGTACCCTGGGCCGCCCTTCCCGCTGGGTTGTCCTCTGCCCAACACATTCTAAATCCATCTGTTGGTTTATTTTCTGTCTTACCCTTGTAAAATGTAAGCTTTACAAGGTAGAGATTTCTGTCTGTTTTGTTCTCAGCTGCATCTTCATGACCTAAAACTGTGTCTGACACACACAGGAGCTGCTTAATAAATATTTGCAGAATGAATGAATGATTTGAATGTAACAAGAACAGTGTTGGATATAAAGAAGAGAATCTGTGGGATTTGAAAGGAGAGGAATGCTGTCTGGGTGACTGCTTCTCCCCAAGGAGCACAGTTTTGGGTCTCTTGATTCCATGGTGAGGAGAAGTGAGGGTCCAAAAAAGGGCAAACAGGGTTTATTTTACACAAGTTTGTGGCCAATTTTCATGCAGGTATGGATACGGGCCCCCTCTACACATCATGCCAATGCCTTTGCTAAGTCGGAAGAAAAGGTGTCTGTGGTGGTTTGGAGCTGTATGTACCCCAGGAAAACATGTTCTTAAATCTAATCCTTCTCTGTGGGTGTGACCCCACTGTAGGTAGGACCTTTTGCTAAGGTTACTTCAGCTAAGGTGTGTGTGGCCCAGCCCTATCTAGATGGATCTTAATCCTGTCACTGAGACCTATATAAACTGAATGAATTCAGGTATGAGAGAGAGAAAGCCACTCGAAAGAGAGAGTGGGTAGCAACGGAACTTGGAAGAGAAGGGAGAGACCAGGAGATGCCGCCATGTGCCTTGCCATGTGACAGAGGAGCCAAGGCTCGCTGGCAGCCAGCCCCAGAATGCCAGTCTTCAGGAAGAAAGCATCACCCTGATGACACCTTGATTTGGACTGTTTCCCAGCCTCAAACTATGAGCAAATAAATCCCCATTGTCTAACCCGACTCATATCACAGTGTGTGTTTGAGCAGCTTAGGGAACTAAAACAGTGACCCTGTAGCCACCGTAACAGAACCAAGCCATGTTTGAATAGACCCAAATGACTAGTGGAGTCTATAGCCAAGAGCCCAAAATGGGCACAATTGGGTAAGAGTCTCTTTTCTCAAAAGGCTGCCTTAACAAGGCTTGTTTGTGTTTGACTGTACTGTGGTAGAATTCCAACATGCCGTTTAAATAAATAATGGCGTAGCTCAAAGATTTTGTTGATTATCTGTTTTCTCCTCTTTGGAAGTGGAACTCCTAAAGCTCAGAGAGGGAAAGTACTTAACCCAAGGCCACACAGCAGACTGTAGTAGAGCTGGGGTAGAAACTTAAGCCTTCTAATTCCCACTGGAGTATATATGTCCACACTAAGCTAATCTACCCACTTATATTTCAGAGTTGAAGATTCTAACTCTGAGGCAGGAAATAATTTAGACCTCCCCACACCTGGTTTGATGTGAACTGAGAGGAACTAAATTAGATCAAGGGTTTTGGAGGCCTCTGGTTTGCCTCAAAGTCCACTATATTTGAATTAGAGAGTATCTTGAAGGTTGTCTCATCCAAGTGCCCTATTTTAAGATGTGGAGGCTGGAGTTCAGAAAGAGCAAGTAACTTGCCCAATATCACACAAGGTGTTGAGTTGGTTGGAAGCGTTAGGGCTCCACCTTTAGCCCCAGACCTCGGTTTAACCCCCATTCCCCCTTTTTTTTAAACCACAGCCTACCATTCTGATATTCAGCTACAGGTATGGGGAAACAGGCTTAAGGGTGCTTTTGTCCAAATGTCCATTTTTCAGATAAGTATACTGTTAGGGAACTCACAGACCCCTATTAAGCCGCCATCCCCCAGACCTCACTTACCCCACCTCCTTCCCTGGGGAAGTCACAAACACATGCTAAGTGGCCATCAGCCTTCCAGCTACCTCCACCTCCTTCTCTTGTTGTGTGCCATTCCACAACCTGGCAGAGATAGCAAGTCTAATGAAAAAGCCAGGCCAGACCTTAAACCCCAAACCAGAAACAAGCAGCTCCAGATGCTTATCAGAACAGGAATTCTCAGTGGCAGGGTCCCCATTCACTCCTCCAGGTGGATAAAAACCTCACTCAAACAGTATAGATTGGTCTCTTCTCTGGCTCCAAGCGCAAAAGCATGCCAGCTGACATCTATCATCCCCCCACCCAGAGCCTTTTTCAGCCAACCCAGGACACTGGCCATGAAGGGACTTCTTCCCCTGTTCATTTGGACTCTGTTCTGTGTAAGTGACAAAGAGATTATTTGCCTTACTGGACTCTTTATTCTCAGCAAGTACTAAAGGAATCATTTGCTGAAAGTGCCCTGAACCTGCCTTCCCACAATGCACCATTGTAGCCCTGAACCTGCCTTCCCACAATACACCATTGTAGCAACTCGCTCCACAGATGCTGATAGAGTTTCAAGTGAGTGTCAGAGTCGGGGCTAGAACATGGGTCTTGACTTCTTTTCCTCTCAGCCCATCTCTGTACCCCTCCTCCTCAAAAGGAAGCAGCCCCTCCATGTCTTGAGTGTCCTGGGAATGGGTTTTCCACAAGAGTTCTCCTGATTTTGCCCCCCAGTGGCAGAGATTCAGCAGAAGCATCCACTCTGTCATTATTTTATTCAACAAGAAGGCATTGAGCACCTACTAGGTGCCCTTCACTGATCAGCAAAGAGTTGTTGACTGGCATGTGCCAGGCACAGAGGAAGGGCTTGAGATAGAGCAGCTACAAAACAATAACAGTAGCTTGGCTCCTCTTCTTGTGACACTCAGTCCAGCAGGGGACACTGAAATTAAGTACACTCTTTTCACTCTAAATCGTAACTCCAGTTAAGACAAGGGCCAAGGAGGAGCCATGCAGAGTGCATAAGGGGTTCTAAGTTCCTGTGACTTGCCCAAGGAAGTGGTATCTGAGCTGATGTCTAAATGAGAGGGAAGAGCCATCCGGGCAAAAGGGGAGAGGTGGGGCAGGAAAGAGGGGACAAGCCCCCTCATTCACAGGTAGCAGGTTCATGAGTCCACCCTTACTTGGAATGCTCTGCAGCCAGGTGGGTTCAAGTGTCAGAAACGTTTGACCACCTAATACTTAATTAAAGAACATTTCCTCTTCTAATCCTGGAATTGGAAATGTTTTTTTTTTGTTTGTTTTTTTTGTTTTTTTTAAATACCTCTGTCCCTTTCCTGTACTGACAGTACTGAAGGGTGATTCAGGACTTTTTAGGAATTTGGATTCCTCATTCCCAACCCATAGACAAATAGGGCCATCCTCACCAGAGGAGTAAGCAGTGTCTCCATGCCATAATTTCAAGGCATCTAATGCCCATGGGCCTTGGTGCCAGGTCAGCTTGGGATCCAGTCCCAGGTATGGTCCATGCTAGCTGCGTAGCCTTAGACGAGCATTTCACCACCCTGGGCCAGGAGTTTCCTCTACTGAATAGAGTACTTGAAATGTTTAAACACGATCAGGTCTATGAATTGCCTAGTACATAAAAGATGCTCTATGTTTGTTTCCTTTCTTTCCCATATGTTAAACAAAGTTCTCTCCACCTTATACCCCGTGGTGTGGTTAGTTCCTCATTCCTTTCACATAACCATTTTTGTTTTTGTTAAAATGGGAAGAAGGAAGCATCCGTAAAGCAAGGGGCATTTGAACTGGGCCGTGAAGGAGGAGTGGGAATTTGCCACGTGGGCAAGGGGGCAAGGGAATTCCAGGATGAGAGAATCACTTGTATGAAGGCGTGTAGATCTGAGAAAGGGAACTTGTCACAGGAGCTTGAAGGGAAGGAAGCAGGGGTGTGGGTTAACATGTCTGAAGAGGACAAAAGAGATCCCTGTGGAACAGCTTGTGAAAGATCTGGGAAGCCATGCCAAAGCAACTTCCTGGAAGTGATGGGGAGCAATGAGAAGTTTTTAATGGAAGAATGATGAGATCAGATGAGTTTCTTTGAAAGATCACACTTCTGGGAACAGCTGGAAAGATGGAGTGTTGGAAAGAGAGTAGGAGACTAGGCAACCACTTAAGATATTCTTTCAAAATCCAGCTCATACAGGAAGAGTCCAGAACTTTGGGCTGCAAGACGGGATGGTAAGGAGGGCTGGCTTGGCCAGCTTGTGAGAGTGAGTGGCTGGGGAGTGGATGCAGAGGTTGATGGACAGGGCTAAGAGGTCCTGCCTCTTTCCTCTGCACACCCCCTCAGGTGTGACCACAAAGATGATGTCCAGAGCATACACCGTACCCTACTCCCTGACCCAGTGGAAGATGCACCACCAGAGCTCTACTTCCCCCATCACCCTCCCACTTTCTGGCTCCTGGCATTTGTCTTCCCTAGCTTTTTATTTTATCTCCCTAGAACCTATCAAGCATCTCACCCTTGTTATTTCATAGTATCCTCCAACTGAGCCCCGACAGACACCACTCACCCTCCTGCCAGCCCTGTTACTGTCCCAAGCTTCTCCATCGCGCCCGCTGAATCCACAGCGGACACATGCTTTATACACAGCCTCCTCATCAACTGAGCCCTTATCTCCATCTGCTTTTCAGCTTAAAATAAGCAAGTTTCCAAACACCCTCTTTTGAAAATAGCCTCTGTCACTGCAATAATATCCAGGATGTATTTCTAACCATTGTCTCTAGACCAGGGACTGCATTTGACAAAATCAGGTCACACATATGTTGTGGACACCTCCCAGCCAGTGTCAGCATGTCTTTGGTGGGAAATATAACTTATCTGTAATCAGTTTACAGGGTTATAGACCCAAATTTTCTCTGTGAATTATCAGGTGAGGAGGCTTCACCAGCACCTCCTCACTGGAATGCTACGGGGATTTGATAAACCTCAGAGACTCCATTTCCTAGAATTCTCCAGAGGCCCACAAAGACTTGATTCTAATCCAACACCTACCATCCCAGAGCAAAACTAAATGTAAGCTTTATTTTGAAACACTATAAGGTGACTGGTGGTATTATGCAAGATAATAGAAATGATTTCAACAATTACTGCAAACGATTATGTTATAATCATGAGAGACAACTATAGACTGTCTTCACTGGGTCCACATCCAGGGGAAAGCGATAGCTCAGAGCAAGACTTAAAAATAAATGATTTACCATTTGGTGTGGTGATTGCAATACTATGAATGTGTAAAAGGTACTCAGCTGACTGTGCAATGCTAAGCTGTGTTTTCTGTTAAAAATCAAAGGAATTTTTTAAAATTAAAAAATATATGGTAAAAGCCTAATTCTAGTGAAGTTGTGGTGAAATTTGCACAATGTTATAAGAAAGCAATATGAAAATGCATTTAAAGAACTGGAATAGTGCTCATAATATTTTCCCCAATAATTGTGCTCCTAGAAATTTATATTATGTTATAGGACAAAGGGAACAAAGATGCTTAAGGATGTCCAGTGCATTGTTTTCTAGTCAAAATGGTCCAGGTAATTGAGATATGTCAATCCAAGGATATATTATGTGGCCATATAAAATCATTATGGATTCTAGCAATTTGAACTCTCTTTGGAATCTAATTCAAGCAAAAGAAAACAAAAGGTTCTGTTCAATAATTGCTTGTGGTCTCTGGTCTCAAAGTCCTCATGTCCTAGTGAGCTGTGTGGTTTTTTTTGTTTTGTTTTGTTTATATATATATATATATACATATATTTTAAGAGGTGCTTAGATTACCCAAAATATTACACGGAACCCACTGGGATTCCCATGTTGCCCACCTCCCACACCTCCCACCACATCCCACACAAACATCTCCCACAAGTGTGGCCCACCACGCTCAAAGAACTTACACATCCTGGAGCCTTGCCACCAACCATAGACCACTGTTCACACTGTAGACCACACTCTCTCCCACTCAGTTCTGAGTGGTGTGTGCTGATTTAAAATGGCCTACATCCGTTGCCACAAAGGTACTCAGGACAACCTCTAACTCCCAAAGAAGCCCTGTATTTCAACTGCTCATCCCCTCCCTACCCCAAAAGTGTCAAGTGGTCACTGGCTCCACCTCATTGTTATAATTTCTTGCATTGCTAGAATCACCATATGTGAACAAGAGAATACCATCAAGTCCACTCTAGTCCATAGTTCTTCCCCCAATCCTGAGGGGACTGGGATGGTGATGTCCACTCCAACTCCAAGTGAGAGAGGGCTTATATCCCATGGATATGGTGGGTGGGATGATCCTGCCTGCAGATGCAGGCCCTCTCCATTCCCTGGGATGGCCATTGCCCATCGTTGTCTCCTCACCAGGTGACTTGGATGAGTCCATTGAGCTGTAGGGTAGGAGTTGCAGCTCCACCGAGATTTCATGCACACCTGGCACATAGGTAGGCGGGAGGCTCCAGTCTCTGGAAGTATACCTAAAAAGTCCAGCATCACATATAGGTTTGAATAGAAGGGACTGGTGAACCATGTGCAGGGAGGACTTATTTGAGTCTAATTCTGTCACTCTCAGGAGCACAGATTCCAAAATAGAACCCACTGATAAGGCATCAGTGTGAGCTGTGTTTTTGAACATCAAAAGTATAAAAGGTCTTGTTCTCCATCTTCTCATTTAATTCTCAGAACAACCCTGTGACATTGGCATCATGGTCCCATTTTATAGGTGATGTAACTGAGATTCTGGGAGACTGAATGAGTCAAGGAGCAGGAGCTCTAACCCAGGTGTCCTAACTCCAAATCCAGTGATCTTCCCTTCCTTCTGTCAGCAAACCAGGTACGATGACCATAAAAACTGCTAATGCTATAGGCAGGCAGGAAGATGCTTGCAGTAGGCTGGAGATAGTCATGAAGAGCCCACAATTCCTCACAAACCTGGATGCATCTTTGTGCCAAAACACCTGGCCCAGCCAGTGGAGCTGTTCCACCCAGAACTACAGCACCTAAAGGTGAGCTGGCTGATAGGAAGAACGTATAACGAACGAACATGCGTCAATTTATGCAGCCATGCCATTGGGCTAGGCTCAGAGGCACAGCCACGGGGGGCCACCAGTGACCACCCTGACTGTCCCATTGCTGAGTAACTGTGAAGTGCAGGCACTTATACATGTACACTTCAGAGTCAGACTGCCTGAGCTCACATGTGACTTCCTCTTCACCTGCTGTGGTAACCTTGGGCAAGTCACTTAACCTCTCTGTGTCTCTGTCTCATCTAGACAATGAGAATAATAATAATAATAGTACTTGCCTCATAGAATTATCATGAAGTTCAATGCTCTGCAGATATTAATAAACTTAGAATCGTTTCTCATATACAGTAAGAAGACATCATCCTAAGGGCTTTATATACACTTCTCATTTTACCTTCAAGGCATTTTACAGGTAAGGAAACTGAGGCTCTGGGAATTTAAGGTTCTTCTCAGCCACACATGTATAGTGGACCAGTGAATGACAGAGACCACAGACCCTGCCAAAGCGTGGTGAAGGAAGAGATTCTGCCTGCAGGTGGTACAGGTGTGTTCCCAGAAGACTGCCTGGAGAAGGCGGCAAAGGATCTGAGCTTTCTAGGACAAGGAGGGCATGCATCATTCTTTTCAGATTACCTCGGGGTGGGGACAAAGCCTCAGAGTTGAAAAGTGTAATGAATGCTCAAAAAGAAAATGCCCAGTGTCCTCAAAGGCCTATTCTGTCCAGGACTTCCTAAAGGCCAGCCAAGGTGTTTGGAGATGCCTCCTTGGCAGCGGTGAGTCAGTAAAGGTTGTAGGGCAGGAGCGGAAACAGTGCGTAAGGGCGAGCATACCTTCACAGGGCCACCAAAGGTGCACCACACACACGCCGGAGGTGCTAGGAAGCCCTGAACATTTCCTTCACCCCTCCACCCCTCCACTGAGCAGAAACTAAGGAGACACGTTCCCTGACATCGAGGATGCCCCGCTCCACCCCAGCTTAGCTCAGGCTTTAATGTGCATGCAAATCATCTGCTGAGCTCATGGCAAACAAATGCTGATTCACTACTGCAGGGTGGGGCCTGAGACTCCGAATTTCTAGAAAATTCACAGGTGATGCTGATGCCACCAACCCACAGACCACACTTGTAGCAGCAAGAGTCTGAGGTGTTTATTTTCTTTCCGGTCTCATAATTGTAATCCCAGCAAGTGACACCATGCCTGGCCCATAGTGGATGATTAATAAACATTTTTCAGATCAAAAAAATTTAATCACTCTCATGCCTGTTATTATCAAGTGTGACTAAGGAGACCTCCACATGCCAGAGGTCATTTCTTCTTCCTTGGTACATCTTCCCACAATGGAAGTCACAGAATTCAGCATCCCTTTCCCACTCTCTCACACGGTCTCTATGGATGACTTTTAAAAGCCCGGCTCTTTTCTTTTTATCATAGAAATTATGCATGTTCATTTGGGGGAAAAAAGGATACACAAAAAGAACAAAAAGAAACAACAATCTGGTACACATCCATTCAGATTCTCTGTGTGTGTGTTACAGAAATGGGAGCACACTCTATTCTATTCTCTTGGTATTTTAATTTTCTTGAATTATGAAGAATATTTCCCCAAAATATCCTTTTAATGGCTTCACAATAGTTCATTATTTGAAATTTACATATAGCATATATTTCCCTGATTTATAAAATATTGTGACCTAAAAGGAAAAGCAAAGCCCATACTGAAGAATTCATGGACAAAATGTTACGATGCCTATGGTTTGCTTTACAATGATCCAGGGAGTAGGGAGGTTCGGGAAGTCAGAGATCCTGGCCATATGTTGATAACTATTGAACTGAGAGATGGATATATGCAGGATCTCTAGGATCCTCTCACTTTTGCACATGTCGATAATTTTCCATAATAAAAATTTAAAGACAAAAGCAAAATGAGATCTAAGAAGAAGATCCTGAGACAAGAAGAGAAATGGAAAATGTTTCAAGTTAGTTTCCCCCCCCCCCCCGCCCCAAAGAAAGAACAATGTTTCATTTAGGACTAGACAAACTGTCACTTCAACAAATCCAAGTTCCTTGAATTACTAAATTGAAATGGAATAATCTGCCTTTATTATTTCCTGTCCTGACTGAATGGATTTGCATTTTAAGCAGACGCTCAATGTCAGGGCTAAATTGGAACTAATTGAGACGTGCAGGGACTTGGAAGCACATTCTGGCCTCGTTTGGGGGTGACACAGGGTTTGTCCACTTGGGACCCTGCAAGCAGCCGGGTTGGGGGTTGGGTATCTGAGGAGGAGGGTGCACCGTCCTACCTGTCAGCAGCCTGCTGTGAACCTTGAGCGAGTCCTTTCACCTCTCCAAGCCTCAGCTTCCTAATCTGTAAGAGGCAAGGATTTGAGCTAAATGGTCTTTCTGCTCACAAGTAACTTGATTCTACTCTGGGAACCCTTTTCACCGCTCTGCTTTGCAATATGCAAATCAGCTGAATTTGGTAATTGGACAGAGCTGATGGGACCAATTTAATAAACTTTGATAAGATTGCACAAAGTAATTGTTCAATTATTTCAAACGGTTCCGTTCGGGAAGTACAACAGGAGGGGTCCAGAGAAATCACCTTCGCATATTAATCATCGGGTCCAGTCGACGCCAAATGAGAAGGAAGACTGTGTAGGGAGTGTTTTTATTTTAATTCTGATTAACTGTACTTTCATCTGAACATGTTTAAGCTCTGCTTTGGTCTTCTTCATATGGATGTTGACTGAGTTCTGTTATCAGGATTTTAATTAACACCAGGTAGAGAAGGGGAAGCCGGCATGACACGCTATTACTTCTATTTGATTTAAAGTCAACGCTGGGGACTCTTAAGCTGTTGAAATTGTCTTATCTCATGCCTTCCAAGGATGGCTGTTTCATGTAAATGTCATTTCTGCTGTCCAAAATGTTACAACACATGCCAGCACAATAGAACTACTGTCTTGTTCTAAGAGACATGAGGGAGCCAGCAAGCTTTTGATCAAAGGCACGATTTGAACATCAAAGTAATACCTCTTCTGTTAAATTTGGGAATCAAGACTCTGGGCAGAGGAACGGAGAGTCTGGCTTTAGCAATGGCCCAGCCTCCTATCCTGGGAAAAGCCTGAATTTTCAAGGCTTCATCAAATCACAGAAAACTGACTGGAAAGGAGCAGCCTAATGCACTGATGATGTAGCTCCATTTATTGCATCCTGCCATCGATGAGCTTACATTCGGTCTGTATCCATCCACCTGTTTCCATGCCGGCTTCTCTTCTAGGACTGGAAACTGGAGCTACCATGAGCCCCCACAAAGAGGCAGTGGCTAAGAGCCTCTGGAGTTTCACAGGCCTCGGTTCAAATGCATGTGGTACCTCATGCCACCTAGGTGACGTCAGGTAACTTACCTTGCCCTTCCATTCCTTCATCTATAAAATGGAAAGAATAATATCTGATGGATATGGCTTAGTTTTCCAGGGCTGCCACACCAAAGTAGCACAAGTTGAGTGGCTGCAAACAACAGAAGTTGACTGCCTGCGTCGTGGAGGCTAGAAGTTTCAAATCAAGGTATCAGCAGGGCCATATTCCCTCTGAAACCTGCCAGGGAACCTTCCTTGCCTCAGCTGGCTTCTGGCATTTGCTGGCAATTATTGGCGCTCCTTGGCTTGTGGCTGCGTCACTCCAATCTCTGCCTCCTCTGTCTCCACCGGGCCTTCTCCCCTGTGCCTGCCTGTGTCTCTTCTCACCGATTTATAAAGATACCAGTCATAATGGTTTGCCTGATCCCAGGATCACCCCATTTTACTTTAATTCCATCTACAGCAATCCTATTTCCAAATAAAGTCATATTCTAAGGTACTGGGGGTTAGGACGTCAATATATCTTTTGGGGAGACCCAATTCAGCCCATAATAGTATATTCTGTATTATCCCATTTATATGAAGTTCTAGAATAAAAAACCTAAACCGTGCTCTTAGGAGTCAGAATAATGGCCACCTCAGAGGGGTACAGTGTTGACTAGAGGGGGCATGGGAGAACTTGCTACAGGGATGAGAAGGTTCTACATCTTGATAAGGATAGTGGTGACATGGTGTCTACATATGAGAAAAGTCACCAAAGTGTACCCTATGAAACGCAGACCTCAATCAAAAGTGTTGCATCAAAAAATGATAATTGTTCTTTAAAATACTGCATTTTGTTAACCATTTCCTTGTTTGTTTACTGCAAGATCTCCTTTCTATTGTTATACCCCAAATAATACCCAAACAGTTATGTAAGTAACAGCAACCCTAAAGTCATATGGATCAAGCATTCAGCCCTTTTGGTAGTAATGGTGAAATTTTTCTCCCTAACACTGTCAAGTGACTTTTAGCAATAAAGAGTGTGACTTTTAGCAATAAAGATGATTTAATTTAAAAAAAAATGATAATATCTGATGCAGAGTATTGATGTGAAGATCAAATGAAGAGAATTCGTGCAAAACACGAATCATGGTGGCTAGGCCAAGTCAGTACACAGCGAATGGTGGCTCTCACCAGCGTTTGTGCTGTTTTCATGATCCTGTTCTCACTTTTACATCTGACCCAGAGACTGAGGTCTACAGAGTTCAGCACGTAAGGCAGGGGGGAAAATCTGTTAAAATTGATCCCTGAGAATCCCTTAAATTGTCCATAACCTAAAGTTTGCCTCATTCAGTGTACACAGCCCCTGCTCAGTGACTACGTCCCTATGTATAACAGAATCAGAGGTGAGCAACATTCGGCAGCGAGGGCTATGGGTGAGAAGCATACCTCTGCAAACACCAGGTTCACAACCAGGCCTCCATCTGCAAAAGGCTGATAGGTAGCAGAACCAATGACAGGCTAGCATCATCACCATGTCTCACTTGTGCCTAGAAATGTGCTTTCTGAGGAAAATGGCAGGCACCATCACCAGACCATGTAAGTTGCTCCCTCCCCACCCCTCTCTTTCTATCTTTTTCTCTTTCATTGAACTTGCATTAGTTAACAGGCATAAGATATGACTTCGCTGTGCTGTATTTCTAGGCCTCCACCCCATCCCCAATACTGAATTACCAATAAACTTTGTTTGGTCTGGAACAATGGGTTTTACCAGTTCCCAAAAAGGAAGAGATGGGAATTTAATATCATATCCATGTTGTATGTTATTTAGCTTGAAAAGAGAGTAATCATTAAAGTAAATCCAATGTATTTCATTTTATTTTGGATTTTCTTTCTCAGTGAATAGTCTTTCTCAGTGAATAGTTATAAAATCATGGGTACCATTGCATAATAGATGCCTAGATATGGGAGGTTACGGTGCCAATTGCATCTTGGATTCTAGTGCCCACAAAAGAGAGACCCTAGACACGCCCCTGCACAAATGGAATCTGTAGAGGATCACAGAGAAGATGTGTTGTTGTCAGGGAAGCCTGGCTTTAGAGTTCCTGTAAATAGGAACCAAGTATGGGGCCGGACTTGTTGCCAGAGGCGCCAATACTCTGTAACACCAGTGAGCTAAGACTCTTCTCAACACTGTGCCCGACATCCCATTAACCCACTTGGAGAGCCACAAGGGAGGTCTGGATAGGTGTTAAATTAGCTTTCGTCACCCCACAGGTGTGCGAGAAGTCTGCAAAACCACATGCCATGTCTCCTGAAGCAGGAGGCTCTGCCAGGGATTTTCTCTGAGCACAGGGATCTGGAGACTATATCACTTCTGCCTTCAAAATGACCTGGATCAAGGACCCAGCTTTTTAAGCAAGACAGGATGATAAAAATATTCTCTGACAGAGTATCCGTGTGAGATTGGAGACACTGAGATGAGCTCTGGAGCTGGAAGGATGAATGTCATCTATTCTCTTATCCAACAGCTACTTATCAGGCACAATAACGTGACCAGGCTGCCATTCGGGGCTGTGGGAGTATCAGAAAGCAATAGTGATTATAAAAAGAATCTGAAATAAAATATAGCTACTCTCTAGGTGTTTACAGCCTAGGTGAAGAAAAAGAGCATGTGAACATGTGAACATGCAAAAGGGAAGTTCAAGGCCATTTGATTATTTTCCACAAGCCTACACTAGGTGTCTGTCATCCCCTGGAGAACTGGAATGAGGCTGACATAGTCACCACCTGCAGGAAGTCACATTCTAACAAAGGAGCTGTTAATCATCATGCAGTAACGGGAGGAAGGAAATAGAGGTGTATCCAGTCCTGCATAAGCATGGAGAAGTAAGCTATAATTCTGCCTGGAGTGTTCGGTTGTGCCTTGTGGAATAAACAGGAAATAATCAGGGAGTGCCTTGTGGAATAAACAGGAAATAATCAGGGAAGTCAAGTGAGGTAGGACATTCTGGGTCTCGGGAATAGCAAGAGCAATGGCAGGCGTAGGACAGCTCCTGAAGTGCCATGGGGTAAAAGCTGCAGCAGAAGGCTGGGGTGGCTGGGGAAGGGACTGTTTGCCTGCTTAGAGCTGGAACCTTGCCCAGTGGGTGAGCAGGAGGGGGGAGCTGAGAGGCCAGCCCTGGCATCAGTTTGGGGAGGGGGCTGGAAGGGTGAGAGGCAGAGGACCCCATAGCAGCCAGGGTGAGAGACACACACGCAGCTTCCTGGCAGTGTATAGAATGGAAGAATCCCCGATCCTATTCCCTGATGGAATATTGATTCCCTGCAGAATATCTATAGGTACCTGCTTACCAGGAGCCTCAAGAAAAATGGGAATTCTCTTTCCCTGCATCCCAGGAAGCTCTCAGCTTCCCTTGCTCCCAGAGTCACAAACCAAAGAGAAAAGACCCTTCTCTGCACATGCTCTGATTTTCTCTTGTACTTTTTCCATCAGAGAAAACATTCCTCGTGGAAGGGCCTACTTTGTTCTTAAAAGACTCGGACCACATTTTTTTCTACAGAACCGTAAGAGCAATTACAAACATGTGAAAAGATACGGTTTTCCAACAAGGGATGAAAAAGCAGTGGGGGATACAGTTCTTGCCCTTGAGAAATGTAAAGGGCGGGCGTCTGTCCAACCAGCTGAGGGGGAACAAAGCCGCAGGATTGGACCAAAGGAACAGTGCAGCACATTCAGTTTCCACCTCAGTCTTCCTCAGGCCTCTCAGGCTTAGGGCTAATTTTCATAATCACAACTCTTCAGCCATTAACTGAGAGTAGGTTCCCTTTCTTGTTAGATCATCTGATTTCAAATGCTGTTCACCACCCATCACAGAAAATGAAATGTGGCTGGCATGACTCCTGGGTGTCTTCCTCCTTCAATCAGAGGAGGCCAAGTTGCCCATAACGGACCTCGTCCTCTTCCCAAATGTTCTCCATCAGTTTACCCCAGAAGCAGACCCTGAGGCAAGGAGTCAAGTGCAAGAGGCTACTTGGAACCTTGATCTCAGGCCACGGGGGCGGAGCAGCGGGGAGGTGAGGCAGAAAGGGAAAGCTGCCAGCAGAGGGCACCTCATCCCGCTGGGGCTCTCTGGAAGCCCCTGTGGAGCTTGGCGAGGGAGCTGGGGTATTCCTCCATCATCTCCTGCCTGTGGTTCGTTACAGGCTGCTCCTGCCGAACGCCCCCGCACTTGTGGCCTGCAGCCTCACAAAACCCTGAAGCAAAGATACAGCCAGCAGAATTGGCAGTCAGGACAGCTAGCACCGACAGGGTAAGACCAGAAGGGACAAGGAGCGGGCATTGACCGTGTCTGCCGCAGTGAGGAGGAACCCCTCTGTTGCTGTGGAGTTCAGTCACCAGAGCTGTATTCACAAGCTGCCTCGAGTAACCAGCCCTCAAGGCCTTTAGACAACGATAAGCACTTTATGGGGCTGCTCTGAAAACTGCTGCCCACCTGTACCCACTAGATGCTGGTTAGTTTCAGGTCCCTTCTCGAGCTGGACTCTGCTGCCACAGAGGGGGCACAAGGTCCAGTGGTCATGTGTGTCCCCTGCATCTGCCCTCTCCAACCCCACAGTGGCCCTGAGCTACTCAGGGCACTGTTCCGGGAAGCAGACTCTCAGATGGAGTTTGGTGGGCAGGATTTAGTGAGAAGAACTGTTGGGTTCAACTTGGGAGGGAGGAGAGGAAGGAGGAATGTCAATCAGGCCTCGGGTTTAATAGACAAGAAAACTGCAGGTCACTGAGCAGAAGTGACTTGCCCATGACCTCACAGCGAGCAGTGACAGAGCTGAGAAGGAAGCCCCGGGCCACTGACTCTCAGTCCAGTGCTCTTTCTGGGACCACGGGAGCTCACAGTTTCAAGCCTGAGCAGCTCTGGGCAGCCACCTCATCGTGTCCAATTCCAGACACACTGCCTTGACTCCTCCCTCGGACTTGCCTTCCCATCCCTGATGACCCACCAGAGCCCTGTCTTCTCCAGACCTGCCTGCAGGACCTTATAATTGGCTTCTGGGTGGATCTCATCCGGTTCAGTAATTATCATGTCACTAATGCCCATGTTGCCCACACGGGCCCAGACCCTCTGAGCATCCTGGCCAACAACCTGGCTTTGGGGAGCAAATAAATCCCAAACCTGGGAGAAGTTGATGGGGGCAGTGCATCCACAAGAAGACACTCAGGACACGTGACATTTTCTAGAACTTTGCCATGACAATTTTGGAATACACGGGCTTCTCTGAACATAGGCAGGTCTGTCTGCAATGGAGTGAGGCTTCCCTGACCCTCTTGAACAAGAGACCTCCCAGGATCAGTAGAGGCTCTCAAAACCAGGAGAGCGCTCAGTTGATAGGGGGGAATTAAAGGGAAAGGAAGGGCAGGGCAGAAAAGAATAAGGAAGAGCAGGGCAGAGAAAAAAAGGAAAAGAAAAGGAAGGGAAGGACTCTTTGCTCAACACCTATTGATTTTTCTTTTTTTAGATCATAATTGTCTTAGCTCTACAGGCTGCTATGACAAATACTACACAGTGTGTTTAACAACAGGAATTTATCAGCTCACCGTTTTGAGGCTAGAAGGCTTGCTTGCTCCCAGGGTCAGGAGCCTTCCACTGCTGGCTTGACACAATCCTTGGGGTTCCTTGGCTTGTATCTCTGCCTCATGTCACATGGGGATGTCCTCCTTTCTCTTCTGGGTTCTGTTGACTTCTGGCTTCTGGCTCCTCCCTGTGGTTTCTCCCTCTCTCTCTCTACCTGACTTGGGTTTATACAGAACTCCAATGATCCACGATTAACACTCAATCTCATTCAGTTGGGCCCCACCTTAACTAAAATAACACCTTCAAGAGACCCTGTTTACAATGGGTTCACACCCACAGGAATGCAGATCAAGATTAAGAACAAATGAATATAATTCAGCATACCACAATAATGATAAACTGATTTTAGGACTATTTTTGGAATGTAAATCCTATGCACCAATTACAGCTTTTTTCCTTTGACACTAACCCAGGAAATGGAAACCTTGAAGAGTTCTGGGGATAATTAGTCAGCCCCAGGCTTGTTGCCCTGGGAGGTATAGGGAAAGACCATGAACTTAAGAGACCCTGCCATGGGGCACTCCCCCAATGATGGGTTGAACATATCATAAGTGAGAGGGGCACAGCAGGAGAATTCAATCACTGTTTGTTAATCAAAAGTTGGCCTTCTCAGGAAAAACAAAGAACCAGGGCCATACTTCCAGAAGGACAAGGTTTATGGCCTTGATGCCTAGAAGGGGAGGCAGAAATTTAAATACCCACTGTTGAAAGTAACAGCTTCACTAACAATGGTCCAACAAAGCCTTGGGGGGTGGGGGGAGGGGTTGAGATGCATAGGCAGTATACCCTAGTGGTTAAGAACCCAGGGTTTGGGGTCAGATCTAGCAGGTGGTCTAACTCTAGCTTTTTCTCTTCTCAATGGGTGTAAGAGTGACTGGGAAAGTTATCCAACCTCTGAACCTTTGTCTTCTCTGAAGTAAAATAAGAATATAAATAAGGTACCTATCTCAGTGGCTTGGACTAAGGGAGACAATCCATTTAAAGGTCTGCCACATGCACAAGTCTTAAATAAATAATCTCTATAATTTTCTGTATTTTCTTCCTGAGTCATAAATGTAGAGAAACAATTGAAATGGCTGCCTCTCAATGACTTCCTCAAACTCCATGCCTGTGCTACCCATAATTCTATGGGAAGCCACTCCCTGCCCCCAACACCACCTCCTTAGCCATAGTGATTGGTCCAGGGCTTAGACATGTGACCTAAACTGACCAATCATAGTCTTTTTCTCAGAGAACTATAACTGGTAATGGGAGAGGTTCTCCTTCTCTCAGTGGTGAGGTTTTGGAGATGTGAGTCTGGCAGCTGCTGGTGATTTACTGCAGAGGAAATTCATGAGGAGAGAATGAGGCTGAAGTCGGAGGGGAGAGATGGAGGGACAGTGCTTGTGCACTCAGAGGACCTATTTCCTGTACCTGGGCTCCAGGAACTAGCCCTGGTTCCTGGCTTTTCATGGCCTGGTTTTCTGTCTAATCCCTCAAGTCTATGAGCTGTCCTAATGGCCTTCTAATAAATCCCATTTCTTGCTTAAGCCAGTTCAAGTTTGGTGTTCATGATTTGTTACCAAATCCCCTGACTAATGCAAACAGTGAATGATCTTAACTTCAGCACGTCGTGTTAGAGTTCTGTAATTACCCATATTTCCCCAACCCACAACTAACAAATATTTGGTTTCTTTATGATTTAGGGCACATTATTCTCCAAAGACAAAAAAAAAAAAAAGATGTAAAAATGAAATTGAGATTCATTGTATACTTAATGAACCATCTTTATTTTTTAAAAACTAAAATAACGTGAAATTAGTTCTGTCCCAGAAAATGCAGGATATATTGTCAGAGCCTCCACCCTCCCTGTTTGATCAGCCCACCTGAGTACAATAAATCTCCCAAAATTGATAAAATCGAATATTCTTCATTTATATTTATTGTCCATTCTGAAATTGACATTTCCCACTGGACATTTAATCACAGATTGCTTTGTTTAGCATTTTACCTGTTCAGAAGGGCAATCAGAAATTGATTCCCTGATAGAATGAGATAGGGGATGAAGCACAAATTCACCCAGAAGCATTTGGACTTCTCCTCTCCTTTTGCTTTTGTGGTTTGGACACTTCATTCCCCAAAGTGAAAGGTAAGGGCTTTAAGACAGAAAACCAATTGGACTGCTAGAATCCAATCAACTACCATGTTCCAGGGCAAAGGGCCAGCTCAAAGTGGCCCCACATCCAACTCTCAGCACCTCCCAAAACTGCAGCCCACCCAGGTCATTCTCAAGGAGGCTGGTTCTTTGTTCCCAATGAGCATGAGGCTGACAGGTTAAAAAAGTTTCACTGGGCCAGAGGAAATGAAATTGAATTCAAGTTGGAGGCTATTTGTCTTCCCCATGACCTACATGGCCTCAAGTGATTGCACTGTAAGTATCAATGCTCAGACCCGCATCTGTGAGTCAATTACTGGGTACCTGCGTTTAAGAACAGTTTTGATGTGTTAGGTTTAAAGTGGTTCAAACCCATTAAGCAGAAAAGAAAAAAGAAGCAAGAACCAAGCCTCCTTAGAGACTTTGAATCTATCAAAAGGCTGGATTGAAATCTGCAGAGTATTTTTAAAGGAGTTGTAAAATCTTTTATTCATTTGAAAAGAGGTGAAAGAGAGACAGGAAGTGAGGTAGGAGAGAATGGGCTGCAGAAAGGAGAGGAATGGGGAACCCTGAGCGATAACATGGTAATGTCAGCAAAAGTAAGCTTTGCTAAAATTTGGAAGACGTTAACCATTGCCATCACTGGTGTCATGAGGAGAAGAATTCCACCGCTTCCACTTCCACCACTCACTAGTTGCAGAAAATGACCCTTCCATTCTATGAACCTTGGTTTCTTTCCCTGTAAAACAGGAATAAGCACCACACATGGGGATTTTGTGAGTATCCAAATGATATAATGGATACAAAAGTCCTTTGCAAGCTGTTGAAAGCTACAGCTATGAGAGGTTAGTTACACTTGCTATGAGTTTAAGTTGAACCACAGTGCATACACCATATATGGACTAGAAATCCTCACAAAGAGCCCAATGACAAAATTAGTGAGAATAGCCAAGACAGGAAAAGATAAAGGCCCAAGCAAAAAGCAATTTCCATTCAAGTCATTTATAAAAGATCTAAAGAAGGCCCCAGGTTCTTGAGGCTTGCGTTAGTTGAATAGGATGGGTGGTCTACATTAACTGATTGCCTATGAGACCCCATTTCTCAGTTTTGATTCATGTTCCAATTATGCTAGGAGATTTGGTTACTGGAGCCAGTTTAGGTTATCCAGATATCCACACCTAAGGAGGGTTGTTCTGCTCATGTGCATAGCCTGCCTAGTGCCACTGCCTCCTAGTGGCATGGCCCGGAATTGCAGGTATAATATGAAGCAGGATCTTGGCAGCTGCTACAGCAGTGCTTCTTTTTTTTTTTTTTTTTTTTTAATTTATTTATTTTTTATTGTGGGTAAAAATCAAAATTTTCACAATACATACCAATATTTGTAAAATGATATATAAATATATATGCATATATGTGCATTTGCTTACAAAAATGTTATTTATATATATATAAATATATTTTAAGAGGTGCTTAGATTACCTAAAATATTACATGGAACCCACTGGGATTCCCATGTTGCCCACCTCCCACAGCAGTGCTTCTTAATCTTGCCTGCATAATGGACTCACCTGGGGAATCTTAAAAAACTCCTGATACCTGAAGCCCATCCCCAGAGATGATTTAATTGGTCTGGGTGCATCCCAGGCATTGACACTTTTTAAAGTTTCCTCAGATGATTCTAATATGCAGCCAAGTTCAAAAACCGCTACTGAGAGACTGAATATGCAAGTGGACATCAACCAGGAAACTCTGACCCACTATCAGTAATAACCAGATCAGGAAACTCTGGCCCCCTACCTGTAATCAATTCTGGGAGCTGGCTGCTATTTACAGCAACCATCCCACGAAGTCAAACCACAGTCCCTGTAGCAATCAACCCAAAACAGCCAAGTCTTGCCTGATCAATAACTGAAAGCTTCCCTAATTTTTGATCCCGCTTCCAACTTAGGACCAACCAGAGAAAGCCAAATATGTTCCCCCTACATACTCACATAGGATGCCACGTTTCTAGTCAGCCCACCTCCAGCCTCCCCAGGCCAACAGCCTCCAGTCAGGGCACACCTGAAGTCTCCCCTTTTTTCCACTCTAAAGTTTCCCCTCTCCTGTGCTTTTGAGTCTCTGCCAAATGCAAGTGATGGTGGCCAACTCCCTCACGAGAGCAAGCTCTGAGTAAATCGCCTTTGTTCTCATTTGGGCACTCTTCAGTTATTTCCATTCTACTCTAGTACAGGAGTCAGCAAACTTTTTTTTGTAAAGGGCCAGTTAGTAAATGTTTTAGGCTTTAAATGCCGTATGGACTGCGTTGCAACCACTCAGCTCTGCCATAGACAATAGGCGTGGCTGTGTTCTAATAACATTTTATTTACAAAAAAAAAATCAGTGGCCTATCTAGCTTCATTATTTAAAAATGTGGTGGGAAGACCAGCAGCACTGACAACACCTGGGAGCTCGTTAGAAAAGCAGGACCTCAGGCCTCAACCCAGAATCAGCACTGTAACTAGATCCCCAAGCCACATGGTTGCACAAGAGAGTTTGGGAGCTACTGCTTTAGAGGGCCCCTTTGTGAGTCCAGCCCTGCCAGCATCACGGCACCAAAGCGGAGAGTCCCTTCCACTGTCAGCATCTGGCATGCCCATCACCTCTGTCAACCTGGCTGTCTCCAAGCTGCCACATTGCTGTGGCATCTTCTCCTTGGTGACTCGTACCACCTAAAAGGGTCAACGGAGCCATACACTCTAGTTTCTATTTCCCAAGTCCCCCAGGAGGACTTGGCTATGGATGTATCAGGTGTTATACTCCTGCTCACAGGAACTATCCATTTAAACTTGTCGACTTGCATGAAGTTCCCCACACACACTCCATGCTGCTTCAAGCCTTTGTGTCTTATACAGCAGATTCTGCTTGCTAGGAAAGTCCTATAAATGTCCCTGCCACCAGGAAAATTTATCCAACCTTAAAAAAAAATGACATCTTTGAGACCTTCTGCCCCACTCCCCATCCCAAGTTCATCATCCCTTCTCTCACACTGGCCCCGTACCCTGTACCCACCTCTGCTCTTACCCTTAGCACGACGATGGTCATAATGGCCTGGCCGCTCTGTCTCCTGGACTAGATGCTGAGCCCCTCGTTCCTCTCTGCAGCCACAAGCCTAGCTCAGGGCTTGGATGGAATAAATGTTTTGTAAATAAACATTAGTTTTCATTGAATTGACCTAACAGTGGGAAGATTTATTTTGTTACTGGCACACTAACCAAAGCACTCCAGAACACTTTTCATGATGAGAACCTAATAGCCCACAAAAATGGTGTTCTCTAGAATCAGCTTTGTAAAATGTCTCCTCTTAGACATTAACACTGGCTCAGACTTTAGAATCTGGCTCTCACCCTCCCTGGCAATAAAAAGGAAATGTGGAGAGGAGTTGACATGATGTATTTGGTTCCTATCAGCTTCATCCATCTTTCCTGAAAGCAGTTGCAGGATTGTCTCGGGAAAATATTAGAATTCCCACCTGAGAGACAAGGAAATTGGCATCACATAGGGATTTGCCTGAAGATACCCACCACGTTAGTGGCACAGGCAGTGTCAGAATCCAAGTCACCCGGCATATTGCCCAGGTTGCTCTCCAATACACCAAGGCAGACCCCCTTTAAAAGGAGTCATGGGAAGTCACTGTCTATCACCAAGTCCCCTTTCCCACCTGGCCCCACCTACCCCAGAGCTGGGTGGGAATGCAGAGAGAGAGTGCAGCAATTTATATCCTCCAAGATGGACCTCGTACCTAGATCCAGAACCCCAGAGTGCTCAGCAATGAGACGTCTTCCCATTAAAAACTTGAGTTCAGTGTGTCACTGGAGAGGAAGACTGTTCAAAACTCTCATCTGTCTCATCCCTCAGTCTGTCTGGAGCTGACACTTTGGCGAGGCTTCCACCCCAGAATCCTGCCCTTTGAACAGCAGCAAACTTGATAGAGTCTTGGCAGCCAATATGGCCCCAGGGCCGATTCTCCTGACTCCCAACCCAGTGTCCTCTCTGGCCCTTACCTTGGGCTTCCCTACCCTCCCATGTGCCAGTGCCCCCACTGGGCAGTCAGTATCTGTGCACACGCAGGTGAAAACCTAGGCGCAGTTCTGCATGCACATACAGAGGGGAGTCGCAACTAGTTCCCCGTCATATCCTCTCATGCAGCCACGCAGAGAGTGAGGAAGGAGCCCGCGAGCACTCAGCCTGCCTTTGGCATCACCTCCCCTGTGCTTGGCCAAAAAGAAGAAGCCCATGCTCACCCTCAGCCAGGAGGCGGCACTGAGAAAGCCACCGCTCCTCTCTGAGCTTCAGTTTCTGTGTTTCTAAAAGGAACACAAGGCACTTGGTAGCAGCAACAGCTGATACCGGTTCACATTTTGCCCAGGGCTTTAGGTGCATTACCTCCTTTCATCTTAACAAGGTCTTCTTACAAAAGGGAACTTCTGCGCAGTTGAAGGAGGGGTTTCCCCAGGAGGTGCAGCACCAGGAGGGAGCACAGACAATAAAGGGTACCCTGTTATGCCAGCTTGTTATGCCACATAGACCCTAATTCAATGGGGAAATGGTGGGAAGAGGGGTACACTTACTCCTGCAAAATAATCCCACCCGAGGGTCCGAGGAGCTGGGATATTAATAATAGGTTGAACATAGGATATTGCTACTATTCAATCATTTTGGACTTTCAAAACTGGCATTTTCTTGTGGTTCAACATAACATCAATTCCCAGAGTTGTTGGTTGAAGGCTGCTGTGGGAGAGAGGGGTGTTCATTCCATGCATATCTATCCTACCCTGTAGAAGGCAGAGCAGCCTTCTGGGCAGAAAAATCCCTTGGGTATAGAGATACAGATCCTGGGGGTGGGAGGGGAGCATGCCGAAAGGTTGGAGGGGCATGAGTGGGGCCTGTGCTGCACTGACCAGGAGAAATGGGAGTCAAGCCTGGGGTGCTGGTCTCACATGTTTAAACCACACATTGACTCCACTTGATTTTTATCACTTCCCTTAAATACACATTCCTTTGTTTCTAAGATTCAAGAAGACTTCAACTCCAAAATCTAGAACTCAGACACAAAGTCTTAAAACAGCAGGGCAAGCCAAGCCAATTAGTCAAAGCTGAGGCTTCCTTTATCTGTTCCACGAGCATTCATCAAGCAGATGTAAAGTTCCAGAGAGTACGGAGGGGTCAGACATGGCCTGATGGATATTGCTGCCCCAAGAAGATGGACAGGCACCATGGCGGAGCGAATTGTGTACCCTACTTGGGACATGTTCTTGGTCTCATCCTTCTGGTGGGTGTGGACCTATTGTACATGAGATCTCTTCAAGATGCTATTTCAGGTGAGGTGCGGCTCAGCTGAATCAGACTGGGCTTTAGTTCAGATTCCTGGAGACCTTTACAAGCAAGGGGAAAGTCGGACAGGAAGAGAAGCTGTGGGGAAGTCAGAAGCTGGACATCAGCAAAAGCCAGAAGAAAAAGGAGAAGATGTCGCCGTGTACTTTGCCACATGACAGAAAAGCCAAGGACCAAGAATCGTCAACATCCAGCCCCAGAATGCACCAGTCTTCTGGGAGAAAGCATCACGTTGCTGACATCTCAATTTTGGACTTCTCCAAGTCTCAAAACCATGAGGCAAAAAAATGCCCTTGATTAAGCCAATGCTGGTACTTGTTTTAGCAGTGAGGAAACTAAAACAGCAGGCACCCACAGAGACATATAATGAAGTGGGGTGAGAACAGGTCCAGAGCTGGTGTTGGAGGCCAGGAGATGGCCATGTGGCCCTTTGGATTGAAGGAAGCAGGAGACCTCCAGGAGCCTGAGCTGGAAACAGAGCAAAGCCTGGCCAATGTCTGCGCATCTTCCCTGTACAGTCATTTCAAGGGTACGACTAACATGCTTCATAAAATGGGTGATTTACAGAGCTGCTCAGGACCCCTATTCTTTAAATGTTGTCCATGAACCTGTGTTTCAAACTTTTAGGAATGAGTTATGACGCACCACCCTGAAAATTCAATTACCTCAGCAAGACATTCAGTATAAATCAAAGATATTTAGAGATGGAAGAGACGTTGGAGATCACTGGAGAGTGCAGTGACTTGCCCAAGGTCACACCACAAACGAGAGGATCAGCTGAGAGAGAACAGTCCATAACTTTTTCCTATAGAGGCACATTTCAGGAAACTGAAATCTTGCCATTTTAACTGATGCCTTCTGCCTCTATCATCAGATTAGAGTCGAGAAAAAGCCTTGGGCAGGGAATCCGAGGAACTGCCATAGATTCTGAGTCCCCACCACGTGGGCCTCGGTGCCCCACCAGTAGCGCAGGGAGAACTGCGACTGCCCACTGGGAAGTAAATGAGATGATGCCTGAAGAAAGGATTAGTAAATGGTACAGAGCCCTGCAGGGGCAAGGGCTTATTAATAATCTTTACTATTCATTACTAGGGGTTAAAAAAGATAGCTGACTTGTTGCCTGTTTCTAACATATTTTTATTTGGCTAATAAAGTATATTTACATATGCACACACTACAAAGAAGATAAAATGAAATTTAAGTCTCCCTCTTTGCCTCCCAAACTGCCAACCCCTTTCCCCAAAGGCAACCACTGTTTCTTGTATACCCTTCCAGAAAACATTTTCTGAATATACCAGTGTGGTGTATGTGTGTGTGCTCGTATGTGTGTTTTCCCTTATCCTGCATCTTGTTTTATAATTTTTGTCGTGTAACAATATACCGTGGACAGGGTTACAGAGCAGTACATATGGGTCCACCTCATCCTTTTCTAATGAGGGAAGAGTGTTCCATTAGTGGATAAACTGGAAATGATTTAACTAGATCCCTGTTAATGGACATTCGTGAGCTTGTTGTGTCATTTTCCTATTACAAAGGAGTGGCCGTGAGCACCTCACGCATTTCAGAGCATAAATTCTTAGACCTGAGAGTGCTGAGTTCAATGCCACGTGCGTTGAAAGTCTTGAAAGAGGTGTTTAAACTGTCCTCCAGGGCAGTTACCCTAACAACAGCCATCCGCGCCCCGACGTTCTCCCATTAACTGCGTACAGCAGTGGCTTTTTTCCCCAAAGCTGTAGTGAACACTGGAAAATAGAGCTTTTAATATTTGCACATCTGAGAAGTAAAAATTGGAATATTATTACTATTTTGATTTGTCTCTCTTTTGTCATGACTAACAGTGAATGCCTTTTCATATGCTGATTGGCAATTTATTGTGTAGTGTTGTTTTGTTTGGTTTATAAAGGGTGTGTGTGTGTGTGTGTGTGTGTGTGAGAGAGAGAGAGAGAGAGATGAGGTGAGGAGAGCCCTTATTAACTGCTTGTTTCTAGTTCTTGCCCATTCTTTCTTCCCCTTCCTCCCTCCCCCATCACTTTGTATAATCTTACAAATTTAGGAAATCAGCTTTTGGTGAAAAGACACAAATTTTTATAGTGGTTTGTTATTTATGATTTGTTTATCATATTTTTTGCCTTGGCCTTTTTCAATCATATAAAATAACCTCCTAATTGATTCTCCCATTTTCACTCTTGCCACAACTGTGATCTTTTAAAAGCTGAAATCAGATCATATTGCTCCCTTGCTCAAACCTTCCTGCTATTTTCCATCACACTTAGAATAAACTGCACAATTTTGCCGTGACGTGAAAGGACCTTCCCGGTACGGACACCACCAGTTTCTCCAGCCTCATGCCACACCCTCCCTGTCCCCTGTTGTGCTCCAGGCCCACCGGAGCATTTTCCCACCTCGGTTCTTTGGATCATGCCTCCCTCCATCTGGAACGTTCTTTACTTCTGGCAGAGGAAGGTTCCCGTCTTCCAGGTCTCAGCCGAGGCGCCTCCTGCTCTGAGAGGCTCCCATGCTCACCTGTCTAACGTCAGGCCTCCTCCTTCACCCTCCATCTCGGTAGTACGTTTCCTCCATTGCATTCATCGCACTTTACAGTCACTTACGGGTTCCCGCCGCGCTGCCATTCTCCCCGCTGCACAGCATAAGCTTCAGACAGCGGGACCACGTCGGCCTTGCTCCCCAGTGTACCCTCAGCCCCTGGATCCGTGCCCCAGTCAGGCCAGGCCCTAACAAGCTATGTATTTAATGCATGAATTAATATCTCGTCGGATTTGTCATTCTCTTCCTGTAAAGCTTGTCATTTTTCTGGGCAGTATGGAAAGGCAACCCCCTCTCCAGGGCTTTAAAGAAAATCCCCGTGTTTTTATCTGACATTTCTCATTCCGTTTTCAGAGTTAAAGTCATTCCTTGAGACTCGTGTTTTGAGCACCGCTCTGTTCTGGGCACTGGTTGTAGGCTCAGGGGCTACCAGACAGGCCAGACTCTCCAAAACGCCAGTGGGGGAACAGATGGTTTTAAGGGTGACAAGAGCTATGAGAAAATAAAGCAGGATAATGTCATAGAGGAGGGTGGAGCGGGGGTCTCTCCGAGGAGGGGACATCTGAATTAAACAAGGAGAAGGAGGCGGCCCAAGAAATAGCTGGGGAGAGCATGCCAGGTGAGTGGCTCAGCAGGTGCAGAGTTGCTGAGCAGGAAGGAGCTGGGTGAGTCCGAGGCACTGAGAGGATATCAGTGCAGCTTCAGAGACGGTGCAGGGGGTGGGGGCGGCTATTCTAATTGCAATGAGTAGTTACTCATGGCAGTAAACCAGAGGGGGCTACCATCTGCTTTCATTGTTTAAAAGAGCATGCTCAGATCCATCGAGAAACTATCTTAGCGAAAGAAATAAATAGGAACCTGCTTTATAATTTTTTCCCAAAATGGCTGGTCAGTTGTCCCATTCATTAAATAATCCATCCTTCCCTTTTCAAGATTTGATTTGAAGGGCTTCCTTTAACATATATTAAAATTCCCTTAGGTGTTCTAATGAACTATGTAGTCATTTGTTTCCTGAAACCGATCATTCTGATTATAGGCGCCTTATGATGCATTTTAATACCTGCTATCACCATCCTCCCTTTACTACTATTTTTTTACAGAATCGTCCTATTTTTGTACATTCATTTGTTCCAGATGACTAGAATAATTTTGTCAAATTTTAATAATGAAATCATCTTGGTGTTTTAATAGGGATTCTCTGGATTTATAGATCAATTTATTAATTTTTATTAATAGATTAACCTAAACAGAAATGACACCTTTACAATATTGTAATTTTCTACTCATAAACAACTGCTTGGCTCTACTTGTTCCCAAAGTGTTTTCAGTTTTTTTATACACCAATTTAGCATCTATTCATTTATTAAAATAACTGCTATTGCTGATAAAAAGCTCATTATAGACATTTGGAAAACACAAACATAAAATATGAAAGAAAATACAAAAGCACACAAAAATCCCATATAATGGCAGCACACAGAGCTACCCATTGTTAACTGGTTAAGGTAGCCCCTTCCATTCTTGTGTGTGTGTGTGTGTGTGTGTGTGTGGTATTACCATACAGCATATTCAGTTTTACATTATTTAAAAATGAAACTTCCCGTTTGACCCCATGATAGTAGATATTCCCCAATGCACAATTATTTATGATATTGGCTACCCAATATTACATCACATAAATATACTACGTTTTATACAACCCACTCTTCAATTGTTAAACATGTCATGGATTTTTTATTGTAGTATTTTGTTCTTAGAAGTGGTACCACAGTGAACCTTATAAGGGTACTGCAGGTATTCGTTTCCCTGATCTTTTTTTTTTTTTTTTAGAAGGTACCCGGGATTGAACCCAGAACCTCATACGTGGGAAGCAGGCACTCAATCACTGAAACTACGTCCACTCGAGCTACATCTACTCCCCCTGATTATTTCTTAGAGAGCGTTTCTTTGACTTGAAAGCTCCAATGACCCTTGTATTCATGTCCTTTGCTAGTTTTCCTCCTGTGCAAGATCTCCTTGTATAATAAAGATTTCAACCCTATGTCTGCCAAATGTGTGGTAATATTTACTTCGCTTGTTGTTTTCTTTTAATTTTATATAGTATATTGAATGGGAGACGGTTGAAATTTTTAATATCTTTGGCATTTGCTGAAAGATGAGGCTCTATCTAATTTGATTTTCCTCCCAAATAGCCAATTTTCACAATATAATTTGTTGAATTATGCCTTTATTGATTTCATTCTGCAGCCTTTTTATCTATACCAAGTTCTAATTTATATAGGGCTATCTAGTCTATGCCATTGATCTGTCTGTTGATTCTTACATGAGTCTCAAACTATTTTAATTACTGTAGTGTCATAATGCATTTCACTATCCTGAACATAAGGATGCCCCTGTTGTTCTTTCTTCAAAATATTCTGATTCCACACCTGCCAAATAGCAAGAAGCCTCTATTGAACTATGAGAAGCCCATCCATGTTGGCTGGCATGTCAATATAAGAATTAATTCAATGCTAAGCGCACTACCTATGCTGAAATGGAAGAGCTGAGAAAGGGATCTTATCCTCCCACTGCCTGCTTCCCGGTAAAGAGACGCTCGCTGAAAACTACAGTTCCCAGAATGCACTGCTCCAGGGCACAGCACTGTGCTCAGGCAGCACCTTTCCCAGGACAGCAAGTAGCTCCATCAAGCCCTGGACCGTGCCCAGTGGGTGTCTGTGGTGGTGGTTGGGAGAGGAGAGCAGTAGAAACGAGTTCTGAGGGCCTCAAAAGCAGAAACACCATGTAGTGGGACGGCTGCCCCCAGCCTTCTGGAGCCAAGAAGCAGAGAGAGGAAGCAACCCCAGCCCCGCCTCTCTCCATCCGAGCTCATGGATTCATCAGATTGAAGTGCTGGAACCTGCCAGGGCCTCCAATTGCAATCTCCACTCTGCCCTTGCAGGAATTGCCCCCAGATTCCCACATAATGGCTGCCGGTCTGGGATTCTGGTGGTGGCCGCAGTTCTGCTCATTTCTGTTAATTGAGAGGTGGTTCTGAAGGTTGGAAGACACTGAGAAGTCTTTGCCAGATGTCACTTGGAATTAGAAGTTACCAGTTGTTTGTTTTAATAAATAAATATAGAATAATAATGTCTTTCAGTGTTAATTGCGGACTTCTGGGAAGATGGCAGACTAGTAAAACATGGGAATCTCTTCTCCAGGAGGGTGGCTGGAGGATGGGCTGAAACAGCCCCGAAGGGGATCTTCTGGGGTTTGGGACAGCAGGTGAGGGATGCACACTGCCCAGGGAAGAGAGGGACAGAAAAGGGAAATCCCGACGACAGAGCCATGGCTTGGAGCCAGCACCATCTCCCACACTAAAGACTCTTTGGGATTCTCGGGCCTTTGGACCTGCAAGTGCGGGGCAGGGGGCTCCGAAGATCTACCACCCGGGGAGGGGGTGGAGAGAGGGACACAGCTTAGGGCTGACTCGGGTTCTGACCCACAAGTTTGGGCTGCGGTGCCCCACAGGCCCTTCCAGGCCAGGTAGGACCACATGGTGGTTTGCCCTGGGAGCTGGCAAAGGACTGGAGAAGTCCGACCCTCACACTCTCCCTCTCTTCTAGCCTGGACTAATTGTTGAGGACTCCACAGGAGAGGGGAGAGAGAGCCTGGGACTGTCTCAGCTTTCAACTCCCAGGTTTGGTCTGCTGTGTCCCGAGAGCCCTTCCAGGCCAGGTGGGGCTGCGCCCTTGTTTGCTTTGGAGGCTGTGGGGGCTAAAGAAGTACAAACCTCCCAATCTCCTCCTCTACTAATAGGGACTGATTGTTGAGGACTCAGAGGGGAGTGGAAATATTTCCTAGCTGGGAAAAGGGCTGCCAGAGAAGACTGGAGAACTGTCTCAGAAAGTTTGAATTACAAGGCTCTTAGGCCCTAGACAGGAAGATCTAGCACATTGATCTGGTCTGTGTTGCAACAAATACACTCCGACCAGGCATTGAGTTGAGAGCTGCCAAAGAGCGCCATCTCCTGGCAGACCAAGGAAGTACACAAAAGAAAATTTAAAATAAGTAGGAGTGGCTTTTCCTGGCCTCTATAGTCTCCCTTCCCAAGGCCCTAGGAAGTGACTCTACAACCAATTACTGGGTCCAGTGCCCAGTTTTGAGCAACCAACAGGACAATCCTAACAATCCAGGTTGAGCCAAAAATCAAAGAGCTGTGGTAACTCACAGCCTCCTGCCACAAAATCCCTATAAAAGAGAAAGAGATTGAGCATCTGAGTAAACTACATCCTAACCAGATGCCTAAACACCAGCAAAAACTTACAAGCCATGCTAAGAAAATAGAAGATATGGCCCAAGAAAAGGAATACATCAAAGTCCCAGAAGAGATGCAGAATTTGAGAGAACTAATCAGGGAGATGAGCACAAATTTCCAAAATCAATTTAATGAGTTGAAAGACAATATAGTTAAAGAGATAAATGACATCAAGAAGACATTGAGTGAACGCAAAGAAGAATTCGAAATCCTGAACCGAAAAGTAACAGAGCTCATGGGAATGAAAGACACAATAGGTGAGGTCAAAAACACATTTGAGGCATACAACAGCAGACTCGAAATGATAGAAGAAAGAATAAGTGATACTGAAGACAGAGCGGCTAAAATTGAAGAGAGAAAATAACAGAGAGAGAAAAGAATGGAAAGAATTGAGCAGGGGCTCAGAGAGTTGAATGACAACACAAAACGCAACAACATATGTGTCATGGGAATTCCAGAAGAAGAAAAGGGAAAGGAGCAGAAAGAGAGTTTGAGGAAATAATAGCTGAAAGTTTCCCAACACTCATGAAAGAAATGAACTTATATGTCCAAGAAGCACACCATACCCCAATCAGAATAAATTCAAATAGACCTACACCAAGACACATAGTACTCAGATTGTCAAATGTCAAAGATAAAGAGAAAATTCTCAGAGCAACAAGAGAGAAGCAAATGATCACATACAAGGGACGTCCGGTAAGACTTAATGCAGATTTCTCTTCAGAAACCATGTAGGCGAGAAAACAGTGGTATGATACAATTAGGAAACTGAAAGAGAAAAACTGCCAGCCGAGAATTCTTTATCCAGCAAAACTGTCCTTCAAATATGAAGATGAGTATAAATATTCACAAACAAACAGAAACTAAGAGAATTTGCAAAAAAAAAAATCCACCTTTGCAGGAAATATTAAAGGAAGCCTTAGAACCTGAAAGAAAAAGACAGGAGAGAGAGGCTTGGAGGAGAGTATAGAAGAAAGAATAGCAGAAACAATAGCAGAAATGATAACCAAAAGAGTAAAAAGACAGAAAAAAAACAAGATGACATATGAAAACCAAAGAATAAAATGGAGGAAGTAAATAGTGCATTTACTGTAATATCACTGAATGTGAATGGATTAAACTCCCCAATCAAAAGATATAGGTGGATAGAATGGATAAAAAAAACATGAGCCATCCATATGCTGCTTACAAGAAACTCACCTAAGACCCAGGGATACAAACTGGCTGAAAGCGAAAGGTTGGAAAAAGATACTCCACTCAAATAGTAACCAGAAAAGAGCAAGGGTAGCTATACTAATGTCAGACAAAACAGACTTTAAATGCAAAAAATTTATAAGAGATACAGAAGGCCATTATATATTAATAAAAGGGACAATCCACCAGGAAGATATAACAGTCATAAATATCTATGCACCTAACCAGGGTGCCCCAAAATATATGAGACAAACTCTGGCAAAACTGAAGGGAGAAATAGACATTTCTACAATAATCGTAGGAGATTTAAACACCCCTCTCACATCATTAGATAGAACAACTAGACAGAAGATCAACAAAGAAACAGAGAACTTAAACAATATGATAAACAAGTTAGACCTAACACACATCCAAACTCAGCAGGTTATACATTCTTCTCAAGTGCCCATGGATCTTTCTCCAGGATAGACCACATGTTAGGTCACAATACAGCTCTCAATAAATATAAAAAGATTGAAATTATACAAAGCACCTTCTCAGATCATAATGGAATGAAACTAGAAATCAATAATAGACAGGAAAAAAGTAAATTTGCAAATGTGTGGAGACTGAACAACACACTCCTAAATAATTGGTTCGTCAAAGAAGAAATTACAAGTGAAATCAGTAAATATATTGAGACAAATGAAAATGAGAACACAACGTATCAAAACTTATGGGATACAGCAAAGGCAGTCTTGAGAGGGAAATTTATAGCCCTAAATGCCTATGTTAAAAAACAAGATGGGAAGCGGCTGTGGCTCAATCAGTAGGGCTCCCGTTGACCATATGGGAGGCCCCAGGTTCGGTTCCCGGGGCCTCCTGGTGAAGGCAAGCCCGCCTGCACGGCGTGGTTAGCTGACCCAGCGAGCACAAGCAGCAAGGGGGGGGATAAATGAATAAATAAATAAAATCTTTAAAAAAAAAAAAACAAGAAAGAGCTAAACTCAAAGATTTAACTGAACAACTAGAGAAACTAGAAAAAGAACAGCAAACCAATCCCAAAGCAAGCAGAAGGAAAGAAATAATAAAGATTAGAGCAGAAATAAATGAAAATGAGAACAGAAAAGCAATAGAGAAAATCAACAAAACCAAAAGCTGGTTCTTTGAGAAGATCCATAAAATTGACAAGCCCCTAGCTAGACTAACAAAGAAAAAAAGAGAGAAGATGCAAATAAATACAATCAGAAATGAAAGAGGGGAGTTACAAATGACCCCACAGAAATAAAAAGAATCATAAGAGGATATTATGAGAAACTATATGCCAACAAACTAGACAACCTAGATGAAATGGACAAATTTCTAGAAACGCACAACCAAACTACACTGACGCTACAAGAAATACAAGAACTTAACAAACCAATCACATTTAAGGAGATTCAACCCGCCTCTGAAAATCTGCCAGCAAAGAAAAGTCCAGGACCAGATGGCTTCACAGGTGAATTCTACCAAGCATTTCAAAAAGAATTTACACCAATCCTGTTTAAACTCTTCCAAAAAATTGAGGAGGATGGAAAATTACCCAACACATTTTATGAAGCCAACGTCACCCTAATACCAAAGCCAGATAAAGATTCCATAAGAAAAGAAAATTACAGACCAATCTCTCTAATGAACATAGATGCAAAAATTCTCAACAAAATACTTGCAAATCGAATCCAACAGCATATCAAAAGACTTATACATCACGATCAAGTGGGATTTATTCCTGGTATGCAAGGCTGGCTCAACATAAGAAATTCAATCAATGTAACACACCACATTAAAAAATTGAAGGAAAAAAACCACATGATCATCTCAATAGATGCAGAAAAGGCATTTGACAAAATCCAGCATCCTTTTTTGATAAAAGCACTTCAAAAGATAGGAATAAAAGGGAAATTCCTCAATATAATAAAAGGCATATATGAAAAACCCACAGCCAACATCATACTCAATGGGGAAAGGTTGAAATCTTTCCCTCTAAGATCAGGAACAAGACAAGGATGCCCACTGCCACCGTTGTTATGCAATATTGTACTAGAAGTTCTAGCCAGGGCAATTAGGCAAGAAAAAAAATTTAAAGGCATCCAAATAGGAAAAGAGGAAGTAAAACTCTCATTGTTTGCGGATGACATGATCCTGTACTTAGAAAGTCCTGAAGTATCCACGACAAAGCTACTTGAGCTAATAAATGAGTTCAGCAAAGTGGCAGGATACAAGATCAACACACAAAAATCAGTAATGTTTTTGTACACTAGTACTGAACAACCTGAGGAGGAAATCAAGGGGAAAATTCCATTTTCAATAGCAACAAAAAGACTCAAATACCTAGGAGTTAATTTAACCAAAGAAGTACAGGACCTATATGCAGAAAACGACAAAACAATGCTAAAAGAAATTTAAAAGACCTAAACAAATGAAAAGACATGCTGTGTTCATGGATTGAAAGAATAAATATCGTGAAGATGTCAATCTTACCCAAACTGATTTATAGATTCAATGCAATGCCAATCAAAATCCCAACAGCTTACTTTACAGAATTAGAGAAGGCAATTACCAAATTCATCTGGAAGGGTAAGTGCACCCGAGTAGACATAAGCATTGTAAAAAAGAAGAGCAACGTGGGAGGAATTTCACTGCCTGACCTTGAAACACATTACAAAGCTACAGTGGTCAAAACAGCATGGCACTGGCATAAAGATAGACACATCGATCAGCGGAATAGAATTGAGAATCCAGTAATAAACCCTCACCTCTACAGTCAACTGGTTTTTGACAAACTTACCAAGCCCACACTAATGGGAAAAACAGTCTCTTCAACAAATGGTGTTGGAGAACTGGATATCTATAACCAAAAGAGTGAAAGAGGACCCCTATCTCACCCCTATACAAGAATCAACTCAAAATGGACTCAAAGATCTAAATATAAAAGCCAGGACCATAAAACTACTAGAAGAAAATGTAGGGAAACATCTTCAAGACCTTGTAGTAGGTGGTGGTTTCTTGGACCTTATACCCAAAGTACATGCAACAAAAGAAAAAATAGATAAATGGGACCTCCTCAAAATTAAACATTTTTGCACCTCACAGGACTTTGTCAAAAGGGTGAAAAGGTAGCCGACTCAATGGGAAAAAATATTTGGAAATCACATATCTGATAAGGGTTTAATATCCAGGATATATAAAGAGATGTTACAACTCAACAATAAAAAGACAAATGACCCAATTAAAAAATGGGCGAAAGACTTGAATAGACATTTCCCCAAAGAAGAAATACAAATGGCAAAAAAATACATGAAGAAATGCTCAACATCACTCATGATTAGGGAAATGCAAATCAAAACTACAATGAAATATCATTTCACACCTATCAGAATGGCCAGTATTAAAAAGACAGAGAACTACAAGTGTTGGAGAGAATGTGGAGAGATAGGAACACTTCTTCACTGTTGGTGGGAATGCAGAATGGTACAACCACTATGGAGGACTGTTTGGCAGTTCCTAAAGAAGTTGAATATAGACTTGCCACGTGACCCAACAATGCCACTACTGGGTATATACCCAGAAGAACTGAGAGCAGTGACACAAACGGACATCTGCACACTGATGTACATAACAACATTATTCACCATTGCCAAAAATTGGAAATAACCCAGGTGTCCATCAACAGACGAATGGATAAACTGTGGTCTATTCACTCGATGGAATATTATGCAGCTGTAAGAAGAAATGAAATCGTAAAGCATATGGCAACATGGATGAACCTGGAGGACATTATGTTGAGCAAAGCAAGCCAGACACAAAAGGACAAATACTGTATGAATGGATTACTATGAACCAAATATATTGTGTAGTACATTGTTTGATTCAAAAAAATATTTATATGTATCCAGTACATTTAATTGAGAAATGTATATATTTATTCATCTGTGTTTACTTCTTAGTTTTTAATTGTTTATATTTTCAATTATTAAATGCACAAAATAAAGTAAAAAAAAATTTAATTGCTATAAGAAATGGCCACAATTATCTCTGGGTATGTTGCTGCTAGTTCCTACTTGGTCTTGGAAATTTGAGGACGAAAGCAGGAGGGAGTGATGGATGCTAAGGTGGTTGGGGGAGAGCGCCCATGAGCCCACCTGGCCCCCAGAGGTCTTCCCAGGGGTTACTGCTAAGAATAAGAATCTGGTGCTTTGTTCCCATTGGCCCTATTCCCTGCGTAACTCCTGCCCTTGGGGACATTACAGAGGGGGAGAGGGGAAGCAATTCAAGGGTATCACACAGAGCCAGAAAGACTATGATTCTGAGATGCAACTCTCCCCAAGACTCCCATATCCTAGTCATTCAATCAAATGCTATCTAGGTGCTGGGAAGGAATTTTGCAGCTGTCATTAAGGTGCCAAATCATGTGTCCTTAAAATACAGAAATTATCTATGTGGGCCTGACCCAATCAGGTGAGCCATTTCAAAGCAGAAAATTTCTCATGAGAGAAAAAGTAAGAGATTGAAAGCATGCAGGTGGGGATTCAATGTGCCATTGCTGGTTTGAAGATGGAAGGAGCCACACAAGAAGGAATGCAGGCAGCTTAAGGAACTGAGAGGCCCTGATTGAGAGCTGGCAAGGAAACAGGGACCCCCATCTTACTCCCACAAAGAGTTGAATTCTGCCACGAACCTGAATGAAATTGGAAGTGGATTTTTCCCCAGATTCCAGAGGAGGGCTCGGCCCAGCCAATACCTTGACACCAGCCTCAAGATACCCAGAGTGGAGAAGCCAGCCACCCCCCCACCCCCACTACCCCCCACCCCCCAGTCAAGGATCAAACATTAGCCCAGTGTGGTGCATGGCGGGAAAACCAATTGCTCCCTGCCTGGCTGTGAGCCCCTGATCTGAGGGAAAAGGGGGTGATACCTCAGCAAGGTCGACAGTGAAAACGCGACCCAGTAACACATCCAGAGGGCAGCACCATGGGACTGCATCTACCAACCCCCCACTTAGATTTTTCCAGGCAACTGGGAGGAAGTAAGAAGGCAACAGAGGCTGTGTCCTGAATCCAAAGCCATCTATTTCTATGCCTTCAAAAGGAAAAATCATCTAAGCCCTCACAAGCGGAAAAAAGAAGGAAGTAAAAGAGAGGCTCCATGGCAAGAGTCACAAAGAGGCATTGAGGGGAGGGGGACCAGGGCCAGGGGCAGCATAGGGGCAGCCAGCGCTGCAGATCCACTGCTGGAATGTTCCAGGGCTCTTCCCACAGACGCGACAATCACCAGCCCTCCACACCCGACAATTTGAGATTTAGACTTATTCGAATTTTCTAAGCCTCAAATTAGCCCTTGTAGGAGCTTATCTTCTTTCCCCCCAATTGACTTTAATCAAGTGCTTCAGAAGCTGGGAAATATTTTAAGTTAATCAGGCCCGTGATGCTGGCGCCTGGGGAACGCAGCAGAGACCTTCTTTCCTACCGTTTGCTACACTCGCCCGTCTCTTTCCCGCCTCTCTTTCCCCCCACTGTGGTTGTGAAATGTGTGGTAAACTTATCCCACAAGTGAAAGGGAGACAGAGAGAGAATGGAACCACTGACATGACATGTTACAGCAAAACCAGAAGATGGTGTTTCCCGACGGCGGCCGACAAATTATCCAGTCTTTTAAAAAATGTCCCATCCAAATTTTTTAATAAATGTTGAGAGGGCCCTGAATGTTTGGCTTGGTTCCTGTCCAACAAGAACTCACAACAGTGACCTGATTTCTGAACCCCAAAGAGCAAACATTTTCTGACAAGATGGCAAATACTTAAACACCAAAAATAATGGCTAGCATTTATTGAGCACTTACTATGTACTCACTGCTAAATGCCTTACATCTTGGAACTCACTGAATCCTAACAGCAGTCCTTTAATATCATTTCTATTATTATTCCCATTTTACAGATGACCAAACTGTGGACTAAAGGGGCAAAGTCATTTGTCCCAAGATCGTCCTGACTCATGCTCTGGTCTACTGTGAGTTTGGGGTCATCCAGAAATTCCAAGCTGGATGTTTGCCACCTGCCCCATCTAGTTGGGGAGCCATGCGAATACCACAAAACAAGAGGCTTCACAGGGGCAGGCAGGGGTCAAACACACATCTGGGTCGTAGGTCAGGGGGCCTGGAAGCAGCCCTTAAGATGAGGATTTGTGTGCAAGAGATTTATTGAGGAGAAAGAAAAAGAGACTGGTAGGGTGAAGAGGAGTGCCAAGCCAGGCTGTGATTTCAGGCAAGGTGCCAGTCTCAGCCTGATCCCGTGGGGGACTCTGGAGCATAGATAAACCTCAGAGGTTGTCTGCCTCCAGTTAAGAGGCTGGACATTCATATCCCAGCACCAGTTTGTCACTGGCCAGGGACATCCCAGGCCAGCTCCCTGGGCTTTTTGGTGAAGAAGTGGCTTCTTTAGCCCCAGGTGCAAGCCCTTAGAGGCGAGCAACAGGGAGCTGGGGAGTGGGTGCACAGAGAGGCAGAGGGCTCAGCGGGGCCCTCGGCAGAGTCCCGGCCATGCCCACGACAGTCTGCTCAAATCCTGATGCATCTACCTAGCTGTGTGGCCTTGGACAAACTACTTAAGCTCACCAAGTCTCAGGGTCTGCATCTATAAAATAGTGATAAAAATCTCTCCATGACAAGTGTTGGCGAGGCTGTGGAGGAATTGGAACCCTCGTACATTATTGATAGGAATGTAAAATGATGCAGCTGCCATGGGAAAACAATCTGGCTGTTCCTCAAAAAGTTAAATATGGAATTACCATTTGATTCGCAATTAAACTCCTAGGTACATACCAAGAAGAACTGAAAACAGGGTCTCGAACACACACCTGTACACCAATGCTCGTAGCAGCATTATTCACAGTAGCCAAAAGCTGGAAGCACCCCAAGTGTCCATCAACAGATGAATGGATAAACAAAATGTGGAGTATCCAGCCAATGGAATATTATTCAGTCATAAAAAAGAAATGCGCTTCCGAGGCACACTACAACACAGATGAACTTCGAAGACACCATGTTGAGTAAGGAAGCTAGACACAGAAGAACAAAGACTGCAGGATTCCACTTAGGTGAAACATCTAGACTAGGCACGTTGGTAGAGACATAAAGTAGATCACAGGCTGCAGAAGGAGAGGGAAGGGGAATTATTGCCTAATCGGTACTGGGTTTCTGTTTGAAGTGATGAAGACCCCTTGTTAGTGGATGACAGTGACAGGGGCACAACATTGTGAATGTAATTAATACCACTGAACTGGACACCTAAAAAGGGTTAAAATGTGATATTTTGTGTTGTATATGTGTTACCACAATGACATTTAAAAAAAAATAAACATATAAAATAAAATAAAATCCCTCCTTCACAGAGGATTAGATTTAGGATTAAATTAAATTAAATGAGGGCACATGGTCTATAATTGGCATCAGTACCCCATGGTGCAGTATGGCCCACATTGCAGTAAAGTTTCCCAGGAAGGCAAAGGATAAAACACACATACACACACAGAGTCGGCATGAAGAACTTGCAGGCACTTATGCATGCTCTCCTCAGGCCCAGCCCTGTCCTTCTCCATCAAGGAGAAGGCTGCTTGGTACCATCCCCTTACATTGTAAACACACAAACAGAATTATGACGTCTCCTCACACCCACATCCTCAGAAGAGAAAACCAGCTCCCTCAGAAGACTGCAGTGCTGTCCCGTGCAGAGCCAGCTTCCCACCCTGCACATCACGTGCCCGGAACCTGCCCCTTTATTTGGTTCCTATCTGGACGGCACTTGTGAAGTTTGCAGAAAGGGCCATTCTGAAAGGAGGGAGGGGCATATGTCCTGAGTCGGTATCTGCCAGAGTTCTCTAATCTAGCTCCTTTGTTTTAGTTCTTTAATTAAGTGTCTCTGCTCACACTTCCAGCTCACCTTCCCCAGAAACCTGGCTATATTGAACAGATACATAAATGCCGACAATTAAATTCTCTTATCAAATTTTCACAGCTTATTAAGTTGTTCAGTTGCCATGATTAGTGTGTGTAAATAGAGGAAAAAGTGTCAGCCCAGGAGGCTGCAGTGTGGGGCTGGTGGAGCTGAAGGCAGCCCCCCGGAAGGGCCGGGGGCCTGTGCAGGCCTCACTGAGCTCTGAGCAGTGCCTCCTTCTTGTCCTCAAAGGGCCCAGCAGACCTTGTCTTGAGCATCCAGGAAGCCTGGAGTAGCAGAGATTAAATGACTCTGCTGAGGTCTCCAAGAGAACCTTGGACTTGGAGACAGGAGCCGAGTTTCCACGTCCATGGCTCCACCACATACCAGCTAGAGGACCTCGGGGAAGCCACTTGGACTCCCTGAGCCCCAGGTGGTTTATTCCACTTGGGCAGGATGAGGGCCGGGACCTGCCTCCTGCCTCACCTGGTCACTCCCAGGGCCTGAAGGAGGGCAGTTTGAGCTCAGCAGGAGCCCCGTCCCTTCACTGCATCCAAACCCGGCTTCCACTGGGGACCAGCTAAGCTGTCTGCTCTATAGGTCAGACCCGAAATAGGAGACCATCCTTACTGCCCAGGGGCCCGTCCTTCCTGCCCAGGGGCCCGTCCTTCCTGCCCAGAGCCCGTCCTTCCTGCCCAGGGGCCCGTCCTTCCTGCCCAG